>JAKZAP010000010.1:12795711-13207172 GCA_023053575.1 Branchinecta lynchi | reverse complement strand
TTAAAAACATGAGGTGGTTTCGCAATAATTACTATATTGGCATCTATGATATTTTCATCCTGAAAAGTTACGAATAGCTTTATAATATCATCTAGGTTATATAAGATAATGTTCCAAGTTTTCATCCGTCACGATGTCTACGGTTGAAAAGATTCAAGTTCAACCGGCTGCAAAGTCAATTTAGTCCCTTCTTCCGAAATTGCAACGCCAAAAGCCTTTGATCATGTGATTACTCGTTCTTGGAACATACCTTTTGAAAAGCTTCGATGGGTTAACAACTTAAGCATTTAACTGTAAGCGAAGAAACAAAACCAAAGTGTTGCTCTCACACACTTCATTCGACAAAGTCGAACAAAGGTTGCCCGCAAGACTTCATGTTGCCCAAGCAACGTAGATCAAGTTTTGGTTGACCTGAGGCTGGTTTTTATGGCACTTGCTTCCGGCTAGGACCTAGAGCAGGTAATAGTGTGAGTATTGCTAAGGAGGTGGAGGTTAGGTTACATGACCAGGAAATACAATTATGGCAGTGTGGGGTGGAGGCATCTGATTCATTGTGGTTGTACGCGAAGGCCAAAGAGACATGGGGGGAGGAAATTTATTTTAAGGCGGGGATTCCAGCAGATCATTTGAGGTTGTTAATGAGTTTACGAGGTGATTGTCTACCTTTAGGAATGCGTAGAAGATATTTGGGTAAGGTAAGAGTGTTGTCTGGTCCTTACTTTGGCCCAATGTGTGGACATTTGGACGAAAATATTTTTCACGTAATGTGCGTATGTCCTAAGCTTTCAGACCTTCGTGGGGAAATTTTTGGTGTTAGTAATTGGGGGGAGGATTGGTTGGTAAAAGTAATGGGAAGTAAAATATTTGGTGATATGGAAAAGTTGGGAAGATTCCTTTCGGTCTCGATGAACCACAGAGAAAGATTCCTGTAAAGGAATATGTAAAATAGTTAGCATTTATTTGGTTTGTGTTTTTTATTTTTGTTTGTGTTTATTTTTTCCCATGGCCTCTGTGCTTTTAGTGGAATAAATCTTATCTTATCTTATCTTATACCGATCACTTTTCCATTGGTCGGTCTGTCTGTCGGTCGGTCGGTCCGGTGATCGCGAGTTAGGATACTTCCAGAAGTGCTAGGATTCGATGAAACTTGCTAGGCGTATCAGGACCCGACCATCTGGGGGGGGGGGAAGAAGGGAGAATCCAGAAAAATGAATCGTGCTGTAACTCTTGAACAATAGATCGGATGCAAATGGAGCTTAATGACTGAACAGATGACACGTCTCCGATGTCCCATTTAGGATATGGACCGGATTCGACAGCTGTGGGGGAATCCGGGGGAGGGGATCTCCTGAAATGGTCAGGTTGGAAGGACTGGAGTAGAACTTGTTGGGAAGCATCTGCTGTAACAAAGTCGTTTACAATTGGACTAGAACAGGACACTTTTGGGGGTGGGTGGGGGAGGGGGTGAAGGTTTTTTTTTTGGAATTCGGGTGATTGCAATTTTGGGGATTTTAAACTTGGCAGGCAGACCAGGGACTCGAACAAACTGACTTCAAAATAATATTTTCTCGATCCGATTATCCTGGAGGGAAGGGGAATCCTGAATATTGAGTCATGCGCAACTTCGGAAGTGGTGATCGGATTCCAGCAAAATTTGATAACTGAACAGACGGCATGCATGTCTCTGTTGTTCTTTTTCGTGTCTGGACCGTATCCGACAACTGTGAGGGGGGGGGGGGAGTTTGAGGTACTAACAAACAAATGTTCTAGATACATCCTTTAGAGAACCGAATTGGGTCCGGGCACTGCGGGAGCTTTCGAGGGAGGGGGGGGGGATTCTGGTGACTGTGAGCTAAGGTACCATCAGATTTGCTAGGACGATGAAACTTAGTTGGAATATTAGAGATTCGACAAGATTGTCTTAGAAATTGTCATATCTCAAATCCAGCCATTTCTTTAAAGTACTTATCGTGACCGCGAAGTAAAAAAAAATACTTTAAAGCAAAATATCCATTTTCATGATTTTTCTAGCACCCTTAAAGTGCGCATCTTAACCGTAAATTTTGTTTTTTTAACAAACGACACGGAGCATATTCACGATCCCCAGGGGCCCATTATTGTTTTTCCCTGGGGGGTTATGGTCACAGATGAATTTCTAGCACCCTTAGAATGCGCGTCATTACAGCCAAGCGTAAAAATAAAATACTTATCACCAATCGATACATTTTCATGATTTCTAAGCGCCCACAATCATTCTTATCTCACGGGTTTTGCCATTTTAGTTGTGGACAAACATTTAAAGATTCTTCTGTCTGGTTTTGTGACTTTCTTCCCTGAAAACCGGAGCTGGTGCTGTGATTTCATTTTGGACACGGCTGCTGCTTCTGCTGCTAGATTGGGTCGTTAAAAGGGTGGAGATTTGTCTGTATTTTGGTTTTGGAATCATCTGTCTCTTCTTCTTCTTTCCAGATAAGAAGGATACTTGTCGGCGGCATGTCTGGACGACTTGAAGTTCCGTACTTCGGTGATAGATATTCCTTCGGACCAAGCTGACTGCCAATTATATTTGAGAATGAAAAACGGATACATCAGCTACATTTTATTAGAGCTATATTTCGGCCCTTCTTGGCAAGGTTCCTCTCCAGGCTCAACTCGCTCAAGCTGGAAAATTAACTCATCATATTTTGCAATTGTATGAATATCTGTTCCCAAATCAGATTGGACTCGATGAGAAATTCTGATAGTTTAATCGTCACGTTTAAAGGACCTGTCTTGCCTATACTACTAACGCAACTTACTTCCATAATCACTCCACAACTTTCTAAACCGGGAGACCCCAACTTCGTACGGTACATTCTAACCCCTCTAACAAAATCAAGTTGATTTTGCTACCTTCGATGTGTAGCACGCTGTCAACGGTTGTCTGCGAGAAGTTTTTCCGTCAGAAAAACTGGTTATGTAAATTGTTTCCCTGTTTTCGCTATAAGTCAACGGGTCTCGGAAAAGGCTTAAAACAGCCAAAAACCGTGAGTTGTTTGTTGAAAGCACAGTCTAGTTTTAAAGTATTAAAATATTTTAAAATACTGTAAGCTGAAGAGTAAATAGTGCGAGGGATGTTGTTGTCCAACTGCTGTAAGCGGGTCGGCGGTATCGGCGAGGTTGCGGCTATTTTACTATTTTGCGTCAAGGGGGGGGAGGGGGATTGGCGGAGAAGTTATTTACAGAAACCAAAATAAATATGACGAATTTGTTTTACGAATTTGCCGTACACGTGCCGCATTTATCAAACCTTTCAGTTCGTTATAGGATAGGATTTCCTATATCATAAAGCTTCATAGAAACCTTTGGAGATGGTTATTATTTTCATTATGTTCCCTTGGAGAAACCTCTGTAAATCAACAAAAATCTGAGCGTGGGATTCATAGAGATATTTTAGAGAAGATTATTACTTCATTCCGTTACGCAGCCTTAGAAAAGTTAAAGCTAAAAGCCAGCTTATTTTTGTATCTTCTTTTTAAAAACACTGAATCATTGGCTCTAGTTGGGACGTTGGGAATACGGACGGCATCTGCTGAGACAAGCTCCACAACTGGACAGCTAATATTAATAATAATAATTTATTGAGGTCCGCTATACAACAAGTGAAAGAGCGGAGTAATAGAAAAAAGGTAAACGAATTCCACACGAATAAAACGAAACAATATTTAAACTTTATGACAAGTTATGGTGAATTTACACACGGCGTAAGTCCGAGCGGAATTGCGCTCGGTCCTTTTCGAACGGTTTGCAAATTATAATCAGTCAAACTCAGTGTTTATGCCTGCGTTAGGTCTTTCTAGGGTCTTTAGTTCTTTCTATATTAGGTCTTTCTTCTTTGTTTTTTTGAAGCCAGGATCAGCAGGGTCAGCTGGGATGCCCTTGAACCAGAATGAATCGATCTAAAACTTTCAGATCATCATTCATTTTCTTGAAAACGATGCTCAAAAACCGACCAGATCAATCAAATCCGAGTGGAGAGCTAGAAAAAATTTCAAGAAAAAAAACGGTCGGAAAATCCGCTCGATTTTTACGAACCGCTCGGATTTAGGCAGTGTGTAAGTAAATACACCATTAGACGAGTCAACGGCGATTCGTATGTGTTTTTGAAAGCGCGGGATCTAGCACGACACTCTATGGTTTCGCTATGGTTTAAATTTTATAAATTCAAATAAGAGAACAAACAAAATTTGTTTAGCATCTCTTCTGACGGAAGTCGATTTTCATCGCTAAGAAATCAAATATCAGACGTTGTAGATATCAGATAATATTAGACGTTGCAAATATGATACGAAAATATGCCTTTTTCATATGCTTCTTATTTATATTATGTATTTTTTTTCATTTTTCAAGTTCAAGCTCTTTTTATCGGCAAACTTCAAGATATACAAAACTAACATAATACTAACATAAAATAAGCCAAATCTATTTATTAAACACAATCCCAAGGGCTCTATGGCCCGTTGGCTGGGAAAAAACAATCTTTATAACAAAATCAAATAATTCACCAGGTGTTCTCGCGAATACAACCGACCTTCACATCACCACGCAACAAGATAAAAAAAAAAATAAGAGCTAAACAAATTCATCGAGAGCCAACAAATAATCAAATAATTCACCAGGTGTTATCGCGAATACAACCGACCTTCACATCACCACGCAACAAGATAAACAAACAAGAGCTGTAAGCTCATATGGCACTTGCATGCGTTAAGATGTTTTGATTGATCAAAAGCAAGTTTCGACTTTGCGGTTGAGATGCGCACTCCAAGGGAGCTGGAACTTCATTTGTAAGCATAACCCTTGAGGCAAAAATGCTATTGAGCTGATGGGCATCATGAAAATGCGGTCAAGATTGGTACTTTAAGGAATAATTGGATTTGGGAAGTAGCAATTTCTAAGCAAATGTTGTCGAATCTCGAATATTCCAGCGAAGTTTCATCGTCCTAGCACATCCGGAAGTAACTTAAACCGCGATCACCGGAATCCCAGACCCCCCCCCCCACTCCACCCACAATACCCGGAGCCAATCCGGTTCCGTAAATGATTAATCCAGAGCATCTGTTTGTCCTACGAAGTTCGATCCAGATCACACCAGACTAAGCGGGTCAAGTATTTTCCGCCCTCCCCCAAATAATTGTCGGATTCGGTCCAGAAATGAAAAAGATCGCCAGAGACAAATTATCAATGTTCAATTGTTATATTTCACTCGAATCCGATCTCCCGTTCCAAAGTTACGCATGATTCAAAATTCCGGATCCCCCCCCTCAACCCCCCCCCCCCCAAGATTATCATATCGAGGATTTTTTTTATTCCAAGTCAGTTTGACCGGGTCCCTGATATGCCTGCCAAGTTTCGTCGTGAAAATCCCCAAAAAACGGAATTCCGGGCAACCCTCTCCCCCCCCCTCAAGTGTCCGGATCCAGTCAAATTGTGTAAAAGATTTACATGGAGCAGATGTTTCTTCCTCCCAGCAAGCTTCACTCCGATACCATCATTCTAACCGTTTCTCGAAGTTTCCGGTCCCCCCCCCCAACTCCCCCACGGTACCCGTAGCCAATCCGATTCAGTAAATGATTTACCTACAGCATCTGTTTGTTCTTCCCAAAATGTTCCATCCCGATCTCTCCATTCTAAGCGGATCACATATTCCCCCCCCTCAATAGTTGCCGGATCCGGTCCGGATATGAAAAAGTTCACCGGAGAAATGTCCTCTGTTCAATTCTTAAATTTCACTCGAATCCGATCGCCCGTTCCAAACTTACGCATGACTGAAAATTCCGGGTTCACCTCTCTCCACTCCCCCCACCATTATCAGATCGACAAAATTTGTATTTTGAAGTCAGTTTGATCTAGTCCCTGATATGCCTGCCAAGTTTCATCGTGAAAATCCCCAAAACTGCCATCACCGGAATTCCGAGAAACCCCCTCCCCCCACGTGTCCGGATCCAGTACAATTGTCTAAACGATGCATCTAGAGCAGATGCTTGTTCTTCCCAGCAAGTTTCACTCCGATCCCGCCATTCTAACCGTTTCTTGAAATTTCCGGCCTCCCCCCCACAACTCCCACTGGCTACCGAATCCGGTCAAGACTTTAAACGGGACATCACAGATATATATTGTATTCAGTTATTAAGTTTCATTACAATCCGATCACCCGTTCGAAAGTTACACTCTTCTGAATTTCCCGGATTCCCCTGCCCTCCACTCCCCCCCCAAAATGGTATAATCGGAAAACGATGGTCCTAGCACAACTGGAAGTACCCTAACTCGAAAAAGTGTGACAAAATGCCCTAAATTTGCAAGTTTCCAGCGCCCTCCACTCCCCCGCACATGTTCGGATCGGGAAACTGATTATTTCCAGGTTAGTTTAATAGGGTCCCTGATATGCCTGCCAAGTTTCATTGTCCTAGCAAATCTGGAAGTACCCTAACTCGAAAAAGTGTGACAAAAAACTCGTACCGACCGACAGACCGACGGACCGAAAGAACCTACAGACAGAATTGTGATCGGTATATGGCACTTGAGCCAGAGGCTACAAGTGCCATAAAAATAAGAACTAAACAAATTCATCGAGAGCCAACACTAACATCTCATTTTCTTAGGGGCAAAACAACTATATATAATAGACAGCTATGTTTATATTTTTAAATATTTTTATTATACATATATTAGGCTATTATTATTATTTATTACAGAAAGATAAGATAAGATAAGATTTATTGACACTGAGAGACAAAGACCACGGCAAATAAACACATTCAAACAAAAATAATACCTTCTAGAAGCTCCTATCCCTATGGGCTAGGGCTACCAATGAGGAACCTCGCCAACTGTTTAATACTCACAACAACTATTTCCCATCATCCTGCACATCAATTCTTCGTCCACCCCTCTTTCGTTTACTCCAAACGTTCTAACCTAAAGTCCACTCAAATTTTCGCATTCACACTACGATGTTTCAAACTCTCATCCATACTACGACGAATCGGACACGAGTAAGGACCGGACCGACTCTTTGCCCTCCCAACGTACCTCCTTCTTTCTCCAAGAGACAGACTGTCTGCCCTACAACTAATCAGATCCCTTATTTCCTCCCTTTTCAATCCCGCTTTAAAATAAACTTTCTCACCCCAAATCTCTTTGATCTTTGCATAAAACCCTAAAGACCCGCCTTTTGCGACTGGCCAACGTTGAATTTCCTGGTCCAACAAACGAATTTACACCACCTTTTTCACCTAACCAACAGGAAGCCCAAGTCCATCACCATTATTCCACAGTTTTGGGCTAATGTGTTCTTGCATGCAGGTCTACTCATGTACCACAATCATCAACTTCTTACTGTTAGTTAGGTTTCAGCCTAAGACGGTAATGGGATAGAATTGCCTTAATCCCAGTTTCGTAGAAACCATTAGAAAGGTTATCACTTCATTCCGTTCTCTCAGAGAAACCTTAGGAAATTTATAAATATCTTGACGAAGGACTACTAGCCCATTAATAAGGCTTCCATCATCGATTTTTCTGCTCTTACATGCTTATAAAACAGAAAATCTAGGGAAATCGCTCGATACCCGATGAAAAATTTGTAGCCTGCGTAGTAGTATGGTAGTAGTACGAAAACGTTGCATGTAATACTATGTAATATCAAATACTACTATCATTTAATGTGCCTCAGACTGGTCCAATCTTATGCAGTAGTATCCAATAGCATCCTGTCTTGCCATAGTAGCATCCAGTCTTGCTAATAGTACCATATAGTAGTACGCAGTAACACGTTAGCCTTGAATAAGAAGCATGTAGTCGCATCGTTAGTATTGCATGCTACTTTTTCGTACTACTTCATAGTACTATGTTGAGATAAATTTTTCGTCGGGTAGCAACTCAAATAGACCCCACACTATAAAGTAAAACGCAACGTTTTTTTATATATGCAACGCTGCCGGCCCTATGAACCAGTTTTCAGAATTTGCCGGTTTTCTAGTAAAGCGTTTCTCCTATAAACCGTTTTAGCGAATCCGTTTCAAGAGAAAACGTACCGAACAAGAATATGTTGCAGGAGAAAGCGTTTCTATTTGCAAAAGCGTTTCTTAGAAAACTGCTTCAAAGGGCCGGCAGTGTTGCATTCTGAAGGGTTGCAGCTACATAACGTTCATCGGAAAACTGGTTCAAAGGGCCGGCAGCGTTGCATGCTGAAGGGTTGCAGCTACATAACGTTTCATCGGGAATTCGTGCCAGAAGTACACGTGAGACATATGATCCGATGAAACACAAGCTTCCTTCTTCTGATTTGGATAGTCTTCTGCGCGATACATTAGTTAAGAGACGATGAAAATTAATGACCGATGCAAACGTCTGACCTCCGCGTTTGAAAACACGTGGGTTTTCTGAAAAGGCTTCTTACTGCAGCAATCTCACAGAAATTCCTCTCCTATCCCTATCACCATTACCATTTATATACATGTCTCGTCAAAAATAATAACTTTATAAGCTAATATTTTGTTCATTAAGAGTTTAGAAGACAGGAGCTAGAAGCTCACATGGCACTTGCAAGGCTGTATCAGAGGATGAAAATAGGAATTTGCCAATTCGTGGGTTAGTTGTGTTCATTTGTAAGCAAACCCCTTGAGATAAGAATGATCATGGGTCCTTTGAAATCGTGAAAATGGATCGTTCTTAAAAACTATTCTATTTTTGCATTTGGCTGTGATGATGCCCACTTTAAGGGTGCTAGATTATTCATCCGTAACGGACACCCTTGCACAAATGATGATAAGCTCATCGAAATCATGAAAATATGTATTTGCTCAAAATAATTGTTTGTACTTTAAGGAAGTCACAAAACCCTTTAGGCAAAACGGATCATGGGCCCTTGGGGACCATGAATATAATTGTATCTTTTGGTCAAAAGTGTTTTTGTTTACTTTTCGGTAAGATATGTAATTTAAGGGTGCTAAAACTCATTTCTTAGCAGAATCCTTGAGGCATAAGCGATCATGGGCTAACGGTGATCATGAAAAAGTATATTTTGCTTTAGTAGTACTTCAAGGGATGGTCGAATCTCAGAAATGACAATTTCTAAGCCAATCTTGTTAAGTATCTGATGTTCAAAGTCGAGTTTCATCGTCCTTGCAGATCTGGAAGTACCTTAACTCGCGGTGACCGGAATTTCGGATCCACACCCACAACAACTCCCCCAAAGGTGCCCGAATCTGGTCCGGTACTGTGACGTATCTATGGCTTGTGCTTGCTCTTCCCGCCGCTCCACTCTAAGAGTGTCACAAGATTTCCGGTTCTCCCCTCCAACTACCCCCACCCCACATTCATGGGATCTGGTTGGAATAAGTCGATAAGTTGACAACTTCAGCATTTAACCGACAGCGAGAAACAAAACCAAAGTGTTGCTCTCGCAACACTTTAGTCGGCGAAGCCGGACAAAGGTTACCGCAACACTTCACGTTGCCCAGGCAACGTAGGTCTAGTTTTCCCTAAGAATGACCCGTTTCTTGTCGTATTCTACGAAGAGATTTTCTAGTCAGAGACAGTCGTAAGTTTCGAGCTTGCTATATGAGGCAGTTAAGTGGATTTCGACAGCAAATGACCTATTGCTGGCCGGGTGGTTGTATAGAGATTTTCTAGAAGTCACTACGTTAGGAAATATCGTGTGTTTTGAGCTTGTTACAATGACAATCGTATGTTTCGAAATTTTCAGAGTGACATAAATGCCTTTACCAAGTTGTGATTTTCACTCTGTCGCGCTGAAAAGAAGCTGATTTTCGAAATTTTCGCCTGCGGCGCGAAGTTTCAACATTATCCTACCTGTTTTTTTGCAAAAACCTCCTTATCTTAAGAAGAAACAGGCAAAATCGCCTGATGATTGCACTATTATTTTTGTACTCTAAATACAAAGTGGAAGCACTACCACGTACTAACTTCCGGGAAAACATCCCACTCCGTTTGCGAGTTATCGGGGCATGGACATATGTGGGATATAGTAAGCAGCCTTTAGAATGTTTCGCAAAACTTTACCTGTGCCGTCTTTCATAGTCGCCTACTCGCTATATGGTGGAATGGCCCGTAATTTAGGTGAGGTGTTAGGCCTAAGATTTCAGCAACCTGAAAGGTTAGAAATTCCAGGAAAATGTCGGATTACAAAAAAAATCGCCTGTGGCGCTGAGTTTAAATCTTTCCTAGGTACATACGGTAAAAGCTGTTGCTTGGGATCTGCGTCACGTTAAAAGCAAGAGTTTGTGTGGGTAATAGTCGAATATTTCCGAATAAAGGCCGATTTAACAAATTTTGGCTGCAGCTCTTTGGTAGTCCTATCCTATTTCTATTTAGTTGAAGTGTGCATCATTTATGTGCAGTTTTAAGCTTGAGATTTACAGTAGCTGAATTTTGCTCGGATTGAAAAAATTTCGCCTGCGGCGCTGACTTTAATTTGTCTTGAGTATATATATCAGAAGCTGATACCGAGGAGAGGTCCAGCGAAATTTGATAGGAAGGGCATCGTATAATTCCTGTTACTTTTTTGTTTATTATTTGAGTACTACAATGGCATTATCCGTAACGTTTATTAACATTAATATTTCTTGAGCCTGCTGGTACTGTGTTTTTGGCAAGTCGTATATTTTGAAGTACTCATCCCCCATCCCCAAGCCCTTCGAACCGCCCCTGGACGCAGAAGGGTCTAAATGAAGGTCCTGCTTGCCAATCATCCAGCCCTAATTACTCTACACTTCCCAAGTGACACTGAGCCAAAGAAATCTCCCGCAAATTGATCTCCAGGGATCATCTTCCCTGAGGGACCTGGACAAAATTGCGGGGATTCGCCTTTCCCCGGGTCATTGATGAAAAAATCTTGGCTTACCAATCATTGCAGTCAACGTCCGTCTCCGCTCCATCTTCGTACTGCTTCCCCTCTAATGAACACACTGAAAAGGAAGAGCTAGATTAGCGACTTCTCAGTCACACATCACAAGGGATACAGAGGTGAAGCTAATGGGGTGTCAACGCTTAAAGTTTAACTGAAAAGGCAGCTGTGTACATCTGATATTTGAATATACCGAAATATTTTGACCCATAAGAGGGGGGGGGGGGGGTCTGTATTTTACCACCCGAGGCTCTAGTAATAACGTTCAGAATGTGTGCTACTTGCACGACAACCCGAAAGTCATCCAGACACAGAGAATTTGATTTTTTTAAAAAGCATGCATTTCCGTGCCCAAAGAGGCTAAGCTAAGTCACGGCTGAAGAAAGTAGGAAAATAATGCTGTGAGATCCCAGCATTATTCGGTTAAACTTTAAAGGCTCACAGAACAGGAATGGGAAAATAAAGTTAACAGTCCCTTTTCGCTTAAACAGACTTGAAAACCCGATGAACAAGAGCTACTAGCTCATACAGCACTTGTTACGAGTAGGTGGTACAAGTAAGTAGATGGGAATGTCAAAATATCTCCCCTTCAACCCTCCTAGGATCGGACCTAGAAATAAGGTATTTAATTTCACTCGAGCCTGAGCATTTCCGGCATCGCCGCCTCGGATAATCTAGAGCACCCCCCCCCCCCCCTCCAACATCTCCCACTGTGGTTGAACACGACTAGGACACATAAACTTCGCATCTCTAACATCTTCTCTTCTCGTCCTTTAAGCTTGACTGGAATCGGAACATATATGCAAATTCTCGCTTTCCGCCTGATACCGTTGCCGGATCCCATTAGTTCTTATCACTCATAAAGTTTCACTCAAATCGGACCACCCTTTCGCAAACTACGCAGGCCAGTAATTTCCGAACTCCCTTCCGAACTCCCCCCAAAATGGCCGGAGCCAGGAACATAAATTTTCCTAGGGCATTGTGTCAGGTCTTTAAGTCTGTTTAGTCGGGTCACTAATATGCCTACCTTGTTTCATCGTCCTTAGCAGATCTAGAAGTACCCGAGCTTGCGATCACCGGGATTCCCAGAAACCCCTCCGACTCCCCTAAAGAGCCCCGATATGATTCTGTCAAGAATCTATTTACGGGTTATGCTTGCTCTTCCCACCAAATTCCATCCCGATCACTCGGCACTAGGCGTTTGACGAATATTGCGGTGTCGCCCTTCACCCCCCCCACACGTATTGGATCCGGTCTGTGCTTGACATGGAACATTTGAGACGACACTTCTTTCCACTTGCCAAGTTTCATTATCCGGTTCCCCTCTCCAACTCCCCTCGAAGTCACCGGATCCGTTCCGGATTTTACGTGGATCGTCTGAGACCCGAGGTCTTTCCAAATACCAAGTTTCATTAAGATCCTATTTTGCATTCAAGAGTTATAAATACCTCAAGATTCCGCATTCCCCCTTCCCCCCCCACTCCCCCCGCGATGCTCAGATCGGGGAAGTGGCTATTTCCAACTTAATCATTCGGTATCCCTGATACGCCTGCCAAGTTTCATCGTCCTAGCTTACGTGGAAGTGCCCGAACTAGCAAAACCCGGACCGACGGACGGACAGAAATTGCGATCGCTACTTGGCCGAAGGGCAAGTGCCATAAAAAGGCGTTGCTCCGGTGGTCTATTCACGAATAACAACTGTTCTCGTGTAAAGGGTCTTCAAACTTCTGGTAGCTCAAAGGTGCTGAGAAGAAAGATGAGGAAAATGTGATACAGGACGATTGTGGATTTGAGGAATTGTGGAATAATGCAGTAGGAAAAGAGGAAGGTACAAAGTTAGTGTTTGAAATAGGCTACTTAAGAGTAAGGAAATACAGTTTGGCAAGTCAAAAAGGATCAGTCTGAAGCTCTGAAGTTTTATGTTGCGGTAAAGGAGACATGGGGTAAGCGTACTATGTTTTGCGGGTCTTAAACGGGAGGCGGACCCGACCAAACAAAGTTAGAAATAATCAGTTTTCCAATCCAACCATTTTGAGGTGGGGGGGGGGTGGAGGGCGGGGAACCCGGGAATTGAGTAATGTAACTTTCGAACGGGTGATTGGACTGGAATGACACTTAATAACTGAATAAATTATATATCTATGCTGTCCCGTTTAAAGTCTAGACCGGATTCGATAGCTAGGGGGGAGCTGGGGGGGGGGAGACCGGAAATTTCAAGAGACTGTTAGAATGGAGGGATGTAGTGAAACTTGCTGGGAAAAAAAAGCATCTGCTCTATATAAATCGTTTAGACAATTGTACTGGATCCGGACACTTGGGGGGTGGAAGGGGTTTCCCGGAATTCCGGTGATGGCGGTTTTGGGGATTTTCACGACGAAATTTGGCAGGCATATGAGGGACCCGATCATACTGAGTTGAAGATACAAATTTCTCGATCTGATAATCGTGGGGGCAGTGGAGAGAGGGAAATCCGGAATACTGAGTCATGCATAACTTTAGAACGAGTGATCGGATTCGAGTGAAATTTAATAATTTAACAGGACATTTCTCTGGTGATGTTTCTTATATCCGGACCGGATCCGACAACTATTGAGGGGGGGGGGGGCGGAGAATACGGGACACGCTTAGACTGGAGAGATCGGGATGGAACTTTGTGGGAATAACGAACAGATGCTCTGGATAAATCATTTACAGAACCGGATTGGCTCCCGGCACTGTGGGGGGAGTTTGGGGGGGAGACCGGAAATCTCGAGAGATGGTTAGAATGGAGGGATCGGAGTGAAACTTGCTGGGAAGAACAAACATCTGCTCCAGGTAAATCTTTTACACAATTGGACTGGATCCGGACACTGGGATCGGTGACGTAGGCTACATCGGTGCGGAGTAGTGCGGTATCATTTCGTTCTCAGCATAAAAATTTGATCTAGAAAAACTTCTTCTAACCTTCTTCAGCTCGTTAGCTACCCCCCCCCCCCCTCCCTATCAGTTTCTTTATGATTTCTGAAAATTCATATGTAATATTCCACTGTTTAAATCCCTGAGGAGAAACAGAACTTCGGGCTCTGGTCTTCGGTCTAAATGGATATTTCCATTATCATGAAATGAAAAGTTAGCGTTTTGTTAGAAAGTTTTCACTTCTTTCGGTCAAAACTTTCAACGTATTCTCTTCAAGGCAACTTCACTCCCATTAACTTGGTATTTTTCTCCATCTTTTCATGAAGATTATGAGACCTGCATAGACTCCTAAATTTGGAACATGACTGAATATTTTTCGTACCCACTATAAAATAGAATTAAAGGAGTAATTTAAAAGGAAAAGTTAAATAAGAGCAGAAACTTGGACAGGAACAAATAAAGACGCCATTAAATTTTATTTGATCTTAAGTTATTTTGTTATATTCTGAGGTCAACAATTTGATTCCCTCCATCCCAAGGGAAGTGCTTTAAACCTGACAAATGTAGACATGTATATTACGTCTTTTTGAGGCCATAAACAAATATTTCTCTGGGCCTATATACACCACAAATCATGTCAAGAATAATGTAAACACGCAATTCCGCTTTAATGCACTCCGCTATAAATAAGCGTTAGAAACCGGGAACGAGACTCGCTCAGCTCGGCTATTTTTTAAGTTATTTGCGGATGCATATACATAAAAGTTGACTTCAGGAAAATCAGCGACAGATAAAGTATGAACTGATGACCTCAGCCAACCGCAAAAAATTACATACGGTAATCACGCAAACGAAGAGTATAGAAGTTTTTTTTTGTAGCAGAAATAGCGAAAAAAGAAATACTTTTTTCACATTAACTGATATTATGTAATAATACGGCAGTGAAGTTCCCAATTAGCCTCTTGACTAACTAAATGAGGCTTCCTCAGTCAAGTGCAGAAAGGGATAAAAAAGCGAGCAGTCGTCTCAAGTTTATTTCTGCACCGAAACGGTGGATGGTAAAAAAAAACCTGACAGTTTATCGGGAAATTTACTGTTCTTCCTACATTCCTTACATCTCTTAGGGTTCTGATTTATAACGGTGCTCATTGCAGGTTTATTTTTTTACATCGAAACAACGAGCGGAAATTAATACTTTTCCTGAGTTAATCCTTAATAAGTAGTAGCGAGAACTGGCGCCAGATCCTTCTGAAATTCCTTTGCTAATCCCACTACTTATCGGTAATCTGTTTTTGACCCTTTACCTATTACGTTACCACTAGTGGCGAAAATACCTGCTCAATTTTTTTTTACAAATTGCCTGTTCTTTCCTGAATTTTCTTTTCTTTTGAGATTTACTAGAATCTTTCTATCTTTTCTCTCTTCGTCGATATTCCTTTCATCGGACTTTGGCTTTGATGATTTCGGCCGAATCCAGAACTTCGAAAAAGGATTCTCATGTCACGAAATTGAGACACGTTATCAGTACTCAACCACTACTGCTCCCTTTTATAAAGTTTCCCTCTAATAATCATTTCGCCGAGTTATTCCCCAGAAACCTTAGGATGGAATTTGAAGGCATTTAAATTCTCTGCTGGAAGTTTGGAACTGACCATAAGGGAATGTCTTGTCCTTTGAATCATTCCGGAAGGACTCCTCCCTCATCGAATTTGTTTGGAATAAAGGGATCCGGAAGTAGTTGTGTTTTGCAGATACCATGGTATCTGTTACCAGGGTAGCTGAAAATGCATTTTTTTTTTTCGTGCAGTTACCGTGGTATCTGATACTACGGTTGCTCTGCACAAACGACAATTACCGGATTTGCACTTTTGGGAACAATCCAAAAAGAAATACTGCTATCGACCCACATCAAGAGTGACAAACTTCTTTCTCACCAGTTTGACAAAAAACTAGACTATTTTGTTATTGATGTTGAATGCGAGACGAAGTTTTCAGACACCCCGATCAGTTGCGACGGTTGGGGCCGTAGTACCACGGTAACTGGCAAAATACCACAGTATTTGTAAAAAATCCTTTGAACGTGGTATTAGATACCACGGTAACCATGAACACGACTTTAGAACCGCGGTATCAGATAGCATGGTATCTGCAAAAACGCAACTAGGGTTTACGAGGATTCAGATCTGTCTTGCTCTCCCAGTTGTCATCCAGTTTTAAAATAGAAGATAATTTGTGCTTAAATTTGATATATTTTGTGTACCTAAAATATATTTCTTAAATACATTTTCATATATTTTGTTTCGCAATTGCATGCCGTGCAGCGTGCTACTTTGCTGTTGTAGTCTTGTGTGTTGAAGTTTGTTGAAATTGAAAAAAAAAAACGTGCACATATACTTCAGGCTCACAGGTGATACAGTGACATTGGGATAACATCACAAAGTCAGTTCACGTAGTTTTGGAAACAGGTGCCGATGGTACATTAACGGAGGACAAGGATCAAGAACACGGCAAGAAGATAACGTAAAATTAGTTACTGAGACAACAATATCTAAAGTTTATAGGTTGACGAGTTTTGAGGGAGATAATGGAACATTATTCTTCAACGGGTAGTGTGATGCTTGAGCTTGGCAGCCCCTCTCTCGGCTTACCAAACCCAGCAGCGTTGTAAGGGTTTGGATGCCACGGTAAGAATATGCCTACCCGATGAAAAATTTATCCCAAAGTAGTACTATGAAGTAGTACGAAAAAGTAGCACGCAGTACTAACGATGTTACTACATGCTTCTACTTCAAGGCTACCGTGTTACTGCATACTACTATATGCTACTATTAGCAAGACCGGATGCTACTATGGCAGGACAGGATGCTACTGTATACTACTATATAAGATTGGACCAGTCAGAGGCACATTAAATGATAATATTCTTGGCTATTACATAGTATAAAATGCAACGTTTTCGTACTACTACCACACTACTACGCAGGCTGCACATTTTTCATCTGGTAAGCACGTACAGACTCTAAAACAGACACTAAAGAAATGTACAAACTGAAACAAACCAAAAATTAAACGTTAGCCAGAACCTCGTATGCCCCGATGAAAAGCTTGTAGCCTGCGTAGTTGTATGATAGTTGTACGAAAAAGTTGCATCTAGTGATATGTATAGTAAAGAGTACTATCATTGAGCGTGCCTGAGACTGGGCCAATCTTAAGTAGTAGTATCTAGTAGCATCTAGTAGCTCTAGGAGCATCCAGTCTTGCTAATAGCAGCATGCAGTAGAATGCAGTAACACGGTAGCCTTGATATAGAAGCATGTAGTAGCATCAATTAATATAGCATGATACTTTTTCGTACAACTTCATACTACTATTTTGAGATAAATTTTTCATCGGGGTCACTTATAAGGCTGGGTCTTAGGATGAAAGTAGGAATTTACCAATTCGTGAGTTTGTTCTCACCTTTCATAAGCAAACCTTTAAGATAAGAATGACCACGGGCCCTTGGAAATCACGAGATTGTTGTTACCTTTTTTTCTTCTCTGACACTTCTAGAATACCAAAATTTAAGTCAGGAAGAAGAAGAAGAACAAATAATTAGCTGTATAAAGCTGACAAAATGGATCAGCGACTGATATCCAACCTTCTTAATTATCTTCTTATCTTTCCTTTCTTCGTTGGCCATGATCGTCCAGTTGTCTTAGAATTTTGAATGTTTGCCGAATTGTCAGTTGTCTTTTGAATTTGTTATGTTTGCCGCCAAAAACACTGAGAGAATCACCGTACTCCCCAGTTTCTTCTTAAAAATTCAGCATAAAATTTAGCATTCTTGCTGAATTGGTCGATGGATTTTATGCTGAATTATTGCTGCATTAATTGAGCGAAAATTTAAGTCCGAAAGCGAAATGCTGCATAAAATGCTGAATTAATAGAGCATTTTCGTTCGTTTCGGACACGACCTAAGTATTTTATTGTCGCAATTGGCTGTGATGATGCACACTTTAAGGGCGCTAGAAATTCATCTATAAGCAAACCCCTGAGGAAAAATGACGATGGGCTCATTGGGATCATGAAACTGTATATTTTGCTGAAAAGTCTTTTTGTACTTGAACGAATTCACTTATATGCAAAACACTTGAGGCAAAAATGATCATGGGCATTTAGGGATGATGAATGCATGTCGTTTGATCAAAAGTATATTTTTTTTTCGCTTTTCGGTGAAGATGCCTACTTTAAGGGTACCTAAAATTCATTTTCTATTATCTCCAGGGATCATGAAACATATACTTTGGTCAAAAGTATGTTTTCACTTTTCGGTTAGCCTTGCGGGGGGTGGCGGGGGGAGCTCGAAGTTCATTTCTAAGCACAATCCCTGAAGCAAAAATTATCAAGGGCTGATGGGGATCATGAAATCAATACTTAAAAGTAATTTTTTGTAATAAACGAATAAACTTAGCGGTTAAGCTGAATTCTTTAAAGGACTCCTCTTGCTTTTTCTGCGTTTTAGGTTATCTCCAGCTCCCTTGTGGAATTATAAGCTTTCCAAATCTTCACATTTCGACACTGCTTCCTTTTTAACTTACGACTGTTTATCGCTTTTTTGGTCGAGCCGAGTTTTGAGTCACAAGCTACTTCAAAGTGTTGTTTTTCTTTTTGGAAGAAATGGTAGGCCATCAGCTCGTTCTTCTGTTTTTACTTCTTTTGATTTGCTTCGTTTTCCCACGTTTTAACTATAATCGCCAGACGGGGTAAAGTAAATAGGTAGCACGAGCAAGGCCCCCGGATGCCAGAAACCTTCCCGGAAGGCCACCCCTTAGCCCAGGAATTATAGCAGAACCATACAAGAAGAATAGATACCGGCAGTTGGTTTTATTTATAAAACGAAGCGACGTTAGCAAAAATTAGAATAATCACGGTACGTCACTGAATTTATGTCCAAATGAATTTACGCCTACTGGCCGACCTTCCAGAAGAACTGACTTCCAAGAGGCCCCGCATAAACGGATGTCCCTACGTCCGACAGAGCCGCGGAATGCCCAGATGACCTGATGCCTTTCGGACACCAGAGCACGTAGACACCGGTAACCCCCAGAACGCCAAGACACGCACGCACGGAGGGAGTTGAGAAGCCTATCCCTCTAAAAGGGACCACCCTATCTGATGATTCTTGATGTTCCTAAAGGACCCCCCCTTACCTAACAATCCCCAACACTCCCAAACTACACTGAAATCACAAAACGTTTGCCGAAGAACACTATCGCCTTATTTAGAAAGACAGGGAAATAAACTAGAAATAACAAATTCATGTGATTTTAACTGACTTAGAGATTAATGCTTATTTTCATCGAAAATGAATATTAGAAAACAGAATTACTTTACCAACTCAACAACTGTTCACTTTGAACGCCAAGAGAAGTCTGCCGAAGGATTCTAAACACGAAGCCCACGGAAACTTCTTGTTGTTGTTAGTTTGAGCAAACGTTTGCCTATATGTATTTACTACTACATTCTCAGAATGCCTTGGCCGCAATTGGCCTATCTCTTTACGGTAGTTTCAAGAAGACCTTCGCCACACTTGTCTAGACGTGTGTTTTCGTATTTTCTGAGAAACTATTGCTGTTAACGCAAACTGCAAGACGACATACATTTTGACGATGTCCTTCACTGATCTTAAATAATTAATCGACCTATTCGACTGATATTTAATAATAAGTACTTAATCGAAGATTACATAACCACGGCGGATTCTGTTTTCAAGTATTTTACATTCAGCCACGGCGTCGAAGAGCAGGAAGACTCGAAAGAGTCGACAGGCGCTAACAAAATCACTAATCTCACGTGGAAAGTAACGGTGTTGTAGAAAGATGATATTTTTGGGTTATTTCATCATGAAAAAAGCATTTCTAGTAAGAATTGTGCTTTAAGGGATGCTAGGATATGGGAAGTGACAATTCCTAAACCAATCTTGTCGAGCCACTAATGTTCCAGCCAAGTTTCTAGCACATCTGGAAGTACCTGAACTCGCGATCACCGGAATTCCGCCCGATGAGAAGTTCTTTGAATGTGTGGTAGTAAAACGAACAAAATTGCATGTGTTGATATGTAGTAGTAAATACATTATTTTAACATGCCTCTAACTAGGTTAATCTCAAGTAGTAGTATCCCATAGCATCCAGTCGTGATGTAGTAGCGTCCGGTTTGCTAGTAGTAGTATGCAGTTGCAACAGTTACTACTGCATGCTCCTTTTTTTCGTACAACTTCAGACCCCCCCCCTCCAACTCCCACACAGTGCCCCAATCCGGTCCGGTTCTGTCACTGGTGTACCAAGTGCTTGTTAGTGCCACCAAGTTTCTTCCCGATGACACACTAAGTGTGTCACAAGATTTCCGATTCTCACCTTCCTCTCCTTCGCACAGACTTGAAATGGGACAACTGAGGCACCAAGTCTTTCGAAACATCAAGTTTCACTAAGATCCAACCACCCGTTATATACATACCACAAGATTCAGGATTTACCCTCCCTCCGCTCCCCCCACGATGGCGGACCCGTGAACTGATTATTTCCAAGTTAATCTGGTTGGGTCTCCGATCGCCTGCCAAATTTCGTCGTCCTAGCCCACCTGGAAGTACTTTAACTCAGGATCACGGGAATTCAGGACACCCCCCCCCCCCTCCAACTCCGCCACATATCCAGTCTGGTTCTATCACTGGTGTACATATAAGTTCTTGTGCTTGTTTCTTTCCACCAAGTATCTTGCCGATGGCTCTATTCTAAGCGTTTCACAACATCTCAAGTTCTCTCCTCCACCCCCTCCCCTCCCACACATTCATCGGGCCAATCCGGACTTGAAATCGGACGTTTGAGACAAGAGGTCTTTCCAAATATCAAGTTTCCTTAAGATCCTTCGAATCACCCGTTCGAAAGTTAAATGCACCTCAGGATTCTGGATTCCGCCTCCTTTCATTCCCCCCACTGTGGTCGAATTGGAAAGTGACTATTTGCAAGCTAGTTTGGTCGGGTTCCTGATATGCTTGCCAAGTTTCATCGTCCTAGAACTTCTGGAAGTACGCTAACTCGAGAACAGTGGCCTGACAGACCGACAGACAGACGGAAAAGCGATGGGTATATGGCCCCTCAGCGAGTGCCATAAAAAGTGCCATAGAAAGTAATTATTTTTACTATCAGGCAGTTACGGGGGCTTATGAATGCGTCTCTGCACGAACTTGCTGTAAAACTGAAACTAAACTGAAAAGAACAAGAGCTAGAAGCTGATATGGCACTTGCATGGGTGTGTCAGACGATGAAAGCGTGAATTTACAATTCGTGGGATTATTGTAAGCATTTGTAAGCAAATCCTTTGAGTCACAAATGACCATGGACCCTTCGGAATCAAGATAATGTATCAGAATTCAGAAGTATTTTTTTCTGCACTTTTCAGTTATGATGCGCACTTTAGAATGTGTTCTCAAGCAAAACCCTTGAGGCACGAATAATTTAAGAAACATCAGAAAAAAAAAGAATGATGGGCTCTTGTGGATCATGAAAATACATCTTTCGCCAAAGTTTTTTTTTTTCACTTTGCGATTGAGACGCGCACTTCAAGGTAGTTAGAAATTCATGGGAAAGACCCTTGAGGCAAAAATTACCAGTCGCCCTTGTTGATCAAGAAAATGTATCGTTTGCTCAAAAGTATCTGTGGTTAAGGTTCAATATTCAGTTCCCCGATCCGACCCTCGTGGGGGGGGGGGGGGGGTCCGGAAATCGCATGCTGAGCTACTTCCAGATGTGCTACGACGATGAGACTTGGAACATTAGAGACTTGACATGATTGGCTTAGAAATAGTCAGTCTTGAGGTATGTATAACTTTTGAAGGGATGATCGGATCTTAATGAAACTTGACATTTGGAACGACTTCGCGTCTCAAATGTCCTATTTAAAGTCCGTACATGATCCAATGAATGTTGGAGGGTGGGGGTGGAAAGGAGAACCAGAAATCTTATGACACGCTTAGAGTGGAGTTATCGGGATGAAACTTGATTGGAAGAACAAGCCCAGTAAAAAGCTGAAAATTAGTTACGCAAAAATTGTACATAACCGTGAAAGTATTCACGCAAAGCTTTAGCTAAAATGTATTCTACATCTTGTGATCATTCTGTTTTGTTTTTAACTGGGTTGCATTCGCTATTGAATAAGAAAGATCTGCGCCAATCCGTATTGCTTACTTTAGACATTGCAAATTTCTACTATAGCTTCCGACATCGTATCGTAATACACAAACTGTTCAGAAGTAAGTAAGTAAGTAAGTAATTTATCTATGACCCGCCATTTTGAAAAGGCGGAGTAAATGAAGAAAATAAACAAAACACAGAAACAAACAGAAAAAGACACTTTTCTGACCAGATGATATATATTCATGATCTACAAGGGCCCACGATCAATTATGCAGTATGGTGCCACTGATATTCTTCAGTCTTTTTAAACGTCCAAACGCGTTTCGCGTGTTTCTGTCCGAGATAAAGGTGAAGAACTTCGCGTGCTTTTGTCTTTTTCTTCTTTTTTGTGTAACTTTACTCCGCTTGCCTTTTTATAGGAAAGTGGGTTGCAAATAAATTATTATTGTTACAACCGGATTTAGACACTGTCGGGGGAGTTGGGGGGGGGGGGGGGGATTTCGGTGATCGCGAATTAAGGTACTTTCAGATTTGCTAGGACGATGAGGCTTGGCCTAGACTTGACAAGATTGGTCTAGAAATTGAGATCCGACCATCCCTTAAAGTCCTAATCATAACCACAAAGTAAAAAAAAAAAGTTTTAAGCAAAATATACATTTTTATGATCGACATGAGCGCACGATCATTTTTGCCTCAAGGGTTTTGCTTACAAATGACTTTTTAGCACCCTTAAAGTGCGCATCTTAGCCAAAAGTAAATAAAAATACTTCTGACCAAACGATATATAGGCCTATTCATGATCTACAATGGCCCACGATCAATTTTGCCCTAAGGGTTTTGCTTTCCTTAAAGTGCAAACAATAATTTTGAGCAATATATACATTTTCATGATCCCGATTTTACCGATCAGCTTATCATTAGGCCTTGTGTTTTCATTAGATATGAATTTCTAGCGCCCTGCAAGTGCGCATCATCACAGTCAACGGTAAAACTAAAACAGTTTTATGAACGATACATCCTCGTTATTGTCAAGGACCCATGCTCAATCTTGTCTCAAGGGTTTTGCTTCCAGATGATCACAGCTTAACACACGAATTGCGAATTCCTACTTTGATCCTCGGACCCAGCCTTGCAAGTGCTATATCAGCTTTTAGCTCTTTTTTGTTTAATAAATGTCTAACAAATAATGTCAAAGACTCTTCTGTAGGTTATTGCAGATTGTCAAATAAGTTACGGTATTCTTAGTTTGTACTATGAGTTCTTTCTTTGTCAGTCTCAAATTGTTGCAATCGGCACTATTGCCGGGTTTCAAAGCTATTTCTGCAAACTTTCAATTCGTGAGCAAAATTCATATTATAGCATCTTTTCGCTGAACCTTTAACACTTGAGAACACGACACAATTAGCACACAATACGTGCTAACGCGCGTTCAGTAAAGAAATAGACAGAGTAATGGAGCAATACATTTTCATCGGGTTTTCAATCAAGTTTCAGCATATTATTAATTATTTAGTGAAATTCCGCACTTCAGGATTTTTCAGCAAACATTTAACACTTTAGAGCACAACAAAACTAGCATGCTACGCTACTCATGCCAGATGCCAAGCAAACATTCAACAAACAATAGAGACTTTCATGTCTACTTTATTTAAATGCAAAACTAGACCTCAGCAAAAAAGAATGATCAAGTCCTTGGAACTCTGCCAAATCTCGTAAACACTATCGCCATAATCCACTTTTCTGAAACGGATTCTGACGCACGAGTCTATCTTCTGGGACAATTTAAGTGGCAATGTCTTTGCTTACGGTCAGTTAGGGACCAATAGGGAATTTAAATGCAAGCAATTGTCAGTAAAAGCATTCCCGGGAGTGTCTCTCGGGAAATGGTCTCAGCGTGAAACTTTCGAAATGGGACTAGGAATGGTTGGGTACTGATAACAAATCTCGGTTTCGAACAAAGAATCCTCTGGAATCCATTTTGAACTTCTGGATTCTGGCTGATCACGTCGAAATTGCAAATCCGACGAAAGGAAAACCGACGAAGAGAGGCAGATTGCAAATAATCCCAAAATAATACTAACTGTATACTAAAACTGGGAATGTTCCAAGAATGCTCATGATTTTCTTCACTGTTGGATCCAGCGTCTCCGCAAAAAAGGCGGAGATGATGTATTCACAAATAACGCCACACAGCTGTAGCCTACTGCCATCGGGGTCGAAACATTAAATGTAGGCTATAAAATGTAAAACATGTATATTCTCATATCTGAAAAATCACTGCGAGAATGACGGTGAATGGATGTTTAGTGTTTTGATCTAGTTTTTGACTAGGAAAGTCTGTTGTACTTTTTTCTTGATATAAAATTTGTGCTGAACAAACTTCAGACAATCTTTGATTTCGACAGATAGAAGTCTTATTATTTCCCAACATGTCATGGCACCTCAGGTTTGCTCATCATTATAAAATATACATATAGCTTATACCAGGTCAAAATTTACAAAGTGTTGCAGAAAGTCACAAAAGAAAGGTGCTGACTAAACAAAGGAAAAGGCAGATCTTGCAGTATCTTGGCTGTACCTTTTAAACGGAAGTAGCTATCTTACTAATTCTAACATTGCGCATGTTAAAACTACTTTTTAATTTTGGTAAACTTTTGTGTCGACTTTCAAAATTCCATTCTACTTCATCTGCTATAAAATTGTACTATTTGAAAGATCCACTTCAAATTATACGAAAAAAGCAACAAAAATGTATGTCGAAATGTCTTCTCTTACTCATGACCTATATTTAGCCGTTAAAGAGTTAATGTAGTTTGACGCCTGTGAATAATTTAATTTTCTTGTATATTTAGTATTTGGTATCCAGATTATTTGTTTGTAGTATTACATGTCGGGCCAATTTGTTTGTATGTATTTCATTTTATACTCTCCGATTTTGGTGGTCAATAAAATATTTGAATTGAATTGAAGTGAAGGAGGCATGGGAAAGGGAACATACAAGGGGAAGCTCGTGAATTTGATGATTTTAGAGACAAAACTCCATCCAGAGTGGAAGTCCTTGTTCATGTGAGGGGGCTATTTTCAGGTGTTACAGACTGAATTGGTGGGCGAAAAGGGTGCAGTTACATAGTTCTTGTACACACATGGTTTAACCTTGACCTGGGGGATGAAACCGATGAGGAGATGCCGCCACCCAACCGACATCCCGATGAAAAATTTGTCTCAAATTAGTACTATGAAGTAGTACGAAAAAGTAGCATGCAGTACTAACTGATGCTACCACATGGTCCTGCTTCAAGGCTACCGTGTTACTGCATACTATTATATGCTACTATTACCAAGACTGGATGCTACTATGGCAAGACAAGATGCTACTGGAAACTCCTACTTAATATTGGACCAGTCTGAGGCATATTAAATGATAATATTCTTTGCTATTACGTAGTATTACATGCAACGTTTTCGTACTACTACCATACTACTACGCAGGCTTCAAATTTTTCATCAGGATCTACCACTCAAGCCTCGTGCTGCTGCTGCTTACTTTTGCAACAGCAGGCAAACTAAACTCCCTATTAAACGAGTCAATTCTTAAGGTAAACGAAAAATATATAACTGCTATAGGGATAAAAATAAAATCAAACGGTTTGGCATTCAATCTCATTTGACAATCGGTTTTAATTCTTATTCCGTTTCTGCTTAAAAATCGTCACATTTCAAAGAAGGAAAAGGTATATCGGACCAAATAGGTTTATTGAATACTATCAAACCCCCACTGGGTAATTTGTGTGGTTGGTTGGTGTTAAAATCTTGCAGTAAAAAAGTACAACTGAGTTCGCAATAACATTCCTGTCGACTAGTAATAGTTTCTCCTCCATTTCCACCAAATATATCAACGACTTTAACACTCAAATCTACTTTCAGCCTAGACCCCACTTCCACTACTTCACCTGGAATAGTTAGTTCCCTACCGACAGGTTTGTTGACATGGCACTTTTACCTGCCGTTCCCCAAGATCAAAATAAAGAAATAATCAATGGTTCCACGAATGTGGAAGGGATAATCTTCACGGAGGAATAAAAAAGCCCCAAATCGATTGACGACGGGAACGAGGGTCTTCAGGCTCAGAATGCTGGATATGGAAAAAGGAATTCCAAGATAGAAGGATTTGCGTAAAAGGGGGAAGTGTTATGCACATCCGGTACAATCATCAATGCTGTGCGGAAAAGTGCAAAAATGGGGTAGGAACAAAGACCAAAGGTTTCGATGGGATCCCAAAAATCCAATATTTGATCTAGACAAGTGGGTGTTGTCTTTGCCAGGTCCACTTCGCCAGACTCCTTGAACTATCTTTTTTTCAAAATTCAGAAACAGATTAAGTCCAAATAGCTAATCATCTGTGAAAAACAAACCAATCATATGTCAACTTAAGGCGGTATGACGGTTAGAAAGAAAAAAAATTAAGTTCAAGGTAGAACGACCTATGAGATAAGGCAGAACATCCATTTATGAAGTGAACAATATCGTCATAGTAAAACGCTCTATCTGTACTTAAGGCGCATTTTGGCGAATATGTCATTTTTTCAATGGAGCCTATCTCAAGATAGGGCGCTTTACCGTGAATTTTACAAAAAACAGAATGTCCTAAGTGTAGAAAACTGGTTCTAGCTAGAGGAATACTCAGAATTCCTCATTTAGGACTTGATTGTGCACTGGAGATGAATATACTGATCAGACAGAATTAATCAAAACCCCATACATTTTCTTAGAAAAAAAGCGGCCACAGGAAACCGATTTCACATCTTTGAAGCGATTTTTCTCGAAACTATGATTTTCGAGATAGGGCATTTTGCCTAGACACGGTCGATATGGAGTCAGCATGACTAAAAGCAGGAAAGGAAAGGCAAGAGAAAAGCAGGAAAGAATACTAAAACCAGGAAAGAAATGGTGGACTTGAAATATCTTAGTTGGTGACCCCTCACTGGACTCGTGATCGCCTACCGACAAGGTACTAAAAGGAGGAAAAGGTGAACTTCTACAAATGTAGGTTGCCGACCCATCACGGCAAACTAAACTGAGGAAAAGCACTGCACTGCGTGCCAGTTTTTTCGAATACTAAAAGGAGGAAAAGGTGAACTGTTACAAATGCAAGTTTCCGACCCCTCACGGGATACTAAACAGAGGAAAGGCTTGCCAGTAATCCTCGATTTTTGGTAATTCTTTCCTCGTTTTAGTTTGCTCTTCCTGGTTTTGGTATTCTTTCCTGCTTTTCTCTTGCCTTTCCTTTCCTGCTTTTAGTCGATCCCCATTTTTGTCTCGTCTGCCGACTTAGTTTCGATGCCAGAAGATGGTAGGTTCTAACCTCGGTGGTTTTTACGGGAAGTTTGGAACTCAGGCCGGATCGCCGAACATGATATGACATTTTGGAAAGCTTCTGTAATGCAGGTCTCTTTTCAAGTGTCCAACTTTTTTCGCACATAGCAAAGCAAACTACCAGTTAACAGGGGCGTCCCGAGCCTTTCTTCATCGGGGGAGGGCGCACCTGGGTAAAATTGACCGAATCGGTACCTAATTTTTGCTGAATTTATTAAAAAAAATTGTAAAAACACAACGAGTTGCCTTCATGAAGCTACAACTACAACGAGTATGTACAAACAAGTCTAAAACCAAAAATTGGCACGTTTTCACACTTTTCCGCTTCTGTTCTTTTTTTCCAAAGAAAGGCCACGCCGTCACTATAGCCTTTTACTTTTGGAAAACCTTTCCAGTTTTGTCAACATGACTTGAAATATCGTAAAAACGGTGTTGCTGAATAGCGACAACGTCGCTAACGGCTATGCCCATGATTAATTAAGGCACCGCAGTCGAGATTTTTTGAATCCGTCTTTTTTTTCTGGCAACATTTAACTATTTCCCATGCAAATTTCTAGCTTTTAACCTAGTTCAAGCCCCCCGAAATTGAAGGGCCCAGTGAAGCCTCAAACGCCAACTAAATGAGGCAACCTTTGTCTAACTAGTGAAGACTGCGAAATGCGCCGCAGGCGAAATTCTGTGGAAACACTGATGATAAAGGTGCCTTTCTGCCATCCCAAGATTACCTATTCAGCCCAGAGTTGTCTGGCAACAAAAGGGGCGATCCAGGGTAACGTGGATACAAAGTACATATGTCGGAACTTACAGCAAACAAAAGTAGACTAGTTTTCACGTCAAGAGACGTGCTTATTCCTGAAGTACTGCAATCCTAGGAAGTAAAAAAATGAGCAGCAACCAGCTGAAGCTACCGTAAATGGTAAAGAACGAGAGATAAATAAATGCCACTTAAATTACCGAACTTAGTAACTGGGTTGAAGCAAATAATGAGGTCGCAGTACACCGAAAAACTAATAAAAACAAATAAGCAACAGATCGAGAGCGGCATTACAACCGAATATCGTAATGGAATAAGACTCTTGTTAGAACAACCTAAAACGACCGAATTCTACAAGTCTAGTAATAGAAACGGACTAAAGAAAAATCCGGTGAATTACCATATTCGGTAACGAATCAGAACCAAATGAATCTCTCGGATTTTCAGTATCTCATTTCTCATTTCTCTCATTTTATCCATTTCTCCTCACTCCCTCTAGGAAGAATAGTTAGACCCGATTAGTCCCTTTTCTTTCTTTTTTTAAAATGTTTCTTTTTTTATCTCGTGCATTTACTACATTATTGAAAGCTCAGTGTATTTTTTCCTTTTATTTATCTATACTGCACTATTTCCTCTCCTTAAGTGCGTTAATAAAATCATTATCATCATCATCATCATCATTATGACATGGACTGACCGAATGCGACCGAATTACAGAATTTGGTAAAGAATGAGACTAAATAAACCGGTTAAATCACCGAATGACGGACCAAGTGCGGCGAAATCGATACGGACTGAACAAAAGTTGGATGAATTATGGAATTCAGCCACCAAATGAATCTGATGAATGTCCGAATTATGAAATGGACTGACCGAATGCTACAGAACAGATACGGACTTGAGAACTGGTGAATTACCTAATTCGCTAACGAATTAGACCAAATAACAGGTTAAATCACCAAATTTACGAAGGGACAGACAGAATGCGTCGAAATCGATGCGAACTGAACAAAAGGTGGATGAATTATCGAACTCGGTCACCAAGTGAATCTGATGAATGACCGAATTATGAAATGGACCGACCGAATGCGACAGAACAGATACGGACTTGATAACTGGTGAATTACCTAATTCGCTAACGATTGAGACCAAATAAACAGGTTAAATCACAAAATTTACGAAGGGAAAGACCGAATGCGTTGAAATCGATACGGAATGAACAAAAGTTGGATGAATTAGCAAATTCGGTAAAGAAAGGGGAACCAATAAACACGTTAAACCACCAAGTTTCGAAGTGCGGAAACAAACGACTTTGTGAAAAGGACATCACGGCTCGGTCGCGATGCCATTTTGACAGAATTTTACGCCTTCAGCGAAAATTTGACCGAATGCCCAAAATTGTCACAGCCCCCCCCCCCCCCCCCCCCGGGACGCCCCTGCTAGTTAAAGTTAATCTTTACTTCTAAAACTTAACTGCGCAAGTGTAAAGAAGCCACAAATACATCTTGTATCAAGTATCGCTAAAGTTCAAGTTAGCACAAACATTTCCATCTTATTGATATTAGTATGCCTTTGTTTCAGCCAAGAGCCATATTCACATCTGGTCGTAAATCACTTGGAAGCTGGGTTTGTCTATAAGGGAGCTACAACTTCCATTTAATGACTTTTGGTTAAGCTAATCTGGGCGCTCACCCAGCGCCCGACCAAAAAATAAATAGCTAAACTGGACGGCTCGCAGAGTGCCCAAACACAAAAGTTCAGCTAAACGGGCCCACCCAGGAGAGCTCAACGAGGGACAGGCAGTGCGCCCAAAAAAGTCAGTAAGGCTATAGTTCACGGCTACCAAGCAAGTGAGTTGACGTAAACCTCGGACCTAGGCCGTTCTGGGTTCTCGAGCGTTTGAGACTTCAGGAATAGGATTCTCAACCCATGTTTTGAGCTTGCCAGATTGACAATTAAACAGGATCTGTTATGTACAAATATCTCTTAATTCATGTAAAAATCAGGCCGATTTTGTTTGTCGCGTACCATTTTAAGAATTTGTTAGTTTCTAGTTAGTTAGTGCTACGTTTAAAAATAAATCGGCTTCGTAAGCAAAGAGCGACGGTGTAATAACGGGTCTGATTGTCGCAACATGTCGTTTGATTTTTATTTTGTTTTTTAACTGGAAACTCGGAACAAGTCTGCTCGATTTCATATTTTTTTTCTGGTGCTTCTCAGCAATATTAGTAACAAGAGCTAGCAGCTCATTTGGCATCTGCAATGCTGGGTCAGAGGATTAAAGTAGGAACTCGTCAGTTCGTGGGTTTATTGTGATCATTTGTTAGCAAAACCTACTTCTTTCTCGGAAAGGGTCAAACCTCCCACGCCCAAGCCTTTTAAACCGCCCCTGAGCTCGTATACACGAGTAGGGTAGGCTTCTTCAGACTTCAACGCTTGCAAGGTATCGCGAAAAGCTAAAATGGGCGGCAGGGCGCCGGCGAGTGCCCTGCCACATCCCCCTTGATTTTCCTCCCTCTCCCCCCCCCCCCTCCCCCTCGATTACTTTTCAGCAACTTACTTTAGTGGTAGGCTGTAAACTTCGTCTGGCAGGTTACTTTTCAGCTTTTGACAAACCCAAAATAGCCAAGACCATATAAAAAAAACAGTGCTAATTCCTGACAACATTTAAAGCCTGAAAGAGGAAAGAGGAACAGCTTTAAGTTTTCTAGAGATTACCTGGATTTTGTTCTATATTTCTGTTCAATTAAATACTTTTTTAACTTCCATGACTGATAACTTAGAAGTTGAACTCTAATTGTTGAAGATGTGTTGACTCGATTTCTTACTTTTATAACTAAAGGTGATCCAGTAGGCCAAAAATCGTCTCAAGAACTGGGCAATGTCATCTCGTTTAGCTCTTGACCAAGGAGTGTGTGTTACATTTCATGTTGCAAAAGGGATATGCTACATCAGCTGAATTTTATTGGAGCTATGTTTCGGCCCTTCTCGGCAAGGGACCTCTTCAGGCTCAAGCCACTCAAACCGGAAAATGAACTTGTCAAAAAAAGTTCATTTTCCAGTTTTAGCAGCTTGAGCCTGAAAAGGATTCTTCCCAAGAAGGGCCGAAATGTAGCTCGAATAAAAGTCAGCTGGCGTATCTGTTTTGGACTGTAAAGTATGGTTCGGAGTCAGCTTGGGCTGAACGAATATTTAGGTATATGTTGGCGCATGAATGTCCACCAGAAAAATTCATGGGGAACGACGGTTTCTTTTGGTCATGTCAAATCCAGGTTTTGTTAACAGGATCTGCGAATCCATCTTGCTCTTTTTCGAATTTTCCACTAAAGTTCAAAGCCCAGTGAGTCAACGTCCCTTATAAAGCGTTTTTACAACCCAAACCTCACGGCAAACTTGCAACAGCAAAAACGGTTTATAAGCAACGAACGGCCAATGTCGGAAGTGCAACGTTGAACGGCGAACAGCGATCAAAAACGCCACTAGTGTGTGAAACGGAGTGGAGTTTTATAATCTAGGAGAGGACCATCCCAAATTATACAGCAAAGCTTCTGTTGTTTAAAACAAGTTTCTGCTTTCGAATGGGAAGCTCGAGTGGAAGCGAAATTCTATCTAGTTTCCAGTGAAAGTTTGGATCTCAAGATGATTTGATGACGATGATATTATGTCCTGGAAAGATTCGTGGAACTGTTGCCAGGACCCAAAAAGGAGGGATTTTGCTTGTCCTCGACCAAGAGTCAACAGCGTGTGAGGTCAAGTGGAGTTTTGTAGTCTTTGTCAGAGAAGAATGTCCGAAGTAATGCAACAAAGCTTTCATTTCCTAATATCATGTTTCTACTTTCGAGTAGAAAGCTTCGTTTAAGCAGACAGGCAGCAGTTTCACGTTAAGGGTAGACCAACATGTCAATAAGCTAATATGTTACAATTTCCCGACCGAACAGCCAAAATATCGTAATAATGCAGAAATAAAGAAGTAGCATTTTCCCACGGGTCCGAATGTGCTACTGTTTCCAGATAAAATTCTAAAGCTGGACCTCTCTAGGAAATCGACTTAATACCCAAGGTTTTCAACATCTTCATCATCAAATAGTTGACTGTTCCACCAAAGAAGGCATACTTTAAGAGGAGTGTTCTTATATTCAAATAATGTCTACAAGGGATAAGTCAGCTACGTTGCTGAATCAGCGATATTTCGGTCCTTCTTGGCAAGGATGGTCGACCAACCTCGAGGACCTTGCCAATCTTCACCATGTTTCAAAGTCAGCTTGGGCTCAAGGAATATTTAGGAGTGTCCTTTATAAAGACAGGCAGGAGTAGCGCTATGGAAGAAATATCTCTGTTTATTAGGAATGCAACAACCATTCTTTCTTTTAAAAAACAGCTATAAGAATTATTTTCAAGTAAGAGCCGTTGACAGTTGTTATTTCTAAATTTATTTAAACAATTCTATTTCTTTTTATGACTGTTGTAAAACAATTATTATTGAACGAGCTCCTTATTTGTATGTTCGCTCCAATAGGCCGCATGACTTTTTTATTCCTTCTTCCAGGAAGTAGATTATTTTCTTTTGTCAATAAGCAATCTGAAACCTGAATCTGCTATCTACTATTGCAAGCCGTTTCTATTCGCAACTTCTGTTGGATCTATAACTGCATTTCTGCGTTTTCCAGAGGAGATTTTTAGAAACTAAGGTAAGCCAATTAAACTTTGAGCTAAGATACACAAAAGAAAATCAATGCTGAGCGACAGCCCTTGATGAAATTTTCAACCTTATTCAAACTTTCGAGGGGTTGACAACTTTAGTATTCGGGTACCGAAGAAACTATACGAAAGGCTGCAGCAACACCCCACGTTGCCGATGCAACGTAAATCTAGTTAAACTTGTGTGTCCAATCCCAATCGCCACGCCAGATAGACTCGACATCAGTATTAATCTCGATCAGTTTGTTGAAAGGAGTCTGTATCTACGGTAATTCGCCTTATTCCAGTTCAGCGATCCAAGCGGATTAGTTTTTGTCAGTCCCCCAATCGTCTCATAATCAACATTTGTGTAGACTATGTAAAAGTCGCTAACTTTCACTTTCTACCACTAAGGCATATGCAAAACTTCCATTACCTGGGAAGAAGATTGCAGATTTTCTACTCATCAATCCATCGATCTATTTTACTATGTCTGTCAATAAATACTAATGGTGAGGCATGGAGGGATTAACAGAAACTAGTCCGCTTGGAAGCGCTGAACGGGATATTATTCCTGTTCAGCGCTTCCAAGCGGACTATATCCCGTTCAGCGCTTCCAAGCGGACTAGTTTATGTTAATCCCCCTATGCATCACCGTCAGCACTTGGATCAGACATGGTAAAACAGATCCACATGTTAGCCAGTGGAAAACCTGTCATCTATCTCCCAGGTAATGGAGGTTTGGCAGATGTTTCAGGAGCAGAAAGTGAAAGTAACCCACTACCACTACCCTATGGATCCGGCTTTTTACTACTCTAACAAGTGTGATTATGAGGCATTTGGGGGACTAACAGAAACTAGTCCACTTGGGGCGCTGAACTGTAATAAGCCAGTTGAAGCTGTTTTGAACATTACAGAAACTGAAGCTGTTCCTAGACCAATGTGCTACAGGGATGATTTGTTCATATCCATCGGTCGTATTCGAGGTATAGTGTTTCTGATTAAAATCACCTGTGCTGACACCTCTGTTATGTGCGGTAAGGAAAACCGAGGCAAATACTCGGACCGATACTCGGTTCAGATACTGGTTCATCATGTATGCTGACCTTAACGTATGCCTTAGCAGATCTTAACCCTAAGTTACAGTTTCATTAGCTGCTTGATTAGTCACTGTGATTAGCCGCGATGCTAGAAGCCAGCAGTCCCTCGCAGAAGATGGAACGATGAGGGATTCATTAATGCTCGTCAAGGCTTACTCCTGCTACAAAAGGATTATATATCGGAGACGACAGCGTTGCTATGCTTTTGAGAAATGGATGCAGCCACAACACAATATCAGGGATAACGATGAGAAAGTGTGACAATGAACTACAATAAAGAATAAAAGTGGCCGCCCTAAAGGCGAACAGTTGAGTTTACATTTAGCTTATATACTACAGATGTGACAAAAGCATATTTATTACATTTCTGATGAACAAGATGTTTAAGGCTTTCGTTTAGGGTTTTGGCGGAAATCTAAGGTATTCATATTTCAGGAAGGTCTGGAATCCCGACCAAAACTAGATAAAGAGGACACGGGCAACTAGCTTGCACATTGAGTTGAATTCGAGAACGATGGTATCAAATTAAAGTTTGGCATACTTGTTGGCATTGGGGTCTACATGTGTCTATTACCTTTGATGGCGTTATAAAGATGAGAAAGTGTGACAATGGACTACAGTAAAAACTAGACCTGCGTTGCCTGCGGGCAACGTGAAGTGTTACAGCAACCTTCGTTCGGCTTCGCCAAACTAAAGTGCTGCGAGAGCAACACTTTGGTTTTGTTTCTTCGCTAACATTCAAATGGTGAGTTTATCAACCCACCGAGGTTTTCAAAATGGTACGTTCAAATCCGAAAAGAATATTTCTTCTGAACTGATGACACAATCTAAACCTCAGCGTTAAAAACAAGACCAAAGCTTTCGATGGGATCCCAAAATATTAAAATTTGCTACCGACAATTCGGTCTTCAACAGACTTCTTAAACATTTTTACTTTTAAATTTACAAACATGTTAAGGCCATCGGTAATAATCGGAGAAGACCAAGTTGGTATTTAACAGAGCAAACCGGAACCGCCAGCTGAGTTTCAACAAATTCAGATATATTCAGATATCCGTTTGCACTGTCAAATATTCAGATACGGATTCAGCATATGGTTTACCCCATAGCCTACGTCGTATCTACTTCCTTCCTTACTTCTTCCCTACTTAAAGTTTCGGCCGGATTCCGGACAAACTACTTGTCTGGCAAAAAAAATAAAGCTCAAAAACGAGTTCAGCATGTCTCCTTACCCCTACATCCAACCTCTAATCAACTTCATATTAAACTATTACTTTTCACAAATTTTCGTTTTTTCGCCGGATTCCGAGGGAACTTTGTCCGGCGAGAAAATAAATTTCACATTCGAATTCAGCATGTCTCTTTACACCTAAATAAACTATCTCAGTAGCTTTCAAAAAATATTTTGCTTGCCTCTTAATTTGAAACCCCTCCCTCGCCCTCAAATATACGGCTACAGAGCCAATCTTCGAACTTGATCTGTACTTTGATCCAAAGGATCCTCCCACCAAGTTTCGTCAAAATATCTCAATCCCTTCGAGAGTTATCGTGCGGACAGACGGATAGACAGACGGACAACTTTTGCGATGTCATAGGTATCCCTCCACTTACGTTTTGGGATCCCAAAAACAACAGAATATCGGAAGTAGGGACTAAATTGACTTTGAAGCCAGTTAAACTTTATCCTTTTCAATCGCAGACATCGTGACTTGTGAAAACTTCGAACATTATTTTATATACCCTAGTTGGTATTGTAAAGCTATCCGTAGCTTTTAGTATCAAAATACCTAAGATGCCACCCTACTAATTATTGCGAAACTGTATCGTTGTTTTACATTATCATTCGTATCCGTTGCGTTAACACTTAATTCTAGGTTACGGTGATAGACCGTCACCATAATCCATTCTAGCATCTCATGTTTTAGCAACCGATTCTTGAACGATGACATGAGCCAAACTTTTCTTATCATCAAATACACCGGAAACAAAATAGGAACACAAGCTAGGATAAACCAGAAACCCTCATTGTCGACGAGGATTATGGTGTAATGGCCGGTTGTTACTTACAAGTGACTTGTCTCACAGTTGGGTTCCGCCTCTTCTTTGTTTGGGTGTATAGGCTACCCTTCCACTAAAGTTGTCAACCCATCAAAGACTTAATTCTAAGTCACAGTGATAGACTATGGAGAGTGGAGACTAATTTTCTTACCTTCAGATTTAAAGAGATCAAATAAAATGTGCACTAATTTACACTAGTTTCTAGCCCCTCGTTAACCGCTCCTAGCAACCGATTCCTACTTACAAGTACATCACCCCGTGATAGACATAGTACCAAATTGTTCTCAGTTCAAAGACACCAGAAACAAATAATAGGATTAATAGCTGCACCAACTAGCAAAAGCTACAAGCACCGAAGATGATTTTGGTCTAACAGTCGATGTTTGCTGCCAAGTCAAATCGAAACTATGTCGTTGTTTTGCATTATCATTTGTATCCGTTGCGTTAACACTTAATTCTCGCTTACAGTGATAGACCATCACCATAGACCATTCTGGCATCTCAGGAAAATGACAATGCTTTAGCAACCGATTCTTGAACGATGACGTTAACCAAACTTTTTTTTTATCATCGAAACAACAGAAACAAAATAAGTGAACAAACTAGGAAAAGTCAACCCCTCGCCGCCGAAGATGATTATTGGGTTACTGGGTTACCAATTGTTACTTACAAGTCCCTGACATGTCTCACAATTGGATCACGCTATTCTTTGTTTACGTGTATACCCTATAACTAAAGTTGTCAACCCCTCAAATACTTAATTCTAAGTTATAGTGATAGATGAAGGATACTAATTTTATTACCCTGCGATTTATAGAAATCAAACAGAATGGGAATCAATTAGCAAAAGTTTCTAGCCTCTCATGAACTCGTGATAAAAAACACCGGATTTATTTTTTGAATTAATAGGTACACCACCTACCAAAAGTTGCTAGCCCCTCATCCCCGAAGATGATTCTAAAACCGATTGTACACCGATGACCCTACAGGTCTCACGATTGGGATCGGCCTATTTTTGGTGTCAGTGTGTTCCTTACTACCGAAGTTGTCAACCCCTTTAAATGAAAGAATTTTGCACCAGAAAACGGATGACATATACTTTGATCAGCTCGTCAAGGTCTATCGATTGCCGTTGAAAAAAAAAGTTCTATCTGTATTAGTTCAAACGTTTACTTTTTTGCCGTACGCCAACTTTCTAATATCACCACTTTGAAAGGAGCAAAGGGTAAGCTCTAATTTCTTTAACAGTGAGTGAACTTATTAAAGTTTAAGAGGCCTATCTGATATCATTTCTCTCCCTAAGAAATGAAATGATAAATTCAGCTGAAATTAGGAACAGAAACGGGTAGAATGGCAGCACCGTGGGGAAATTACACTTTTTTTATTCTGTATATTTTCTATTTGTCACCCAGAGAAGATATATTGGCTATGGGGCTAGGGAACTGCCGCACATATTTATCACTTATATATTTTAGTCCATCTTCAAATTAAAACTGGTGCCTGTCTGCTAGAACGGAGCTTTCAACTCGAAAGCAGAAACATGGTTTGATGAAACACAAGCTTGGCTGCATAACTTCAGATACTCCTCTACTACTATCATAGGCTATACAACTGTACTTCACTTCACACACTGTAGGCTCTGGCTCAATTACAAGCAAAGACCATCCTTTTAGGCCTCTCGCAACAAAAATAAACCTTGCCGTCCTGACAACGAACTGTTGAGTTAAGTTAAGCTTAATCCTGTTCGACTTGATGCAAAAAACTCTAACTCTCTCACAAAAACCGACCCAAAAATTCTTTAAAGTTTAACTGAAAAGGGATGTAATAGTACAATCTAGTTACTTCTGACTTATTCAATTAAAGAGGCTTGAAGACCGGATGAAAATGCGTTACTTCGTTGCTCAGCTAATCACGAATAACCGGTGTTCAAATAGTGGAACTTCTCTGTCTGATTTGTGGTACTCTATGCGATTGCATCTATGTTGTATACTTAACGAAAACAATTCACGAAAAATAAGTGTTCACACAATGACCCACCTTCCTCGTGTTGATGACTAACCACTGAAAAGCAGCGTTTGTGTTCAGATTCAAATCTTTCGCGTCATAGTAGAATTTTGCGTTGTGAGGACGGCCGTAGATATTCTGAACGTCATAGTAGAGCAAATAGTGAAAATGACAAAAAATCCCTTAGCGCAATCAAAATAATGCAGTGTTATTAGTTAAATGATACAAAAATAGATTGGCTTTTCCGTTAAACTTTAAGATCGACGATGTCCAAACCGGAAACGTGGACAGAGAACGGAAGTTATTCTGACAGCAGTCGTTCTCAAACCTGAACAGACGTTTGAACCCGAAATTCCGGAGTAGCCCTAACGCATCTGCGACAAATCATGTAACTGGGGCACTGAAAAGACGGCCAGAAACAGCTGAATGTTATGATTGAAACCGAACGGGCAATCGAAAATACAATGTTACTTTTCGTCTCAGATGATCGTCTGGAATCCAAGGACAAAATGCTTTAGAAGCCTAGAATTTCAGTAAAATTGAAGAAAGAGGGTACACGCGTCATAGGCATCGGAATGCGTACACTGACTGGACCACAAGATATCTCGTTGAGATCCCAGGGAAGCCTTTGGTCTTGTTATCCGTCAAGCTCACCCGTTCTCTTCCTAATTGAAATTTTTCAGTCACATTTTCTGAAGTTTCTAAAGCAATATAGTTTGTAAAAGTATACTTTTCGACGCCTTCGTTTCCTTTCTGAGCCGAGCTCTCTTCTGGTCTCAATGTCTTTTTTCCCGGACGGAATTCCGTCCCACTTTGCATTACAAGAGTAAAGGTTTTGACGGGACTCCAAAGGATAAATAATTGCTGGACTCCCTGAGACAGACCATCGGGTCTAACAGTTATCTGGTTTTAGACAGAACTCGGAAACATGTAATAAAATTCTTACAAACCCCCCAGCCAGATCCGTTAGGTGATACAAATTACCGAACAGAATATAAGACAATTAGGGTTCATTCGTAAACTTCCATCCGAGGGGAGAAGAAATAGTTTTCCAGACTCACCGTGTCTAAATCCAGTATACCATCCTTCCAACCCCTTTTCTCAGAGAAATTATTTTCCCCCTTCATTTCTAAGCTCTCCCCATCCCCTGAATGTTGAGACAAAAATCCCATCTAATAACTCGACCTCAATCATGACCCGAGATGACCCACATTAATCGCTGGCTAATCCTTTTGCGTTCAGAAACTTCTTAAATTCATATGGAAAATATTTACAAAATAATAAGCCTCGTGCCTTCCACGTTTTTCCTTGCCACTTGCCTTTCTGGCCAAGTGCCATAAACCGATCACTTTTCCGTCCGTCGGTGAGTCCGGTAATCACGAGTTAGGATACTTCCAGATGGGCCAGGAAGATGAAACTTGGCAGGCATATTAAGGACCCGACCAAACCATTTCAAGTCGGGATCCGATGAATGTGGGGGTGAAGTCGGAGGGGGGACTGAAAATCTGGTGGCACACTTAGAGAGGAGCTACGAGCATGAAACTTGATGGGTAGAACAGGCACAAGCCCTAGATGCATCATTGACAAGACTGGACCGGATTTGGGCACCGTGGGGGGAGCTGGAGGGGGGGGGGGCGGAACTGAAGTGATCAGGAGTTAAGGTCCTTCCAGGTGGGCTAGGACGATGAAACTTGGCACGCATATTAGAGAACCCACAAGATTAACTCGGAACTAGACAATTCCTCAATCCAACTATCGTGGGGGAGTAGAGGGAAGGGGAATCCTGAATCTTAAAGTATGTATAACTTTCGAACGGGGATCGGATCTTAAAAAACTTGATGTTTGGAAAGACCTCGTACCTCAGGTGTCCCGTTTCAAGTCGGGACGGGATCCGATGATTGTGAGGGGGGGGTGAGTTGGAGGGGAGAACCAGAAATCTTGTGACACGCTTAGAGTGGAGCGATCGGGAAGAAACTTGATGGGAAGAACACGCACAGACTAGGTACATCAGTGATAGAACCAGACCGGATTCGGTCACTGTGTGGGAATTGGAGGGGATCCGGAATTCCGGTGGTCACGAGTTAAAGTACTTCTAGATGTGTAAGGACGATGAAACTTGGCTGGAACATTAGATACTCGATAAGATTGGCATAAAACTATCACTTTCAAGGTCCAACCATCCCTTTAAGTGCGCATCGTAACCGGAAAGTGAAAAGAATACTGTTGACCAAGCGATACGCATTCATGACCCCAAGGGTATATGATCATTTTAGCCCCAAGGGTTTTGCCTGCAAATAAATTCCTTAAAGTACAAACATTTCTTCTGAGCAAAATTACATTTTCATGACCCATGAACTGATCATCTGATCATTTTGCCTCAGGGGTTTGCTTAAACATAAATTTTAGTGCACTTAAAGAGCGCGTCACAGCCAAGTGTAAAAATATAATAATTAGTACCAAACAATACATTCCCGTGATTTCCAAGGACCCATGATCATTCTTATCTCAAGGGGTTTGCTTAGAAAGCGGGTCATACAAAAAAAAAAAAAAAAAAATTGTTCAGAACAAACCCACACATTCCACCTTTCATCCTCTGACCCAGCCTTGCAAGTGCCATATCAGCTTCTAGTTCTTGTTTGTGTTTGCAGTAAATGGAGTTCGCTTGTTATTTAGTTGGCTATTTTCTGAAGCAAATAAACAAAAAGGTCAGGAGTATTTACTTACTCTTATTTTTCGGAACAAAATCCGGATCGATCAACGTCTTGAATTCTTCAAAGTCAAGTCGCCAATCGGAGTTCTTGTCGCCTGCATCAACAACAGCGTCAACACACAATGCCCTGAAAGAGATAAAATGTTTCAGGTTTTAAGAAGGTTGGATAGATAGATATTGTTATTGATTTAACTCGTAGCGTCGATATGGCACTAAACACGTCGACTATTACATTTAAGGTCTTAAAATACTTGACTAAACAATTATTACATAAAAGAAAATAAATCACTTGGAATTCACTCATTTTTTTTTTCTCAATAAAATATGGTACAAATGAATTCGAATACTGGTTAGTGCGACATCTAACTAGCACCGTGAGATTTTGGTTCCACGGTTAGTTGGAGGTTGAGGAGGAGATTGTTTGCGTCAGAGAACTCGCTTCTAGTGTCCCTCTTCTCAGTGTGGCTCCAGATATCTAGGTGCGTTCGTTACACTCCGGGCTGTCTCTGGTGTTTTGTCACCAGTGTCCAGTTCTTCTGTTTAACCCTTTTTTTGGTTCACCGGTGAGTTGATGAAAACTGGCTAACTCCTCGCTGAAGCCGGGCTCCCGAGCAGGTTCTGGTTCGTCCGCACCAGTGAAGTAAAACTGGATACAGGTTAGTTCAAAAACGGGTTATAAGACTGGTGAGTAGTCACCGGTGGAAGCAAAAACGGCTTATAAGAAAAACCGGAGACCACCGGTGAGAACTCCCGTGACGAAGAACGCAGCTTCTGTACCGAGGTGGGTAGAGTTTACCTAGATTTCGAGCTTTCCGATGTAAGTACTTACGGATCGCGCCGTTAGAGGCTCCCACTGTCGTACCTAGTCCTGGTTTGAACTGACGACTAGGATGGAAGTGATTTATATATTGCAAATGATAGAATGCTTCCTACAACTCATTTAAGTAACTACTGCATATACGGAGATTCCTATACTTAGCCGGAGTCTATCCACTTGGCCATCACACCAGAAAGACTTTCCTTTGGTTGGCTTCTACCTTTTCTTTTCGAAACAATGGATGACTGAACGGACCTAATAGGGAATCGCCGACCTGGCACGGATCCAAGTGCATTATGCTGATGCATCGAATCTTCATCGCCTAAGTAGCAGGGACTAAGGGTGTGGAACGACAAGGCCTTATGAAAGAGTTAATGAACATCCTGGAACCAAACCTAAGATACCTAATCCATTCGCTTAATGAACACCATCAGAAGCCCAGATAAAAACAAACAAGAGCTGAAAGCTCATATGGCACTTGTAAGAACAGTTAACATGTTTGTCAGATAAGGTTTGCAGTTGTCAAGGTCGATCTTTTTCCCGAGACTCCTTTTGTTAGAAGACGGAATTGATCTAGGAAGTCTGGAATGGTTATTCCACTTGTTGAAGTGTTTTCGTACTCGGGTTCCGATTCGCATATGACTAAATTGGTGGTAGGATCAAATACTTTTAGCAGGATATGACCAGGACGTAGTTGGAAGGATTTACACGAGATTTCCATTGCCGGAATTGGTCCGGACTTGGAACGGAACATCCGAGACAGCTCTTGCCATTTGCTTATTGTCTCCACCGATCCATCGGCTCTCAGCCTTCCACGAGACTTCCTGTGCCCTTCTACGGCTTCCTCCACTAGTTATCGGATCCGGTCCAGACTTTAAATTGAACGTCTAAAATAGTTGTTCTTGAGTCGTGTCAAATTTCATTCACATACGACCACCCGTTCCAAAGTTATGAATGTCACTAGGTTCCGGATTCCCCATGCCTCCACTCCCTCCGCGATGATCGTGTTGGGGAACAGACTATTTCCAAGTCGATTTGGTCGGGTACCTAATATGCCTGCCAAGTTTTGTCGTCCTAGCACATCTGTAAGTTCCTTAACACGCGATCACCGGAATTTCTGGAAACCCTCTTAAACTCCCCTCAGTGACACCACCCAGTCCTGCTTTGTCAGTAATATATTCAGGGTTGTTCGTTGTTCGTGTTACCAAGTTCCATTCCGATCCCTAAACTCTAAGCTTTTAACGAGATTCCCCCCCCCCCCCAGTCTAGTACACTAGTATTTTTCCAGTAACGGTGCTCAAACGTCTAACACCATGCCTAAGGGCTAGAAGTTTGAGCACTGTACCTTGAAATTCATGCATGGTGCATGGATTTCAGCATACAGTGCACACATGAAAAAGCCGGTATTTAGTGTGTAACGATAGCAATTTTGCTTTTTCATGGTGTGCACTGTATGCTGAAATTCATGCACCATGCATCAATTTCAAGGTACAGTGCTCAAACGTTTAGCACTCAGGCATGGTGCTAGACGTTTCAGCACCGTGACGGAAAAAGGGCTAGTGTACTCGACTGCCCCCCCCCCCCTCCAGCTACCTCGGATCAGATCCTGACTTGAAATTTAACATCTGAGCGACCTCTGTCTGACTCTTGTCAAAGTTCATTAATAGATCTTATCACCTGTTCCCAAGTTATACACGTCACTAGATTTCGGATTCCCAATTTCTTCTACTCCCCCACGATGATCGGGATCGGGGAAGAGACTATAGAGTCCCTAATATGTCTGATAACTTTCATGGTCATAGCAGATCTGTAAGTACCCCAACTGGCTAGCACCGGAATTCCGGGATACCCCACCCAACTGTGACATGAAACGGTCCTTTTTTGTCAATAATGTATTTAGGGTTTAAGCTTGTTCTTCTAATTAAGTCCCACTCCGATCCGTCTTCTCTAAGCGTTTCACGAGATTTTCGGTCCCGATCCAGCTCTCCCCCCCCCCCACCCAGTTATCAGATCCGGTCCGGACTTGAAACTGAACATCTGAGAAACTTTCATTTCAAGTTTCCTGCACGTCCGATCACCCGTTCCAAAGCCCATACCTCTACTCCCGCCGCGATGATCGGATCCGGGAAGGGACTATTTTCAAGTCAGTCTGGTTCAGTCTTTAATATGCCTGCCAAGTTTAATGGTCCTAGAACATCTGCAAGTACCCTAACTAGCAATCACAGGAATCCGGAACCCCCTACTGCGACAGGATCCGGTCCTGTTTTGTCAATAATGTATCTAGGGTTTCCGCTTGTTCGTCCAACCAAGTCCCATTCCGGTCCCTCGACTCTAAGTGTTTCCCGACATACCCAGTGCCCCCCTCCCCAGTTGTCAGGACCGGTCCAGACATGAAAGTGAACATCTAGACATTTGTTTTTGACATTTGTCAAGTTTCATGCACGTCCGATAATCCGTTGCAAAGTTATGCATGTCACTAGATTTCCCATCCCTCCACTCCCCCACGATGATCGGATCGGAGAAGGGACTATTTTCAAGTCAATCTGATAACGTCTCTAGTACGCCTGCCAAGTTCCATGATACTGTCACATCTGGAAATACCCTAACTCGCAATCCCCGGAATTCCGGGAAACCCCCTCCAACTCCCCTCACTGTCATGATCCGGTCCTGATTTTTTTTCAGTCATCTGTCTAGGGTTTATGATTGTTCTTCCCACCAAGTTGAGCCACCAAGCTATAAAAATGACGCCCAGAATATTGATCACTATTGGACAATTTTACGCTAAATATTTGTTGTGTATTTCTGAAGTTTGCTTTCTCTTTATGTTTTCTTGTTACCTTCCGGGCCGTCGTGGCCGAATGGTTAGCACTCTGAACTCATACCCAGTTTCTGTTTCTATCGGTACTTCCGCTATTTCTTGCGTTGATTCATTTATGTATCTGGGAGCACGGTTCGCTTGTACGTTACGTCAGACAAGAGAGGCATTATGCTGTCAAATAGTGGAAAGTTTCCGGTCTAGTTATGGTTCGATTGTACCAAATCGGGGTAGATTTTGCCGGAAAGATCTTGGGAAGATCTTCTCGTCTTGTGTCGCGCCCCATGTTACTTGTTTGTCGGGAGTACTCCTCCTCCTCATAGGAAGAGATGTGTCGCGTCTTAGAAAAAATTACTTTAAGTTTTGTAAATATTTCCTTTATCTTCCTTCTAGGCATAGTAATTCAAAAATAGTTCAGAATTTACATGTCCGCGATCCTTTCCGTCATTTAGATAGTATTGAGCTCCGTGCTAAGCGTAAATCAGCATTGCGTAAAGCATTGTCCTAATAGGTGTAATAAGGTGAATAGCGCTATACGCGATGTCTACGTCTTAACACACACGCCTGTTCAAATACAACCCAAGAGGTTCTTATCAATGCGGCTTCCGGTGTTGCCAAGGTAATACAATTTTTCGAGCTCTAAAAATATCCGAAAAGGTTCTTGGTACTACTTGAAGTACACGAGTACAATATAACGCAAATTATACTGTAAAAAAGCTATTAAAATAACGGATGGACAGCATTGGTCCTCGAACTGACGAAAAGCCGTCGTAATAGAACAAAAACGTGTTTTTGTTAAGAAAAGTTGTTTCTTTAGCTTCCAACAAAGTAGAACTGTTGTGCTTTCCTTGGCAACCCTGACGACGCTGCGCCTCTCCTCGGCCCGCTGGCGAACCAAGCAAGCGATCTGATTGGCCCTGCATAAGCCAGAATAGAACGCTAGTCTGTTCTCCTTATTCACCTTATTACAGCGCGCTCCGAGGAAAAGAGGAATCTGTAATAAGTCTTATACGCGGTAATACACCTTATTACACCAATTAGGACAATGCTTAAGTCGCGCCTTGTGCCTCTTTTTTTGTGAATAGTGTTTTAGGTGAATTCTGGTGTCTTACTTTTTCTTATTTCTTATATACTCCACTTCTTCCTTTGTGTTTTTATAGTGGGTTTGTAAATACAAAGAAAAATAAAAAAAAATAAAAGGGGAGGGTCACTAGTTCAAGCCTCATTGAATGCCTACCGTTTAATTTGGGGCGATGGTTAGTGATTTTTCCACGAAAAGACTGAAATCCTCCCAGCTTTAAACGGATATCTCGAGTATCATCGTATCCTCACACTCCCGAGTTCCTGACCCAGTGCAGTTAATCGACACAGATCGACACCTCGACGGATCGACATCTGCGCTACTTGAATCTTCAATGGTTTGCATGCGAAAGTTTAGTTGGTTTTTGTTAGTTATACTAATCCGTCTTCGTGCAGTATGCTTCTTTGACATGTCGCAACAAAATCAAGCCTAAGACTCGCCAAATTTACTTCCGTAGTTCAACTTCAATGTTCAACTTCAAGCCTGAAAGTTTGCACTTTGTACGGTTCTTAGAAAAGGTGTCGAAAATGCATTATTACAAGGCCAGACCTTTTCCACAAGTTAATGGGAAATGGAATACAATCCTGGAACCAGTTAGTAGCTAAGTATAACTTCAAGCCTGAAACTTTGTGCTTCGCACGGTGCTTAGACAAGGGGTATACAATGCATTATTTGCAAGGCTAGGCATTTTCGACAAGTTGATGGGATAAGGAAGACAATACTTGACCAGTAAAAGAGAAGTAGAACTGTAACATCAGTCCAATTTGCTTCAATAGTTGCTTCGTTTAATTTCAAAGCCTAAACCTTCGTAAGTCGTGCGGTATTTCTATCAACCGAAGTTGACAGATTCTACTCTTGATGACAATCTCTTCTTGCCGATCCAAAATCTCCAGCCTCTCCGGGTACCTAGCGCAAGAAAGGCAGAAGTGATGTCACATCTGCTCCCAAAGATCGCCGTGATTGGTTAACACAGGATTTAAGTCGTTGAGTTAGAGTCGTTATGGAGACGCTTACTCCTTCTTCCTGAGGATCAGTGGCGTGTTTTGGACTAATTCATATAGAGTATTGCCATGATGAGTGCTCTTTTTGAGAACCACGGTCTCCTTGTCTCCTAGCTCTCAGGCGGTATGTTTAGCACCTGCCGAAGATCGGCATCTCGTCAGGGGCCCATGACTAGCTGTCCATACCTTCAGCTAAAGCAGACTTGATGGTGCTGCGTGGACAAGTCGGTTCGCATTTTGTCTCAATGATAGCTCGGCTCTTTTGTTAAAGGTCCCCTGAAGGTGCAGCTAAATTTCACAGAATCTCAAGCCAAGAATCCTAACCACGGCCTGAAGAAGAATTCCGCAAAGGAGCTCCAAACAGAATTTTAGCTGACTGCAACACAGCCAGTCAGTCAGCTAAACACTGTCTGTGTTTAGCACTGGCTGTGTTCAGCACGTCGTTCAAAACATTCACAAGGACGCCGAGGAGATATTAGTGAACAAGTGTGATACCCAATCACCTACAAGCCACAGACGACAACACCAAAGACAGTATACGTCATGTCAACACATGGCTCTTTTCAGTAGAGTTGACCCTTTCCGACCCGGCACTGCCTAGGAACCGGGAACCATACTTTATTTTCTACGAGCTATGGTACCGGTAATTCTCATGGAAACCAAACCATACGAGCTACGATTCCGGGAGTTAACGCCACTGACTAATGGTCCATTTACACACTGCGTAAAATCCGAGCGTATTTTGAAATCCGAGCGTATTTTACGCACGTTTTGAGCTTGAAAAGATTTCTAGCAATACGAACGTTTTTGAATACAAAACGGACCGATTTCTCTATTTACGTCCGTATTACTAGAAATGTTTTCAAGCTCAAAACGTGCGTAAAATACGCTCGGATTTCAAAATACGCTCGGATTTTACGCAGTGTGTAAACCCACCATAACGGAAACTTGTTTGTTCCGGTAGTAAATGGAAATAGCTCGCGGAAACCTTATGATGCCAGCACCCGGTCCGGTAGCCTCACGGAATTATGTACTCAAAAGCTAGGGCACCGGTAGGTGATGCAGGAAACTATTTAGTTGGAGATTGTTATTCGGTATGTATACACGGACTATCGAACTTACGGAAGAGTTTGGCTGAGAGCTAGGATTCTGGGATTTTCACTCTTATAGAAGATAACATGGGAAAAGAATCAATCACCGGAACCCACAAGTGGATCGCTAAGGTAACGGTAGTACACAACTACTTGGCTCAATATGACAAACTCACGGACACAAACGACCATAGCCTAGGGTCCCAGTAATGCCAAAAATTATAAATTTTGAACTCACTGACCGTGTCAGTGCAGACTAGGAGTGAATATTTTTAACTCGAGGTACCTAACTCCCGTGGGCTAGGGTTCCGGTACTGCCAAAAATTTAAATTTGAAACTTACGGCCACTTGTCAATGTGAACTTGAAGTCCAGTAGCAAAATACTGTCAACTCACGGAACCGAATGCCGGTAAGGCGTGATTATACTTATTGATATTTCTTTTACCCCGCGAGTTGATAATATTTGCTATCGGACAAGTCTGTGAGTTAGTATATTTTTTGTTTTTGCACTAAAGCCCACGAGAGTTGGATTGCGTGAGTTAAAATTATTCACTCGTGAACTCTTTTACTATATTGACATACAAGCACTGATATCTCTTGGACATGCCAGTTCTGTGCTATTTCATAGAGACAGAATACATATTACATACTATACTATTATGCTGCTGCCTGGCTACATCGGTCAGATAGGCTGCAGCACAGTACATTAGATATATGTTTCAGTGAACATTTATCTATATTTTCGACTGTGTCGGATTTTTGTTTGCCTTTTTTTACCTAAAACAGTCAAACAGAAATGGGAATGATGAATTAAGAAAAAAACAGTGTTTCAGCTTTGACACTGTCTAGGGAACCGGGACCCTTACCTTATGTCCTACGAACTAGTAGCTCTCCCGGAAATCGAACCATACGAGCAACGATTCCGGGATCTGTCGTCATTGACTAACGGAAACTTGTATGTGCTGGCTCCCATTCCGGTATTAATTGGAAATAGCTCACGGAAATTTCATCGTACCAGCTTCTCGTCCGGTAGGTGATATCGGAAACTAGAGTCGCGTTTTGGTCACCGATCTACTAAGGCCTTGGTTCATTTTCCCGTTTCTAGCATGAAGCCCTTACTCCTCACTGCTCTTTTGACAGTTTTTGGACCAAGCCGGCCGTTGTCCTTTCCGCCCAGGCCTGCGGAAAAAGGACAATGGCAGCTCCGAGGTGAGTTGACAAATCTGCTCAGGTGAACTTCGCCTGAATCGTCTCTGCCAAAAACGGTCAAATTAGCAGAAAGGACAAAGGACTTAGGAGAGAGGTTTTTACGGATAGCTGGATTTTCACTGACTTAGAGAAATAATTTGAACAAAAATCCACTACCGGGACCATATATTGAAATCTACGGTACAGGTAGTAACAACTGTTTGGTTGAAAATTACCAACTCAGGGACAGGGATACTTATCTATATGAACTTAGAGTCCGGTAGCAAATATTATTAACCCACGGAACACAACTTAAATGGACTAGGGTTCCGGTAGTTAAAAAAAAAAAAAATCCATCTCTCGGACATGGTCAGTGCCTAGGAGTCCGGGAATTAATATTTTTAACTCACAGAACCCAACTCCCATGGACTAGGGTTCCTGTAGTGCTCCACTCCCCCCCCCCAAAAGAAATAATAAAAATACGAACTCACGGACTTGTGTCAACATGGAGTCAGATTCCAGTAGCAAATATTACCAACTGATTGGGTAAAAAGTATTAATAAGTATAATCACGCACTCCTGAACCCTAGCACATGGAAATTGGGTTCAATGAGTTGATAATATTTGCCATCGGACTCCAAGTCCCAATTGGCACGTGTCCGTGAGCTTGTAATTTTAATTTTTGGCACTACCGGAACCCTAGCCCACAGGACTTGGTTTTGAGAGCTAAAAATATTCACTCCCGGATTCCTAGTCTGCACTGAGTGAGTTAAGTGAGTTAAACTTTTCTAGTTATTGTCAGTATTAACATTACGGGAACTCTAGCCTGTGGTCGTTTGTGTCTGTGAGTAGGTCATTTTCAACCAAATATAGACCGGTACCTTAGCTCTCCACATTATTTTCCGAAATATTCGAAAGCTCGGTGAGCTATGTCAACGAGTAAAATGCAGTAAGAGCGGCCATTAATGGCAAGGGATTGTTCTTTGATATTTTTTTTATTTATATGTATGATTTTTCCCTCAGTGATTTGCCCTTTGTTTTTCTTTGTTGTGTGATCTTTTTCTGTTTTTTTTTTTTGTACTTTCTTTCTTTTTTATACTCCATCATTTTCTCTTTCCTGTACGATGGGTGAAAAATAAACATCATATCACATATGGGTTCCACTACACTGTAAAAAAAAAATCCTTGCAGTATTTGCTATTGGGATTAATCTTGTCTCTACTCAAATAAGATCATCTCTAATTCGGATTAGTCTTGCCCCAGTAGAGATAAGATTAATCCCAGTAGCAAATACTGCAGTTAACTTTAATTCTTACACGAAGAAACTTTTTACAGTGTAGTTGATTCTTTTCCACATTATATTCTCCAAGCCAGTGAAAATCCCGGAATCCTAGCTCTCAGCCAAACTATTTCGGAAGTTCCATATTCCTTTTAGACACTACCAGAACACAAGCTCCAATAGAACAGTTTTCCGTATCACCCGTTTACACAACGGTAAGGTCGTAAGCCTGATATTCTATTTCTTGATATATTAATGTTCACGGCGGCTTCCGGGAGTTTCAGCTAGGGGGTCGGTATATCGAACATACTCTATTCCCGTGACGAACTATTTACGGTCATTTAAGGCTACTAAAGTTATTTTCTTACTTTATCAAATTGCTGTTGAGAGACGTCGACCTTACAGACGTTGGGATGGATTTTATGCAGCGAATAAACTCCGTGGAGTCGACGAATCCATCATTTCCGGAATCGCAGTTGCTGAAGTGAGCCCAGACTTTATCGTTGTGTGACATACCAGCTCTGTACCAAGCTAAGTCACGGGTATGCTCTTCGAAATGCCGCGAAACTTGTTTGAGAAGTTCGTCTCGCTCTGTCTGGAAGCACACGACTGAAAAGAAAAAGAAAAAAAATTAAGCTTAATGATCACAAACGACAGGACTGATATATATGGGGCCCACGAATATTCGAACATCGCTCTATTTACCAAGGGTATTTAGCTCCTGAGTACAAACATGGAGTTATAAGCAATCAATATTTATTTATTTTCTACCCCACTTAGCTTCTTTCCTAAAAAAAAAAAAAAAAAAAAAATCCTAGTTCTAACTTTTGGGCTACGACTCCTCCTCCCCTCGTCGACTTTAATATTTCCTTAAACTATTTAACGTCATAAGAAATAAAATAAAATAATCAACCACGCATTAAAAAGTTAAACGTCACTTATGATATAACAAATCACATATGAATCCAATTTGTTGTACAAGTCTTAAGTAAATATATATATTGTGTGTATATATTTTCTTATGTTCCTCTTTGTTTTTCTTTCGTTTCCTTTGTTTGTACTTTGTTTTTTTCATTTGCAAGAGGGCAAAATAAATATATATAATTGTATATATATTACTCCATCTGCTCTGGCATCAACACATCAATCAATAAACGTATTTAAGCCGAAAATCTTACAGCAAGGGCATTCGAAGTCACTGAGCTATTTACAAGTGATAGAGAACAAAGATCCACAGATTCATTGAGGCAATCCATGACAAACGTCTCGTGATAAATGTTGGTACAGAACCATAGTGAAATAAATCAGTTGCTGGTTTTGTGTCGGTCTCTATGTCAAGTGCTTAACTAACTATGAGCGTGTTCCATCCTACTTACCGTAGTTACTACGCATGACGTCACAAATTCTGGCTTTTTGCCGTCAAGGCTGGAACGATTTTTCTATTTTCCAGCAGGATCTCACGCCAGGGGCGAATCCGACCAATCACGTTACAGAGATGCGTAGTTACTACGGTTACTACGGTCCCGAGCATGGTAAGCAAATAGTAACTATTAGTTACTATTCCGACAAGGTTGGAACGGTCAGCGTCGTAACTTTTCGTGAGGATGGAACGGAAATAGTAACTATTAGTAACTATTGTTAGAAGGGTGGAACACGCTCTATATGTACATACCGAAGTGAACATGATCCTTTGGTACTTCGTAATTGCACAAATGAAGACTCAGAACTAAACAACATCCTGTTAAACTGAAGTCCACGTCAGTTGGATATTGCTAAATTCCATACTACGTCGACATCAGATAGTTTCCGGTCAGGAAGCTAAATTGTATGTTACGTCAGGACCTTCACTTGTGCAGTTAGGAGTATATAAGCTTTTTCCAGTCTTAGCGCTGGGTGATTCGTCATTCATATTTTGTAAGTCACACATGACTTAGTCTGTTATCGTTATCGATCGTGATATTATTTACCCGGATTGGGATTACCTTTATAAAGAGTAAGTCAGAAATAAAACCACTATATGTTAACGTAAACTTTGTCGACTACCGCCCTTACTTACCCGCCGCCTTACACGCTACGGTTACGCTACCTCAAGCTGTAGGCTACTACCACCCGTAGTTACCCTACGCTCCATTTCAGATACAACACTGGTACTAGGGATATGGATTCTTTCTCCTGCATCTATTGCAAATTTGTCAGAGCTCTCCGACAAGCCCTTCCCGATATACGAGTTGCTCAAAAGAGCTAAAGCCTCGCTACAACCGTTAAAAAGAGCTAAGGAACAACATTTTTTAACACAACAACAACATCTATAATGAGGAGAAAAATTCCAGCGACGAAGAATGTCTCAATCTTCAAAAAAAATTTAATTCTTTCGGTCATCTCGGAATGCAGACAGTAGGCTGCCTTGTGGCATTAGGTAATAGGCTATAAATTTTTTTTTTTTTTTTTTTTTACTGTGGCAAAAAGTAATCAGTTACTTGTAACCATTGTGAAGTTCCTCGCTTATCCAGATCAAGGGTTCACTTTACCTGGGCGATCACCTGGGCACAAACAATATTTACTTATAAACTACTTGCATCAAGAAGATACACACGGTACATTATCAGCTTACTTTTTTGGTCATATCACATTCAGTTTTCAAATTTAGAAATATTCAAGACGTTCTGATGGGATAGAACAAAAAACAAACGTTTGGTTTCTGGTCTACAATTTTACCCCAGTAACGTATGGCTGATTCACGATCTTTCAAATGGATTTTTCCCTGCGTGGTATTTAGTTTAAGTTTTGCTCAGCAATCTCTTTTTCCCTACTTAGATTGTTTGTACAAAGTGACCTAAGTTCGTTAATTCAATGGTTCAAGGACAGGACAATATTGTTGAGATATGGGAGCTGGACCATCTTCTTTACAAGTGCCAGGAGTTGTCTGTCCTGCGTGAGAAGTTTCTGAATGGTAGAGATAGGTCAGTAAAGGATCTACTCGATAGTACAAACCCTAGAAGTACATGCAGGATTGGTGCATTTATGGACCATGTAAGTAAGACAATTAAAAGTATGTGAGGTCAGTTGGAGATTGTCGGAAGTTTTTTTTTAAGTTCTATAAACGTTTGCCTGTATAATGAATGTAAAGGATGCACTGTTATTGTTTTATTTTTGTTCATGGCCCAAGGGCTTCACTAAACATCTATCTATCTATTACTGAAAGAAAGTATGAGCGAGGGGCTGCCCACTCTCGACCGCTTGGTGTACACACTGTTGCACCACCCATCCGCCACGCGCGCCACTCCTCCGCTACCCATCCGCCACGCGTGCCACTCATCCGCCATCCATCTGGCACGCGCGCCACTCATCCGCCATGCGCGCCACTCATCCGCCATGCGCGCCACTCATCCGCCACGCGGGCCACCCACCCGCCTCTTGCTCAAAAATAGCTATTTTCCGCCACGCGCGCCACCCATCCGCCACGCGCCCGACCCGGTGTACACCGATTTTGAGAGTGGGCAACCCCTCAAGTATGAGTAAATCCCAAACTATGTTTCGATTTCGTTTTAACTTTACGAAGGTTTCAAAAAATATTCATACAGCTCTTAGTAATGTACTTTAGAACAAATAGTAAATTTCAGACTCGACTTTTACTCCGCGAGTCAAAGAATATCAGGGCTTTGATTCAAGCTTTGATTCAAGTGGTCTTTGGACTACTGACGACAAATCGACACATCCAATGCCTAGCTGAAATGTTTTATGATCACTCGGTAGCTAAACGAATTACCGTAGATATAGATGGGCTCCATCCCTCCTGGAGCCTCCAGTGCCTTAAAATTATGCAGTGTATGCATGTAGTAACTAATAAATGGAATCATAAACAAAATACCATATATTCAGAAAGTAATTCTCGCAGGATCATCCAGTCATAATGCGCAAATCTACTTTTACGCATGTCTTTCGATTATCAAGGGTTCGGAAAAAGCTGAATGGGGAGGGGATCATTGATTTTGGGTATATGCTGCTGAGCTTTTATTTTCTTACGAAAAGGCAAAAATAAGAAACATTCGTTCAAGCGCCCCCGTGCAGTATCGGTATACTTCTTTGAACTTTATTTAACTTTGAGTATGGCAGTTTTGGGGCTAAAAGGTAAAACGAAGGACCGAAACACCTATTTTGTGTTTATTTTGACGGGTTATTCAGGTTTTCTTACGAACCCTTAATTATATACCTTGATAGGTAAAGGTATCAGAATCCGCCTGAACAGGCCTTACCGACGTTACTGATCCCCGATTCTAAGCCATCAGCCAGGAAGACATTGGGGGGGGGGGGGAACAGCGAACTAATTTCACAAGCCCTCTGTAGCTGAGTGGTAAATCAGTGTCCCTGCAAGCTGAAAGATCGTGGGTTCAAATCCCGCCGGGGCATTTTTATTTCTCTTTTAGCTATTTGGATTAAACTTGATTGATTGATTGATTGATTTTTTGTTTTTCAGTTCGCTATACATTTGTTCATGATCTTGGCACGAAATTCGAGTCTCTTTTTTCCCACCCTGGGCGTCTCCCCGCACCGTAATAATGTGTGAGAATCGATGTATGGCGTGCACATATTCTGTTAAATCCAATATAAAATTTACTACTAGCAAGTATAGAATAATTCTAGAGAGATTACGAAACAGAATAAGAACTAGACCTACGTTGCCCGGGCAACGTGAAGTGTTGCGGCAACCTTTGTCCGGCTTCGCCGGCTAAAGTGTTGCGAGAGCAACACTTTGGTTTTGTTTCTTCGCTGTCGGTTAAATGCTGAAATTGTCAACTTATCGAAGCTTTTAAAACGGTATGTTCTAAAAAGAATAATCACATAATCAAAAGCTGTTCTTTAGCGTTGTAAAACCAACAACAAAACAATATCGGAAGAAGGTTATTTGTAACGTTTCAGGATTAAAATACCATAGATGACACTATTAATTATTACAAAACTACCTTATTGTTTTACATTACCGTATCGTTTGTACCCGTTGCGTAAACAGTTAATCCTAGGTTATAGCGATAGACCATCGATACAAACTTGCTTACTGTCATATTTACAGAAATCGAATACAATGTGCACCAATTTTCAAAAATTTCTAGCCCCTCGTGAACCGATCTTACTTACAAGTCCGTCTCCCGACATTGACAATAAATTCACCGGAAACAAATAATGGATGCACCAGCTATCAAGAGTTGCAAACCCCTCATCGCTGAAGATGATTATAGCATAAAAGCCGATTATTACTTACAAGTCCCATGCATGTCTTACAATTGGGAACAAAATTGTTCTTACCATCGAATACACCTGAGACAAATAACAGGTATACCAACTAGCAAAAGCTGCAAACTCCTCGTTGCCGAAGATGATTATGAGCTAACAGTCGACTGTTGCTTACAGTCGAATGTTGCTTACAAGTCCCTTACATGTCTCACAACTGGTATCGCCTATTTTTGGTTTCAGTGTGTACCTTACTCCTGAAGTTGTCAACCCCTTGAAACTTTCAAACTGGCTTATCTCATGAAGGATTTTTGTTCAGAAAATTTGATGGCATATATTTTGATCAGCTCTTCAAGGGCTATCGATTGCCCTAACCACAACAAAAGCATATCGGAAAAAGGGACTAAATTGACTTTGCAGTCAGTTGAACTTTATCCTTTTCAATCGTAGACATCGTGACGGATGAAAACTTGGAATAATATCCTATATAATCTAGTTGGTATTATAAAGCTATCCGTAACTTTTTAGGATTAAAATACCATAGATGACACTATTAATTATTACGAAACTACCTTGTTTTACATTACAGTATCGTTTGTACCCGTTGCGTTAACAGTAAATCCTAGGTTACAGCGATAGACCAACGATACAAACTTTCTTACCGTCAGATTTATATAAATCGAATACAATGTGCAACAATTTGCACTAATTTCTAGCCCCTCGTGCACCGATTCTACTGACAAGTCCCTTTCCCGTGATCAAGTTCACCGGATAAAAATAATGGGTATACCGACTAGCAAAATTTGCAAACCCCTCATCGCTGAAGATTTGTGTAGCATAACAGCCGATTATTACTTACAAGTCCCTTGCATGTTTTACATTTGGGAACCAAATTGTTCATCAAATGACAGGTACGCCAACTAGCGAGAGCTGCAAACCCCTCATTGCCGAAGATGATTATGAGCTAACAGTTGCCTGTCGCGTACAAATCCCCTAAATGTCTCACAACTGGTATCGCCTATTTTTGGTTTCAGTGTGTACCTTACTACTGAAGTTGTCAACCCCTTGAAACTTTCAAACTGGTGTATCTCATAAAGGAATTTTTTTTACCAAAAAATGGATGTCATATACTTTGATCAGCTCATCAGCGGCTATCGATTGCCGTCGAAGTTGAACTTTATCCTTTTCAATCGTAGATATCGTGACGGATGAAAACTTGGAACAATATCTTATATAATCTAGTTGATATTATAAAGCTATCCGTAACTTTTCAGGATTAAAATACCATAGATGACACTATTAATTATTACAAAATTACCTTATTGTTTTACATTACCGTATCGTTTGTACCCGTTGCGTAAACAGTTAATCCTAGGTTATAGTGATAGACCATCGATACAAACTTTCTTACTGTCATATTTACAGAAATCGAATACAATGTGCACCAATTTTCAAAAATTTCTAGCCTCTCGTGAACCGATTCTTGCTTACAAATCCGTCTCCCGTGATTGACATCAAATTCATCGGAAACAAATAATGGATATACCAGCTATCAAAAGTTGCAAGCCCCTCATCGCTGAAGATGATTATAGCATAATCTTTTTAAACGGGATGTTCTAAAAAAAATAATCATATGATCAAAAGGTATTCTTCAGCGTTGTAAAAACAACAACAAAAAAATATAGGAAGAAGGGACTAAATTAACTTTGCAGTCAGTTGTACTTTATCCTTTTCAATCGTAGACATCGTGACGGATGAAAACTTGGAACAATATCTTATATAATCTAGTTGGTAATAGAAAGCTATCCGTAACTTTTCAGGATTAAAATACTATAGATGACCCTATTAATTATTATGAAACTACCTCATTGCTTTACATTTTCGTTTGTATCCGTTGTGTAAACAGTTAATCCTCGGTTACATTGATAGACCATCGACACAAACTTTCGTACCGTCAGATTTATAGAAATCGAATACAATGTGCACCCATTTGCAAAAATTCCTAGCCCCTCGTGAACCGATTCCTACTTACAAGTCCCTCTCCCGTGATATACATTAAGTTAACCGGAAACAAATAATGGGTACACCAGGTAGCAAAAGCTGCAAACCCATCATCGCAGAAGATGATTGTAGCATAACAGCCGATTATTACTTAGAAGTCCCTTGCATATCTTACCATTGGGAACCAAATTGTTCTTACCATCGAATACACCGGAAACAAATAACAGGTATACCAACTAGCAAAAGCTGCAAACCCCTCATTACCGAAGATGATTATGGGCTAACAGTCGACTGTTGCTTAAAAGTCCCCTATATGTATCATAACTGGTATCGCCTATTTTTGGTTTCAATGTACCTTACTATGAAGTTGTCAACCCCTTTGAAATTTTCAAACTGGTGTATCTCATGAAGGAATTTTTGTACCAAAAAATGGATGGCATATACTTTGATCGGCTCATCAATGGCTATCGATTGCCGTCGAAAAAAAAATTCTACCTGTCTTAGTTCAAAAGTTGACTTTTTTGCCGTAGGCCAACTTTCTAACGTCACGACTTAGAAAGGAGCAAAGGATAAGCTCTAGTTTCTTTAGCAATGAGAGAACTTTTAAAGTTTAAGAGGCACATCTGATACCGTTACTCTACCACAAACCAAAGTGCAAAAAAAAAAAATTATAAACTCAGCTGAAATCGTCGCAGACATGGACAGAAACAATAGATGGCAGCACTTTCGGACCCGTGGGAAAAAGCCACTTTTTTGTCTCTGTAGATTTTTCTATTTATCACTCAAAGAAGATATGTTGGCTGTGGGGCCGGGTAACTGCCGCATATATTTAACACTTATAGATTTTAGTCCATCTTCAATTTGAAACTAGTGCCTGCCTGCTTGCGTGCTAGAACGGAGCTTTCCACTCGAAAGCAGAAACATCTTTTGATGAAACGAAAGGTTCGCTACACAACTTCAGATAGTCCTCTCTGACATAGGCTATACAACTCCACTTCACTTCGCAAACCGTAGGCTCTGGCTCGATGACAAGCAAAAACCATCCTTATTGGCCCCAGGCAAGAGTTCTACGGAGCTTTCCAAAATGTAATGTCATATTCATCAATCCGGCCTAAGGTCCACACTTTCCGTAAAAACCGCACAGGTTAGACCCTTCTCAGTTACCAGGAATAAAATGAAATCGGAGTCATAGGAAAAAAAAAAAAAAAAAAAAAAAAACGAGGACAAAACCAAAGTGTTGCTCTCGCAACACAATAAACGACGTTTTACCGATGTATGAAACCAAATTTCTGGGTCAACAGATGGTGCTCTGAGAGGTCAGAGATTGCACGAAGAAAATGTGAAGACGGAGCCTGAACGAAAATATTATCAGTCCTTGACGAATGGGGTTGACGCTGCAACAGCCCCTCTTGTGAAGAAATCGACGAGAGGAGTGCAACACATCTCGAATCTGAAAGAAGGTCTTGCTGACGAGGAGACAAGAGGACCTATCCTGTTGTCTCCGCACCCTCTGTGCCACTGTTAGAAACAGTTCCCTTTCATTTCCAGATTGAAGACAACCGAGCGCGAAAGAGCTGTTTCCCTTAATTTCCACCTTCCCGCTTCCAGCTTAGTCAGCACTGACTTAACTTCTGCAAAGTCTCTAATTTTCCTCCAGCATCAGCTCTGTCTCTCATCCATTACTTACTCGACCCGGCTGTCTACAGTGATATTGTTCAGAAAGTCCGTTTCCTCCAAGTGTGCTTACACGCTAAATTGCCCAAGGCAGGATACGTGAAGGAGTCAGTGCTTTGTCGGCCTAATTCAAGCCCTCCCCCGCCCCACCCTGGCAACTAATCTGGAAGGGAAAGGGGGAATATATTATGAGTTGGACATTCCTAGTTCTCTGGCGACTTCTTACCTCTTACTGTGGAGACGTTAAAAATAGTCATCAGAAAACAACATTCGAAAGCAAATACATCTAACATACATTTACGGAGATGTTCAAAATTCAAGATGCAAGTGCTACCCTTTTGGATGTTTCCTCATCGCTTTCAAAAATCATGGACGACAGGGCCCAACCAGCACACGACGTCGTCCACTGTTTCCTGACCGAAGATTAAAAATTAAGTGTCTTTTTCTGTGTTTGTATGTGTTTTGTTTACTTTCTTCTATTACTCCGCCTTCCCGAAATGGCGGGTCATAAATAAATTACTTACTTACTTAAATCTAACACAACGTACTTAGATTCGGGTGAATAAGCAGACGTATGAAAAGAAAATCTAGTTATAAGTAAAGGGACTTCTACTATCATTCCCACTGCCTGTTATGGCGCTAAAGTGCGCATAAACTATTTCATTCAAGTGACTTGCGTTTTCTAATTTTCTAAGTAATCTTAATCTGAGTAATCTATTAGCATGTAGGCTCACAATCTCACAATCGCTTGGGGCAATTTAGGGATCGTTTCAAACACAACTGTACTTTTTTTTTGCAACATCCTAGCACCCAACCCCGCATATCGGGTCCTAGCGCATATACTCACAAATTACAGCTAAAACGGATATAAGTCAATCGTGGCAATACTGAGTAATAGTATAAATTAAACTGTGTCTGATCAGACTGTGATTGAGTAATCCAGAAACGGTTGGAAAACGTTCCCAACAGCTTACAGGCCCAGAACAGTTACAAAACGCTAACAATTCAGTCACGAAGTTGGAAATCGTACACAATTCACAATGATAAAGAATTTGAGTTTACTCTTTTCAATGGTGGTTTAGAAATGTCGGGTTCCGCTTTTCCACAGACAATGCCCAACGAGGTTCCAGATAGAGGGAGGGGAATACAGCAAGATTTATCTCTGCGTGTGCCGGACACCTTCCGGGATAGTGAATCTCTGCCTATTAACAAGCGTATCACATATAGTAGAGTCTAGGATATTACATATGCGGTTAAAGAATAAAAGCGTATAGAATACGGATCCGGATAATGTGGGGACAAAAACTGGAATCCGGTAGCCCATACTGTGATTGTCTTTGTCTTTTTATGGCACTTGAGCTTACTCAGGTGCCATATAGCGATCGTAATGTCTGTCTGTTTGTCGGTCTGTCCGCATTTTGCTAGTTTGGGCACTTCCACATGACCTAGGACGATAAAACTTGGCAAGCATGTCAGGGACCCAACAGGATTAACTTGGAAATAATCAATTCCCCGATTTGACCATCAATGGGGGAGTGGCAAGACGGGGAATCCGGAAATTAGCAAATTTCATAACTTTGGAACGGATGATCGGGCGTGCATTAAACTTGACAGGTATCAAGAATAAGTGTCTTGGATGTTCATTGTCAAGTTCGGATCGGATTCGATAACTGGGGGGGGGGGGCTGGAGGGGGCGTTTCAAATCTCTTGAGCGTTTCAAATCTCTTGAAACGCTTTTTCGAGTTTGTCTTATACCCCTACCCCTTTCTTCACACTAGTATAACTCTGCGTGTAGATGAGTCATTCTTTCTTCACACTAGTATAGCTCTGCTCGTGGATGAGTCATTCTTTGCTTAAATTCGTTCGGAGAGAGATAGAGCAACTGAAGGTCGAAGGGGTTGGAATAATATGTTGTTGAACCTTAGTAGGGGTCGATATAGATTAGGGGGTGCTAAGACGATGAAACTTGGCAGACGTATCAGGGATCCGACCAAACCAACCCGGAAATAATCAGTTTCCCGATCCGACCGTCTGGTGGGGAGGGGGGAGTGGAGGGTGGGGGAATCCGGTAAATTGAGTCGTGTGTAACTTTCGAACGGGTGATCGAATTGAAATGAAGCTTAATACCTAAATAAATGACATATCTCTGATGTTCCATTTGAAGTCCGAACTGGATTCGACAGCTATGGAGAAGTTGGGGGGGGGGGGGGGGCGGAAATCCCGAGAAACAGTTAGAATGGAGGGATCGAAGTGAAATTTCCTGGGAATAACCAGCATCTGCTCCAGATAAATCGTTTACACATTTGGACTGGATCCGGAAACTTGGGGGGAGGGGTGTTTCCCAGAATTCCGGTGATGGCGGTTCTAGGGATTTTCACGACGAAACTTGGCAGGCGTATCAGGGACCCTATCAAACTGACTTGTAAATAAAATTTACTCGATCCGATAGTCGTGGTGGAATAGAGGAAGGGGTAATCCGGAATATCGAGTCATGCGTAACTTTGGAATGGGCGATGCGGTTTGAGCGAGATTTTGTAATTGAACAGAGGACACGTCTTTGGTGATCTTTTTCATGTCCGGACCGGATCCGACAACAACTGGGGGGGGGGGGGGATACGTGACAGGCTTAAACTAGAGAGATCAGGATGGAACTTTGTGGGAATAATGCTCCGGATAAATCATTTACAGAACCGGATTGGCTCAGGCGACTGTGGGGGGAGTTTAAGGGGGAGTCCGGAATTCCGGTGGTCGCAAGTAAAGGTACTTGCAGCTGTGCTAGGACGATGAAGCTTGGCTAGAATATTAGAAATTCGACAAGATTGGCTTAAAAATCGACACTTTCCAAATCCGACCATTCCTTAAAGTACCAATCATGACCGCAAATTAAGAAAAATACTTTTAAGCAAAATATGCATTTTCATGATCGCCATGATCATGAAGGGTTTTGCTTACAAATGAGGTTCTAGCTTGCGCATCTTCACCGCAAGATCGAAAAGTACTTTTTATCAAACGATACCTTCTAGCTACTAGCAGGCGAAACCCTAGAAGAAGCAGAGGTCCGTCTCCTTGAAACGGGAAATTACGCAGCAACAAAAAGAAATGTACTTGATATAAATGTCGAAACCATATTGAAGACCACTGAACCGCCCAACGAAGAAGAGGAGTTCTAGAAATGACTTCTACAGTACTTTTTACTTACTAGTGTATCATAAACTAATATTCGACTCAGTACAAAACTCCCAAACAAAAAACTCCCGCCAACATTTTGCCTATTCTTGCAAGTGCCATACGAGCTTTCAGCTCCTGTTTATGATCTTATGATACTTTCCTATCTTATGGCATGGTTGGACCAACACCTGAGGGTAAGAAACAAGACCAAAGGTTTGGATGGGATCCAAAAGCGAATTACTGATTGGACTACTTTACATCGACTAGTGGGTCTTATTATATATTTGGTCTTCACTCGAACCCTTAAGAATACTATTGATCCCTAATCAATGACTTAATCAAATCCATTCGGTAAATTATTTCTGTCTTTTGCGATCTAGCCCAGATTACGACAGTGATACCAGTGTTCATCAGAAACTCGCCGGATATTTTGACTATATAAACAACACCTTCATCAGATTCATCGCAGTATTTTGTTTAGCTAAAGCTGGAAAATCAAAGCCTCATTTTTGTTGCAGTAGCGCTGCCGCATCGCTGCTGTAGCACTTCTTTGCTTTTGCACAATATGCGCTTTTGGATTCACTGTCTTCTTGCTTGAAGCGGCAGCGCTGCAGCACCTTGCAGGGAAGCACGGACTTGGTCGATGAGCAAGTCAGTGATCGTCAAGAAGCGCTACCGTCTTCTCAGGAAGCACTGCAGTGCAAAAACGGATGTAGAAAGAATCAGTCCGGAATCGGCCGAGAAGTGGACCTGCAGCATGCAACAAAAACGAGGCTCAAGTTTCTATTTATTCTTAACACCAGATTGAAACTTCAAACCAAAGCCGATAAATAAACGGTGTTTCCTTGAGTTCCGTCGGTAGTACCAACCCAGCACGAAAACGAAGCAGATAGATCGATCCGGACAAACTTAATGAAGTCATGGGTCTCCCGGCACTAACGCCTTGGGATCCAGCAAACTTTAACTTCTTTCAACTTCCGGTTTTGCCGGATTCCGGGTTAACTACTTATCCGGTAAGAAAATAAAGTTATAAAGCGGATCCAGCATGTCTCCTTACTCTTACATCGAACCTCAAATCAACTTCATACAAAACTGTCACTATTACATTTTTTAAAATTTGGCCGGATTCCGGGTGAAGTCCAGCGAGAAATTAATTTTAGAAATGGATTTAGCATTTCTCCTTACCCCTAAATCGACAATGTCTCAATAGCTTCTAAAACATTTCTATATCGCCCCTTAGTTTGAAACCTCCTACACTGAAGATAGATCTGCGGAGCCCAACTATGAATTCAACCTGTACCCAAAGAATGCTCACACCAAGTTTGTACAAAATATCTCAAGCCTTTAGAGAGTTAGCGTACTACAAGACAGACATACGGAGAAGCTTTTCGAAGTCATAGGTATCCCGTTACTAGCATTTTGGGATCTCGGAAAGGATGTCGAGACGTGCTAAACACGGTTACTGCCTATTTTCGAGAATCAATGAAGTCGTCCGACGCTTAGCAATATTCTATTCCTTCATTTAAGCGTCAAGTTAAACAAAAGAATTTTGAGAAATAGTATCAATTTTTATTATATTGAGGTTGTTATTCATTTTTGTTGTGGGTGTCCTGGGGACGATTATTATCTCTACCTGTTTCATTTTTTTTGTGGTTTGGTTTTGTGGTCTCGATTAGGACAGTTGAAGCTGAGTTTTTGTTTCGTAGTTGTTCTGCAGTAGTGTAGTTTATTTTTTGATTCCCCTAGGTCAATGTTACTTCTTGCGGTGGTTGTCAGATGTTTTATTTGTTTATTCAATAAATTTCTCTCTCTCTCACGCTTCAGAACTGACTGACGTCATCAGTCATTTCAGTATTTCCCTTGTGTTTCCGACTGACAAATTAATGATCTTTCCCAGTTTCCTCGATTAATCTCGTACCACCCGAGATTTTCGTAGAAATGCAATTTCTATGATGACAAGACCGTTGATTTAATTCTGTTTCGATCCTATCCCTCTGCGTTCCTCGAGGCAAATTTGTTATCCCAGTCAATAGTTCTTAGCAGAACATGCAGTAGATGAGGAAGTTTTGGTGAACCGGAAAGCAAACCCGATTCGCTCGACAATGGTTTTGCACTGCTATGGAAAGCTGCTTAGTTCTATCGTGGTGTTTTCGCGCTCTTTAGACCCACTGCAGCTCCTGAGGGCTCAGGAAGGTCGGTTAAAAGTCGAAGGTTCCACCTTCCAGACTTCTAGATATCTGGCGCGGAAGTGTTTTATTTGTTTATTCAATAAATTTCTTTCTCTCTCTCTCTCACGCCTCAGAACTGACTTACGTCATCAGTCACTTGTGTTTCCGACGGACAAATTAATGATCTTTCCCAGTTTCCTCGAGATTAATCTCGTACCGCCCGAGATTTTCGTAGAAATGCAATTTCTATGATGACAAGACCGTTGATTTAGTTCGGTTTTGATCCTATCCCCATGCTTTCCTCGAGGCAAAAATATTTATCCCAGTCAATAGTTCTTAGCAGAACATGCAGTAGATGAGGAAGTTTTGGTGAACCGGAAAGCAATCCCGGATACGCTAGACAATGGTTTTGCACTGCTAGAGAAAGCTGCTTAGTTCTTACCTTTCAGAATTCTAGCTATCCAGCGCTTCAGCACAGTCAAGCCAACTCTTCGGATTTTCAAGACAACGATGAATTTTGCTACTGTTCATCTAGATCCCATTCAGATATCCTTTACCGGCGAATCCCAACTGTCAATCACTCTTCCTTCTTCTCCCACCCCATCCACGAGCATATCTATTGCGGTTGCAAATGTGTTCCCTCGTTGACACTTTCCTGATTTCGGAATCGTGGGGAAAGTATTAAGTCCTGGTGACAACCCAGGACCAAGGTCAACTCCGTCTCAGGATCCGAACCGGTCACAACAAAAAACAACTTTTCGTGGATTCAAGGGAAACGGCTGGACATCCAGAATTTGTCTTAGCAAAAGATCCCACAAACTTCGAGGAGTACGTTCACCTTGGAATCCCAAACGACAGTGATGGGGTGCTTATGTAAATCTGTCTGCCCGTCCATCTGTCAGCACTTAAGCACCTAACAGATGGATATATTTGTACGGAAGTATCAAGGTACAAACTGGTGTCAAGTTCGATCAGATCAAGTCCGGATATGGGCTTTGTAGATCAACAGAGGTACTGGAGGGCTTTAGAAGTTTGGGAACGGAAAAAACAAGACCAAAGGTTTCTATGGGATCCCAAAATCTGACATTTGACTCAAACAATTGGGTCATGTATTACTTTTACTTTTAAAATAAAGTCCAAAATGGATTCAGCATGTCTCCTTGCCCCGATACCGACCCTCTAATCGATTTCAAAAACAACTTGGAGCTTCAACAAAATTTCCAGTTCCAGCCGAATTCGTGATGAACCATTTGCTCAGCAAGAAAATTAAGTTCACATATGGATTCAGCGGACCTCCTTACCCCCTCAATGAATATCTCATTAGCTTATATAACATACATGTTTTTACCGTAAATTCGAAACCCCTCTGCCTCTAAAGATAGGACTAAAGGACCCATCTTCGAACTTGACCTGTACTATACAAGTGGATCCTCATTAAACAACATCCTCGCTTGAATAACATATTTCCTCGTTTGAACATTATATGTCAACCCTTTCGACCTTCGATTACACTACATCTCTCCGTCACCACACAGAATTAACAAATGAATTTCGGCATCAACGCGCAGAGCTATACTAGTTTGAGAATAAAGGGTAGAGACTGCTATAGCCGAAAACTGGTCGACAAATTTTTTATCCGGTTTTCACCGGATTCTGGGTGAACTACTTGTCCGGCAAGAAAAATAACTTTCATATTCGGATTCAGCATGTTTCCTTACCCCTAAACCAACTATCTCAACAGCTTTTAAAATATTTGTTTGCCCCTTAATTTGAAACCCCCTACCCCACCCCACCCCTAAATGTAGGGCTAAACAGCCCATCTACAAACTCGACCTTACTCGTGACCCAAATAATCCTCACACCAAGTTTCATCAAAATGTCTCATACCCTTCGAGAGTTATAGTGCACACAGACGGAGAACTTTTGCGATGTCAAAGGTATCCCTCCACTTACGTTTAGGGATCCCAAAAAATCCGACTAAATTGATACAGGAATGGAAAAGCACGCTCGTTACGAAAAAGTTGTTATACTTTTTTTTGAGACAGACAGTTCAATTCAATTCAGTTCAATTGATTTCTTGCCAATATCATCATAAGATAGCTTGGACGCGTCACAAAGAAGACAATGGTACAAATCTCACAACACGCACAATTGGGATTAAGCAAAAATATTGACAATTATAAATAAATAAACCAAATCAAAATTAAAAATATATTTACAATTACATTGAGTGCCGTCAGCAGCTCTTGTGAACAGGCACGTACGCAGAGGGGGAGGGGGGGGGGGGCTCCGGGCCCGCCCCCCCCGAAATCTCACGATTTTTGTTTCGCATAATTTTCTGATTCTTCACACAGAATAAGGGATGGTGGTTAATTACTGATCTAGACAGAAGTTCTCTAGGTAATACAGCGGTCGTAGGCGCGCGGAGTGTAAAACAAGTGTAAAAATGTCGAAAAAACAACAGAATGTTCTCCAGCTCTATTTCTTGATATGTGTGCTTTTGGTTTTTGTAGATTTTACATAGTATAATGCGCCTTCTATATACTGTTTTGAAGGATTTGGGCCCCCACCGAAAAAAATTCCTGCGTACGTGCCTGCTTGTGAACATACCAAATGGTGTTCTATGTTAATTTTTTTCTGTCTTGTGTATTTACGCCATTATTGAAAGCTGAGTGTAAATTTCCCTTTTAATCCTATGTACTGTACTATTTCCCTTTTCTTGTTTTGTGCTTTAATAAAATGTCATCACCATCATTATTATGAAATGCGGAGGAGCCACGACCGGCAGAATGTTACGTGAACCTATACTTTTAAAATTGTTCTCAAGATCTTATCGTTACAAGAGATTTCGTTCTCCGAGTTTCAGATAATCCCTCCCCCCCCCCCCCCCCCCCCCCGGCTCTTTCAGACAGAAATGTCGGCACCACTGTCAAGGGTAATTAACGCTGTGGGCTATTAATGACGCTGAACACGCTCCGTTATTTTACGAGACATGTATTTCCAGATTTCCGCTTCCCATTAGAAATTCGACTTTCAAGTCCGTCGAGCCCGAGGAGCGAGATACTTTTTCCCGGCACGCAAACCTTAGATCGCCAGTTTTCTTTTGCCGAAAGAACTACGAGAGAGGTCGGCTGACAGCACCACTCAATCGAACAAGACCTTTTTGTGCATGCGGCTTTGTCGCTAAGGCTTACAGACGAGAGATCCATTACTTAGATATACCATAATCGGCACTGTGTGGACGTTGAAAAACTTGTATCTTTTGAATGGGTAGAACAATGCAGTTAGAAATCCGCGACAGTTGCTAAGGTAAGGCCGAGAGAAAAGAAATCTAAGCCTTTTTGTAGTTCTGATCCAACTTCTTCCGAGGAAGAGTGATGATGCCCAGTGAAATTCTCAGACGATATAAATCATAGCCGGGTAGTTGTCACCGACCTCCCAAACTGCTTACCTCTTGTCTTTAACGGTCTTCAGCATTAAAAATATTCCCAAAGTTAACATGGTCTTCAATTTCTCGTAGGGTCAAGTTCTATGGAGGCTATACAGGATTAGCTGCTACCCGTCAAGCTAGACTGCCGCAGAAGGCACTTTGCGTTCTACATCCAGGCGCGAATGTTAGTTTAGTCTTTGTTTAGTCTTTGGGAGATGAAAGTATTCTCTTGTTTACCTTACTATATATTACCTTACCTTACTTAATAATTAGGTAATCAATATATTACAGATATTGATTACCTAATTATTGTTACACTATGACAAAAAAACTGAAAGTCATTGCCGCGCGAACTTATCTGTCATAGTTCCGGCAGACAGCAAACCGGTAGAGCCCAGAGCTGGTAAACTCGGACTCAGAACTCGTGTCGAGATGCCTTTTTCATGAACTCGGTCTTGTCGCTTATGGAGCAGCGCCAACTACACAGGTAAAGTGAAGACTGGGCTTTCAAACAATATGTAATTCACTTGCTCTGAAAAAATTGTTTTGGTAAACAAATGTAATTTTTGGTTTGTCTCTGCGATTTCGTGGAATCGCGCTTGACACTGTTTAATGTTTTGTTGTCTCACTGTTCAGTTCACCTGACTGCCTGGTCCAGTACTAGTTCGTTCCATGTTTTTCCATGCTTAAATTACTATTGTGAGGCTGTCTCTAAAAAACTACAGTAAGCGGTCAAGTATCGCTCAATGGAACCTATTATCACTCACCAGAGCTGCATTCGATTCGCGTTTCCAGTTAACTTAAATCATCATTTTGCTGTTTTATTTGCTATTCTCAGTTGACTGATAGCGTTCGATTTATCCAGTCGACTGAGATTGTCGTCAAAAGGTAACTTTTGACGACAGAGAACAAATTAATGATCATTCGTTCCATGGTTAACCGGTTAACCTAGTAAGCTGTCAAGCATCGCTCAATGGAACCTATTATCGCTCACCAGAGCTGCATTCGATTTGCAAACTTAAATCATCATTTTATTGTTTAATTGTGTTGCGAGAGCAACACTTTGGTTTTGTCCTCGTTTTTTTTTTTTTTTTTTTTTTTCCTATGACTCCGATTTCATTTTATTCCTGGTAACTGGGAAGGAAGGAAAACCTGTGCGGTTTTTACGAAAAGTGTGGACCTTAGGCCGGATTGATGAATATGACATTACATTTTGGAAAGCTCCGTATAACTCTTGCCTGGGGCCAATAAGGATGGTTTTTGCTTGTCCTCGAGCCAGAGCCTACGGTTTGCGAAGTGAAGTGGAGTTGTATAGCCTATGTCGGAGAGGACCATCTCAAGTTGTGTAGCGAACCTTTCGTTTCATCAAACCATGTTTCTGCTTTCGAGTGGAAAGCTCCGTTCTAGCACGTTAGCAGGCAGGCACCAGTTTCAAATTGAAGATGGACTAAAATCTATAAGTGTTAAATATATGCGGCAGTTACCCGGCCCCACAGCCAACATATCTTCTTTGAGTGATAAATAGAAAAATCTACAGAGACAAAAAAGTGGCTTTTTCCCACGGGTCCGAAAGTGCTGCCATCTATTATTTCTATCCGTGTCTGCGACGATTTCAGCAGAGTTTATCATATTTTTTTTTTGCACTTGGGTTTGCGGTAGAGTAACGGTATCAGATGTACCTCTTAAACTTTAAAAGTTCTCTCTTTGCTAAAGAAACTAGAGCTTATCCTTTGCTCCTTTCTAAGTCGTGATGTTAGAAAGTTGGCCTGCGGCCAAAAAGTCAACTTTTGAACTAAGACAGGTAGAATTTTTTTTTTCGACGGCAATCGATAGCCATTGATGAGCTGATCAAAGTATATGCCATCCATTTTTTGGTACAAACTTTCCTTCATGAGATACACCAGCTTGAAAATTTCAAAGGGGTTGACAACTTCAGTAGTAAGGTACAGTGAAATCAAAAATAGGCGATATCAGTGATGAGACATGTAGGGGACTTATAAGCAACAGTCGACTGTTAGCTAATAATCATGTTCGGCAATGAGGGGTTTGGAGCTTTTGCTAGTTGGTGTACCAGTTATTTGTTTAAGTTTTCATCCGTCACGATTTCTACGATTGAAAAGGATAAAGTTCAACTGACTGCAAAGTTAATTTAGTCCTTCTTCCGATATTATTTTGTTGTTGTTTTTACAACGCTGAAGAATAGCTTTTGATCATTTGATTATTTTTTTAGAACATCCCCTTTTAAAAGCTTCGATAAGTTGACAACTTCAGCATTAACCGACAGCGAAGAAACAAAACCATGTAGGGGACTTTTAAGCAACAGTCGACTGTTAGCTCATAATCATCTTCGGTAATGAGGGGTTTTCAGCTTTTGCTAGTTGGTGTACCTCTTATTTGTTTCCGGTGTATTCGATGGTAAGAACAATTTGGTTCCCAATGGTAAGATATGCAAGGGACTTGTAAGTAATAATCGGCTGTTATGCTACAATCATCTTCTGCGATGATGAGTTTGCAACTTTTGCTAGCTGGTGTACCCATTATTTGTTTTCGGTTAACTTAATGTATATCACTGGAGAGGGACTTGTAAGTAGGAATGGTTCACGAGGGGCTAGGAATTTTTGCAAATGGGTGCACATTGTATTCGATTTCTATAAATCTGACGGTAAGAAAGTTTGTGTCGATGGTCTATCAATGTAACCTAGGATTAACTTTTTACACAACGGATACAAACGAAAATGTAAAGCAATGAGGTAGTTTCATAATAATTAATAGTCTCATCTATGGTATTTTAATCCTGAAAAGTTAAGGATAGCTTTCTAATACCAACTAGATTATATAAGATATTGTTCCAAGTTTTCATCCGTCACGATGACTACGATTGAAAAGGATAAAGTTCAACTAACTGCAAAGTTAATTTAGTCCCTTCTTCCTATATTATTTTGTTGTTGTTTTTACAACGCTGAAGAATACCTTTTGACAATATGATTAATTTTTTAGAACATCCCGTTTAAAAAGCTTATGCTATAATCATCTTCAGCGATGAGGGGTTTGCAACTTTTGCTAGCTGGTGTATCCATTATTTGTTTCCGGTGAATTTGTTATCAATCACGGGGGAGGGACTTGTAAGTAAGAATCGGTTCACGAGGGGCTAGAAATTTTTGAAAATTGGTGCACATTGTATTCGATTTCTGTAAATATGACGGTAAGAAAGTTTGTATCGATGGTCTATCGCTATAACCTAGGATTAACTGTTAACGCAACGGGTACAAAAGATACAGTAATGTAAAACAATAAGGTAGTTTTGTAATAATTAATAGTGTCATCTATGGTATTTTAATCCTGAAAAGTTACGGATAGCTTTATAATATCAACTAGATTATATAAGATATTGTTCCAAGTTTTCATCGGTCGCGATATCTACGATTGAAAAGGATAAAGTTCAAATGGCCGCAAAGTCAATTTGGTCCCTTCTTTTGATATTGTTTTGTTGTTGGTTTTACAACACTAAAGAACAGCTTTTGATCGTGTGATTATTCTTTTTAGAACATACCATTTTAAAAGCTTCGATAAGTTGATAATTTCAGCACTTAACCGACAGCGAAGAAACAAAACCAAAGTGTTGCTCTCGCAACACTTTAGTCGGCGAAGCCGGACAAAGGTTGCCTCAACACTTCACGTTGCCCGGGCAACGTAGGTCTAGTTTGATATTCTCAGTTGACCGATAGCGTTCAATATCCAGTTGACTGAGATTGTTGACTAGAAGTTGAGTTTTGACGGCTGAGAACAAATGGTCATTCGTACCATGGTTTATCGGTTAACCTACAGTAAGCGTTCAAGTATCGCTCAATGGAACCTATTATCGCTCCCCAGAATTGCGTTCGATTCGAATTTCCAGTTAACTTAAATCATAATTTTGCCATTTTATTTGCTATTCTCAGTTGACTGATAGCGTTCTATATCCTGTAGACTAAGATTGTCAACTAAAAGTTGACTTTTGGCGACCGAGAACATCATCTTAAATCTACCAAAAACTGGTTGTAAAGTTAGAAAAATTTCAAGAAATCGCAGCGACAAACCAGAAATTACATTTGTTTACCAAACAATTTTTCAGAGCAACCCAATATGACACTGGGCAATCCAGTAACAGTAAATCATATATTTTTTGAAAGCCCAGGCTTCACTTACCTGTAGTAGCTGGCAGAGTAGCAGAATTCTATTAAACAACAGATAAAACAAGAAAATAAATTTGTTTGCTTTTCCAGAGGCAGACTGGTTGAGAAGTTCCAAACCAATAGCAGAGATGAAGCCCAGGCTTCACTCTACCTGTCATGCTGTCACAAACGTGTGATTCAAGGGACTGACAGAGAAAAACAAAGAAAACCACTTTTTTACCCTAAAAAAAAATGGAAATTATATGAGACTGTTGGTCTCGATTTGAGATTATTGGCCTCGTTTCCGAGGCTGCTGGTTCCCGGCGCCAGTTTTATGAGACTGGTGGTTCGGAACAGTGAGACTGGTGTGTTCGATTTTCAAAACGGCCGTGAGACTGGTGGACCACATTCCCCACCTTGGGTTTTCTCCAGCGACCAGTTAAAGAGATGATATATTTCTATTATTTTGAATATATATATACATGTGAAGATTATACTTCACTATTTGAAACAACAGCTGAATGCTCACATGGCACTTGTAAGAACAGTTAGCATGTTTGTCAGATACGGTTTGCAGTTGTCAAGGCTGGATCTCTCTTCCCTTTCATCAGAAGACGGGCTTGATCTACTAAATCTGGAATGGTTATTCCACTCATTTACAACTGTTTCAGAATAGAAGTTTTGTCGTACTCCGGTTCCAATTTGCGTATAACTCAGTTGATGGCAGAAGTAAATACTCTAGCCGTGTCCGTTCTGTACCCGAACCGGATCAGACCGAAGTAGTTGGAAGGGTTTTCACGGCAATTTCCGGTGGCCCCCTTCGAGCTTCTGTACATCGTTATCGGAACTGATCCGGACTTGAAACGAAGTTCTACTCACATCCCATAACCCACTCGAAAGTTATTCTTGCCACTAGATTCCGGATTCCATATCCCCCACGAGTTATCAAATCCGACCCGGACTTGAAACGGAACATCTGAGACATTTGTTCTTTATATTTGTCAAGTGTCATGCACGTCCAATCATCAGTCCTAAAGTTATGCATGTCACTAGATTCCGGACTCCCTGTCCCTCCACTCCCCCAACGATAATTGGACATGTGAAAGGGACTATTCACCAGAATTCAGGGACCCCCCTGCAACCTCCCCCACTGTGACACGATTCGGTCCTGTTTTGTCAATAATGTATATAGGGCTTATGCTTGTTCTTCCCTCCAAGTTCCATCCCGATCCCTCAGCCTCCCCCCCCCCCCGGTTATCGGATCCAGTCCTGATTTGAAACCGAATATCTGAGACACTTGTCAAGTTCCATGCATTTCATATTGCCCGTTCCAAAGTTATGCATGTTACCAGTTTCCGGATCCCCTATCTTTCCACTCCCCACCACGATGGTCGAATCGGGAAGTGATTATTTTCAGGTTAACCTGATCAGGTCCCTGATATGCCTGCTAAATTTCATTGTCCTAGCTTATGTGGAAGTGTTTCTCGATATTTCCGGGCCCCAGTCCAACTCCCCCCTCCCCCCACTTATCGGATCCGGTCCGGATTTCAAACTGAACATCCGAGACAATTGTTCTTGACACGTGTCAAGTTCCGATTCCCCTTTCCAAAGTTATGCATGTTACTAGTTTCCGAATTCCCCATCCCTCCAACTCCACTCCCCCGACATTGGCCGGATCCGGGAAGTGATTGTTTGCAAATTAATCTGGTTGGGTCCCTTAAACGCCTGCCAAGTTTCATCGTCCTAGCTTATGTCGAAGTGTCCAAACTACCAAAACCAGGACAAACCGACAGACATTAATAAGTGGCGCCAGGGGCCATATAAATAACACTACAATAGTACACATTACAAAAGAAAACAACAACAATATTTTCCTACGGCTAAGAAGCCTCACCACTAAGCTTGGTCGCTCTTAGCTTCAGCGCTCCGGCGATAAATTCGCATACCTTTGTTATAACCCTTTCCTAAGTGATATTCAGGATATCCGGAAGAAGCAAAACACTCCCCTTAAAATAAGATCCCCTTAGCTCCGAGAGCTCCTGGCATCGATTGAGAAAGTGGTCCATGTTTTTCTCTACCCCTGCTTTGCAAAGTTGGCAATTATACCTGGCATCTGTACCAGTCCTATGCCTATCAAAAACTCTAAATTTACCAAACAGGGGGAGGGAATTAGCTCTAGCCTGGATCCACAACTTCAACCGGTATTTGGCACTTGAGTATGCTCAAGTGCCATAAAAAGAAAAAGTTATTGTTAGGACCTTGGGCGTGACTCGGTTTCGATACACTTTTGTCATGAACTCGGTCTCGTTTCGTCTCGAAGATTTGGTCCAGGACTCGGACTCGTCTTGACTCGTGACCGTGACTCGCCAGACTCTTTAGTTTGGGAATATGGATTTTTAGTCCTAACACTTCAGCTGCTTCGCTCCTGGAGGTTCTGTTTGCAGTCTGCATTAGGCTGATGTCGTCAACAAGGTCTAAGTCTCCCACTTTTCTACCCTCCCAAAGCCATATCCCCCACATCTTCTAGGAATTTAGCCGATCATTAGGACAAAGATAGCACACAAACCCGTCATTATTCGGAAGTTCTCAGTCACCAACGTCAAATTAAGTAACACAGCTACGAACTTCTGGCAGGTTTGCAAATTTAAAAATATAGTTCCAGCCAAGTTTCATCGTCTTAGTATATCTGAACGTACCTTAACTCGCAATCAGCGTAACTCCGGACGCCCATTCCCAACTCCCCCGCAGTGCCCGGGTCCAGTCCGGCTTGTAAGTGATTTATCTAGATCAAATGCTTGTTTTTCCCACAAAATCCCATACCGATCCTTCCAGTCTAACCGTTTCACGAGAATCCCCCCCCCCCAACCGGTCCTCACTTGAAACGGAACATCAGCAACATGCCTCTGTTCAGTTATTAAGCTTCATTAGAAACCAACCACCTGTTCAAAAGTTAGGCATGATTCAATTCTCCGGATTCCCAATCCCTCCACTCCACTCACGATGGTCGGATCGGGAAACTGATCGCATCTGATACGTCTGTCAAGCTTCATCGTCCTAGCACATCAGTAAGTACCTTAACTCTCCATCGTTGGGACCGACCCATACCTACAGACATAGCAACGGAAAAGCGGTCAGTATATAGCACTTAGCCGAAGGCAAGTCTAATAAAAAATATAATCAAAGCTACACTTACTCGGCTCTTTGTCTGTTTTAACCTTGTGGACTTTCGGCTTCTTCTTCTTCTCTATCATTTTTTGGTACTTTTTCCCGAGTTTCAACTGCTCCGGGCAATAACCGTCACTCTGTATCCGGATATGGCTTCCTGAAATGGTTATTGGTACACTTAGCGTCAGTACTCCACCTCTAATATAGGCTACAACACTCGACTGAGGAAATAAGCGACAGCGAGAGGGTGGAGAGGGGAAGGTGAATACGTTGCATCAGCAGCAACTCTGCTTTAAAGATGCCACCGAGTACTTAATAAAGACTCACGACTCACGGAAAATTACACTTGCTTTCCGACGGGGAGAGCAAGGTGGATTTATTTTTTGAAGTAGCTTTTAGGCCTTCTAATATATGCTGTAGCCTGGGTAGACAGACTTTTATAGATGAGAAGGTTATGTTCCTGAGTTAAAAGTAGCACTGCTTTTGAAATGCTAAAAACTGGTCTTGCCGTTTTTCGTTCGATGTCGATCGCTTTTCGTAGTGGATTTGTCCTTAAAACTAGTCTTGTCTATACTCTTGATGACTAACTGTCCTTGCCGATGCAAAATCGCGGGTACCTAGCAGAAGAGCCAGAAGTGGTGTCCCCTGGGGTATTAAGCTGCTCCGAAGATCTCTGTGATTGGTTGAGACAGGATTTGACTTGTTGAGTTTGAGTCGTTAGTGACACGTTTTCTCGTTCTTCCTGAGGATCACTGGCGTGTTTTGGACTTAGTCATATAGTGTATTGGCGGTCGCTGTCTATCGCTTTTCGTTTGAAGTTCTAGTGTTGGATAATCCCGTGTGCCGACATTTTTGCGAGGAGGTGGACTTACGGCAGATGGGTCTTTTCTGGCCTGGTGCCAAACGCTTAAGCAAGGGAGCGAGGAATTGCTGGTAAAGATTTCCCTGACTTCTCTGGTATCTTGAAAACCACTTTCCCAGGACTGATATGCGGAAAAGTGGAGGAAACGGAGGAAAAAAAAACAAAAAAAACACTAAATAAAAATACTAAAGCTTACACAACGAATTTAGGTATGAGATTCTTCAACGAAATAAAGACAAAGAGACCGATCGGGAGACTTGAGACGGATCTATTTTCTGAAGTAGTTTCGAATACAGGCTGTATCCTGAGGGGGTTCACACCCCGACCGAAATGCTCAAAACCAGTCTTGTCTATTTTCGTTCGCCGTCTATGGAGTTGTAGTGGGGGATAATCCGGTGTGCCCACATTTTTGTGAGGAGGTGGATTTACGGGAGATTGGTCTTTTCTACTCTGGTGCCAAACGCTTAAGTAAGGGAGCGAGGAATTGCTAGTGGAGCTTTCGCCGACTTCCCCGGTATCTTGAAAAACACTTTCCCAAGACTGATAGGGGAAGAGGAACAGATAGGTAATCCACAAGAAATGGCAACTGAGAACGTTGATAAACAGGACAGCCTCGTAAAAAAGTTTTAACGATAAATGTGAATGGGCTGAAGCAGAGGAAAAGACAACTATCTTTCAGAGGTTTCTTACTGATAATGATATAGATATAGCTTTCCTGCAAGAAGTTGGCACAGATGATCTTGATTCTTTTGAGCCTGAATTTTCATATAAAACAAATACAGAGAAGGGATCAGGAAGTGTAGTAAAAAACGTAAAAACTGATGGAATTGGCCGTACATTGGGTTGCAAGGTAAGCAATTTGAATTTTGTTAATGTGTACGCCCCATCTGGATCTGGTAAACGAAAAGAAAGGGAAGATTTTTTCCAAAGTCAGGTTGCACCATTTCTGGCAGAGAACTAACCAACTGTTCTACTTGGAGACTTTAACTGTGTGATTAACAAGAAAGATGCAGACCTTGCAACGAATATAGCTTCTAAAACTATAAAAGAAATAGCGAATGGACTTAATTTAAAGGATGTGTGGTGGGAGTTGAAGAGATCGAGGGATTTACAAGGATAAATTGGAAATCAACAGTGGGTGGATCCCGATTGGACAGAGTTTACGTTACAGAACGGTAAGAGACATTCAACATTTACAGTACTATCGGACCACTATGCAGTTATTATAAATATGCAAAGGACTGCAGAACCGCATGCGAAGTGTAACAGTAGCAACATTTGGAAAATGAATGTGAAAGCTCTTAAAAATGAAAGAATGAGACAAATCGTCACGGAGAGCTTAAACGTAATGAAAGAAATACCAAGGGAGCAGATTGTCAATCACTGGGAAAATTGTGCAAAGAAAGCGATAGCAGATGCGGCAAAAGCAATATCTAAAGATGAACAGGAAATGCAAAACAAGCATTTGGACCACCTCTATAGAGTTTTATACCAGCTGAGACTTGAAATAAACCAAGGGAAGAAGGTAAACGACGAGTACTTCGAAATCCAGGACAACATCAAACACTTGCACGAAAAAGTAGCGGAGGGCATCAAAACCAGGGTTGCCACCACGGTCAGTTGCGAGAGTGCTACAATTGCCCGAATTTCCGTGCTACACAGAGATTTTCGGTGCTACAGTCGAAATTTTTTTTGCGCGTGTCGCGGCTGTCGCCGCGACACGCGCACGGTCCGTATTTAAGTGTATTTAGATTATTTTTATGTCAATTTTTTGTCTGTTTTAATGTAAAAGAACAAAAAATGTATCCTGAGCTAATCCGACTTTAATCCGCTAAGAGCGCTGAATGGGAAAATCCCAAATCTTCGTGCTGGACAACGATAATCGGTGCTATCGTCGGAATTTTTTGGCGCGTGTCACGCGCTCGGCACGTATTTAAGTGTATTTAGATTATTGTCGTGCATAAAAAATGTTAAAAATTTTGGTCTAAAAAGAAATCCATTTTTATAATTTCCGAAGGAAGATCCAAATGCGATAGCAAGGGTTAGCCGCGGTTTTGCTTGCTACTCATTTCTCTTTTTTTTTTGCTCGTGTGAGGAGTTTGCAGCGGACAAAAGCTCTGTTTTCGTGATGCATTTCCCTACAGAGACTATGGAACTTGAACTACTTTGTTTTGCCGAGACGAAACTTGAAGTTTCTATAAACAAAACATTTTATTGGACAATGACGATTCCTTTAAACCGGTCGGTGCAAAGGGTAACCCCCACGGGATATTTCTTCGTACAGATCGTTTTTTGCAGATCGGTCATGTAAGACAAAAAGTGCTACATTCAATGTAGCACGTGCTACAGTGCTACACATGATGAAATAGTGCTACATTTAGCACTTTCGTGCTACAGGTGGCAACCCTGATCAAAACACGAACAAAACTAGATCAACAGATACAGCACGAACAGCTTACGACAACACTCATCTGCCGAGAAAGGAAGAAAGCAAGAAAAGAGAGTATAAGCAGTATTAAAACAAATACTGGAAAATTGATCACCCTAAAATCAGAAATAATAAAAGAAACGCGAAATTTCTTTGAAAAGATAGACAATGAAGAAACAGAAAATGATATTTGGAGGCTAAAGGCATTCTTGTCTCAGATTCAAATTAATAAAGGTGACGCAGACTCAAATGAAATGCTTTGTAGCCAAGTTCAACCGGAGGAAGTACTTAACGCAGTAAACGAAAAATCGAAAAATAAATCTCCAGGAATTGATGGAATCCCCTATGAACTATATAAAGAGTTCAAAGTCACCTTTGCCCTACCCTGAGCTGTATATTCAATGCGGTTTTGGAAGGGAAAGGTGAACTATTTTAGGACTCATCAAACTTATTCCGAAAAAAGGGGGATCTTCAGGATCTTAACAATTGGAGGCCTGTTAGCCTGACACAATATGATTATCGTCTGCTGTCGAAAGTGCTAGCTAATCGATTAAAGAAAATCCTCCCATTTATCCTAAGTAAAAACCAGAGAGGAGGCATTGATAAAAGGAAAACGTCTGATATCCTTAATTGCGTACGAGACCTTCTCTTGCTGTTGAAAAAAAAGAAGATAAATAGAGAACTCCAAATACGGATTATCGGTTTGGACATACGGAAAGCCTTCGACAAAATAAGACGTCTATTTCTGTATATAATAATGATTTCCTACGGGTTTGATAAAAAAAAATTGTGGAGTGGATACAAACTCAGCAAATTCTATACTCTATGAGCTGATTTTATGCTTTGCAGGAATGGTTTCCGAAGTATTTCAAGCCGAGACAGGAATACGACAAGGGTGTCCCCTGAGTCTCTTGCTATTTGAAATATATTTTGACCCAAAACTCAGGATGTTAGAAATGGAGATCCGAGGTATCCAGTTAATGGATGAGGTGCTAAAAGCAAAGGTTTTGTAGATGATGTCACCACGTTTACCTTCGATGATGAGGATTTGCAACGAGCAATAACATGTACTGAGTTGTATTGCGAAATCTTCAAACTTCAACTAAACAGAGAGTAATGTGAAGTTCTTATGCTTACCGAAGAAAAGGCAGTTGACCATATTCAAGGGTTACCTGTCAGAAATGAGCTTAGAATCCTCGGAGTCGTATTTCGAAAGGATTGGCGAGACACTGTACAGCATAACTGGCAGAGTGCTCTAGGTAAATTCATAGCCGCAATTCAATATGGACAGAATAGAGGTCTGACGATTTTCCAGAAAGCACAATATGTGAACCAATACTGTCTACCGATAATATGGTATACGTCCAATGTTTTTATTCTGCCAGCAGCAACACGGGTAAAATTTGAAAGAACAATTTACGGATACATCTGGCAAGGTAAATACCCTCCTAAATTAAAAATAACAGATATATTCTTAACGAAAGAAGAAGGAGGTTTACAGATTATACACATAAATTCAAAAACAGAGGAGCTGTTTACGAGAGCTGTAGCTGAAGGAATAATGTGTAGAGAAAATTCAGTATTACTAGCCTGGCAAAGTAATAAAAAGAAGTACCCGAATCCACTGAAAGAACCTTTTAAAACAATTAAAGAACTTGAAAAGATGGGAGTTATTGATTTTCAAAAGAAACAGATAGCGAAGAATGAAATGAAGACATATTATAAAGAAAAGCTAGATCTACCACTGACAAAAACTGTCACGGATGGAAGAATGAGTAAGGAGGAACTATTGAACGCAACCATACTGTTGAACACATCGATGCTTTAGCCGAAAGTAAAGGAGCACATGTTTTTATCAAATACACAATATCCTACCTACAGAGGAAAGAAAACACCGAATCCAGCCTCATATTTCATCTGGTCAATGTAGGTTATGTGCTGAGACTGAAACATTAGATCATTTTTTTTTTAGAATGTAGGGGAAAAGAAAGAATGGTAGGTATACTAGAAAATTTTGTTCGAGGAGTTGGAGGATATTATGAGAAATGGAGGATTAATAAGCAAATTTTGCTTCAAGAATTAGAGAATGGTAAGATGAATCCAATTAGTAGGAAATTGGCATTTTTTTTGTCGAATTTTTGTTCTTTTATGTGGAAGAATAAGGAAAATATGGATGGATATGAGTTAATCATGAAGAAAATTGATGTTGTATGGAATAGAATGAGAGGAATGAATAGGAAAGTGTTAAAGGAGAGATTGAATGTGGATATAAATAAAGATGAATTTTTGTGAGATAATATTAATTTATTTAATTTTATAGTTAATTTTTGTAATTTAATTTAATGTTTATAGATCTTTTATGGACCATTTTAATTTTTGTATGTGAATAATTTGTGATAGTAGAGTGTGTTAAGTTTGGAAATAAATTTTCTCTTCTAAAAATTTTTAAAGAGGAGAAAATTTGTAAAGAGGAGAAAATTTATTTTATGTTTTTTTATTTAGTTTTTTGTTGGAATTTAGTGGTATTTTTGTTTTTTAACATGAAATATGAAAGGAAGGAGATTTGAAGAAAATTTGATTTTGTGTTGTATAATTTATGCCACCGTGTAAAAGGTTCTCTATGACGGAAGAGCACCTTTTGAGCGGGATGAGCAATTTTATTTAATTATTGGTTCAGTTTTTGTAGGATGTTCTTTGATTGTTTTATGGTAAAATGGTCCGCATACAGAGAATTTTAAATATTATTTAAAATATATTTTATATATTGTGTTTCTAAAATGTATGATAAATGGTAATAGGAAAAAAAAAAAAATGTTTATTTTATGTCATTCAACCTAATAGAAATAGTTTGAATGATGAGAATAATAATAGTGGAAAGAGTCAATATTGTTATTGAATATAGTTTTGTTAATTTAATTTTATAATTAAAGATACGATGTAAGTGTAAAGATTAGAAAGAATTGAAGGAAACAAAATAATTAAGAAATTAAAAAATAAACGTAGAGATAGAGGAAAGTGTAGGTGACGCTAAATAGATAGGCCGGTCATGTGTTTAAGTTAAGAAAAGAACAAAAAAAAGTTGATAAGACCGTTGGCGTCACCGAGGGTAAGTGGAAGCGTAGTCACCTGGCCAATTCATAATGGACTGGAGAACAGAAAAGATACTACGAGGCTTTAAAAAAAAAAGAAAAAAAATTGATATGCGAAGAAGTGGAGGCCATAGACAAAATGAAAGAAAAATATTAATGAAAATCCTGAAGCTTCCGCAACACATATCTTCATAGAGATAGAGACAAAGAGAGACGAAGATTTACCAATCGGCAATCGGTATAGTTGCACAGCCAGTGGCAAGGTCCCATACATTTGCAAGGAATCAGAAAATGTTGTAACATCTTAACTGTTTGCTGATTTGCTGTCGGCAACTTTTTTGAAGTTTCAGGTCACAAAATATCTTAAGGTTTACACCCAAGAGAAGAAATGAATATTCCCTTACCAGAGTGAAAATAATTCAGTGTTTACAAATCCAAGATGTAAAAATAAGCTGGCTTTTCAGTTAAACTTTAAGGGGGCTAGGAATTTTTTGTATTATAGGTATTGCAAATATGTTCTAGGACTACCTCCGTGGGCCCGTAACTCTAGACAGACTAGACTGTCGGCAAAGTATAATGTCACCGACGTTTATTGAAGTATCTGAGCGAATTGCAGGTTTTATTCGTTCTCTTGACGCTAGCCATACTTTGTATAGGGCTATGTTGCCCCATGTGTAAGTAAGAGTATAAAATATATGTGTTACATGTTGTGTCTTCTTGTCTTTTTTTCTTTCTTTTCTTTCATATTCCGTTTGTGACTTTTGTCTTAAAATGGGAAATAGATTTCGTTAATTCGTTCATTCATTAAAACCCTTGAGGCGGCTAGGGTACATGATAACAAATGATCATGTATCCTAGGGGTAGGGCGTACTCTGGGTGTCACAGCGTGTGGTGAAAATGCACACTTTAAGGATGCTAGGAATTCATTGACCCTTGAGGTTTTTCAAACTATCTCCTCCACCCCCCGTGGCTATCAAACCCAGTCTGGAGCTGAAATAGACATCTAAGACACGTTCCCTTGCCAGTTATCAAGTTTCATTCAGATCTGATCAACGGTTCAAAAACTATGCATGCCTCAATTTTCTGGATTCCCCCTTGCTCCGCTCCCACAGGATAGTCGGATCCGGAATGTGACAATTTCTAAGTCAATCTGATCTGATCTCCGACAAGTCTTCGAAGTTTCATCGTCCTAGCAGATCTGGAAGAACCCTTTCTCGCGATCACAACATTTCCAGGATCCCACTCCAAATTCCACCAAAGGTGTCGGATCTGGTCCGGACTTCTGGAAAATCTAAAACCCTTGCTCTTGCCAATCCTCAAGTTTCATTCCGATCCAATCACCTATTTGATAGTTAAGTATGCCTCAATGTTAAGGATTCCCCCTCCCTCCACTCCGCTCAGGATTGTTGGATCAGGAAGTAACAATTTAGAAAACAATCGGGCCGAGTTCCTAATACGCCTGCCAAGTTTCATTCTCCTAGCGCATTCGGAAGTACACTACATGTCTATTATGTCCATGAAAGTTGAGCGGAAGGCTAAAAGCATAATAAGTAAAATAGTCGATAATTTGTAATAAATACAATTTGAATAAAGGACTAAAACATAAGAAACAATGTGTCTAGAGTAAAGTTTTTTATTCACTGTATATCTAGACAAAAGATAGAACAAAGCTATTTCTGTACCTTTCATGTTTAGATTGGTGTTAACTTTAAGACTTTTGTGGCTTTTTCCCGTTCTAGTCTCAGACGCAGGGGTGTGAATTTTTCGGGGAGGATTTTGCGTAGTCCGAGGCTTGAAAGGGTTCTTCTACTAAATCCCATGCAAAGAGTGTTCTCCTTTCCTCCAAACTAGCAAGCTGGAGATGGGTGTACTGGACCTTTCCTTCACCATCAATAATTCGGATGGCTCTTTTTGGACATTCTCAATTCGAGAACTTTATTCAGCGACAAGCCCAAAATGCCAAACAGGACATGCATATTCGGAACTGATCGAACAAAACCACAATAAAGCTGGAGGAAAAGACCTTTTGGAGAGCAAGAAAATTTAACAAGGAGATTTAAAAGGGTGATTGATGGTGTCACTTGTTATAAAATATCCCATCTTAGGTCAGCTGTTAGGATTAATCCCATTACTTTAGTCTCTGCTCGCTTTTTCATCGCGTTGCTCCTCCCAAAGGGCGGGGCTTAGCTACATACTGTCACTCGTCATCCCTTGACTCCTCCGCATTTGGTAGGCAGCAGCCAATCAGGGGAGAACAGGGTCTGAATGAAGGAGCAGATTTTAGAATTTTGTTGTCGTACTTGATTATTGTGAGTTTCACTACCATGTCTGCCAATGTAACTTCTCTATGTTATCATTAAGGATGCTCGCAACCGAACGTTCAATGTTTATTAGGCACCATTCAAGTGCTGACAGGTCGTCACGTCCTTGTGGCACACCACACACAATTGGAAGGGATCAGAAAAGACATCGTTATATTTTACAATCTGAGATAGATTTGTTAAAATGAAGCTATAAGCTTTACCAGGATCGGAGTTATGACAAAATCTACAGATAATTTATTATGTTTAATTGGGTGAAATGCTTATGCGGATCAAACAATAACAGATTCAACCATGTTGCTTGCTCGTCAAGGCTTTTGTAAATTGTATCAAGCAGATTATCAAGTAATGAGACGTCAAGGTTTCCTAAAGATACCCGACTCGTATGAGGTCAACTGAGTCGAGGATTCGAGCTTTCAGCCAATCTGCGTCCAAACCCACAGACATCTCATAGAAAAACGGGTCGATATCATTGGTCGGACTGCGCTGAAATCATTCGGACCTCCGTTCAATGAAAAACAAAATGACTGAACAGTTCATTATATCCACCAAAAAGGTGTCTACCAGCGCCACACCCCGCAGTGAAAGACAGTTCCAGATACAACAATGGTAAAGGGGCGATTTATTAATAGGAAGACCATTTCAGTAACTATACTACGAACAGCTTATCATGGGCCCTTGATTATTTGATACTGTTCCTCACCTGAGTTGCAGGCTTCGCGGTGCAGAAGGCAGTGATTGTCATATGATCTTCCATCAGAACCACAAACGGGATTAAAGCGATCAGAGCACTCGTGCACACAGACGCAAGCAGGGACACCTAGCGAGTCGGTTTTGCACTCTCGGCCGGCGCGGCAAACGATCTTCGAACACATACTGACGACTAAGGGAAAAGAAAAGACGATTACTGATGATGTTTGAAGTTTAACCGAAAAGGGCTGAGATAGGACAATCTACACTGTCAGAAGTTTCATAACAGACAACAGGAGGATGCGCGGTTTCAACAGACAGTGCGTAACAGACAACACATGGGATGTTATCTGTTGTGTCGGAATGCATATGTTATGTATAACAAGCATTGCCAGGAAGAGCCAAAAAAGCATCTACTTCCTTTTTTGTGTGTCGTCATGATGTCTGAAAATTCAGCAGATGCTTTTTGGCGATTTTTCGGCTCTTCCTGGTGGTAAGGCCTGTTATGCATAAAATTTTCAAACACAACAGATAACATATGAAGTGTTGTTTGTTACGCATTGTCTGTTGAAACCGCGCATCCTTCTGATCCTTCTGTTGTCTGTTATGAAACTTCTGACAGTGTAGCTACCCATCACTTATTCACTTAAATAGGCTTGAAGACCCGATGAAAATGAGTTACTTTGTTGCTCCGCTATTCACTAATAATCGGTTTTCGTATAGTGGACTTTTCCAGACGCATTGGTGTCGGATTTGTGGTACCTCCATGCGCTTGTACCTGTGTAGTATGCTTAACAAAACCAATTTCCGAAAAATAAGTATCCACACAGTGAGCACTGTCCAATGAGCTGATCACTAGGCAATGAAAGCTGCGTTTGTACTGAGATTCAAATTTTCCGCGTCGCAGTACTCTGCGTTTCACTTTGCTTATTCTGAACGTCAAATCAGAGGACATAGTGAAACAAAAAAAAAGTATCTTAGCACAACCCAAATAACTCAATGTATTAGATTAGATGATACAAAAATTGGTTTTTCAGTTAAACTTTAAGAACATTTCTGTAAAAACCAGGCTCTACCTTCCAGATTTTTCTTCCGGATTCTAGACATCCGTTTTCGCTTGACCCGGAAGATGAAGCCGCTTCTGGAAGTCCGGGGCTTTGGGCTCAGGTGTCATAGAGAAAACATGTTGAAGCAAACCTCACAATATTTGCTGTTTATGCCCCCCCCCCCCCGACTCCCCCATAGCTACCGAATCCGGTCCGGACTACAAATAGGACTTCAAAGATATGTCCTTAATTAAGTTATCAAGTTTCATTCCAGTCCGATCACCAGTTCAAAAGTTACACACTACTCGATTTTTCAGATTCCCCCGCCTTCACCCCCCCCCCCCAGATGATCGGATAAGAAAACTGATTATTTCCAAGTTAGTTTGGTCGGGACCTTAGTATGCCTGCCAAGTTTCATCATCCTAGCACATCTGGAAGTACCCTAAGTCGAAAAAGTGTGACCAGCTGTCCTAAATTTCCCAGATTTCCACGCCCTCCACTCCCCCGCAGATGTTTTGATCGGGTAACTGATTATTTCAAGGTTAGTTGGGTCGGGTCCCTGCGTAGTTTCATCGTCCTATCACATCTGGAAGAACCCTAACTTGAAAAAGTGTGACAAAAAAACCGGACCGACCGACAGACGGAATTGCGGCGGTATATGGCACTTGAGCCAGAGGCTGCAAGTGCCATAAAAACGAATTAGCCTTGTTTCGACATGGTGTAGAAAGTCGCCGGGAGAGCCTCGAAACAAACAAAAAGTTTGAAGATATATCCGAGGTCTCTCGTCAACTGAAAGACGTCTTACCACTAGTATGGAAAGCGTTCAAGGTGGCTAAGACAATCCCTGTTACCTCAGCAAAAGGGGAACGAATTTTTAACAAGATGAAGCTGGTTAACACCACCTTGCGTTCCAGCGTCTTGAAAGTCTGCTATTAATAGCATGTGAAACAGATCTAGTTGATGAGTGTGAAATTGGATGTGTTGTGGATAAATGGAAAATGGTTAAAATGCGACGAATAAATGTGTAGGGCGTGTTGAATGTCAGATTTTTGTTTTGTTTTAAGTGTTAATGAGCCTTTTTTTTTTGTTACTGTTGTTTACAATACGTAATCGAAGTCAGAACATGACAGTATTCTAGACTTTCTGCAGAGATTGTCACTAAGAGAATTTCCAGTAAAACCTCGAAAAATTCCGGTAAAAGCTCAAAAAATTCCGGTAAAATTCAGAAGCTGCACCCCCCCCCCCCCCCTCGATCAGGAAGGAATCGGGATGCCCCTGCGTGCAAGAGTCAAGCTAAGCAGGTATCGTTAGTGGGCTTAGAACATACGAAAGTTGGGTCTTTGTGGTTAAGAATTAATTAATGAAATTACGAAGTAGGTTGCATTGCATAATAGGCGCGACGCGTCCTTTAAGAGACAAAATAAATATCTAAATCGTTCTGGCAGGGAACATGAACAGTGACTGAGAGTTGGTATTGGGAGGCAGGAGATGAGCAAATGCGGGAAATGCGCGAAATTTAGAATAACAGCAAAATTCAAGCATTTTCAGCAGCATTCTCATAGTACGGGTATCCGGAGCATTGTACGGAAGACCCCAGATAGCTTGGTAATCTAGAACACGAAATGTAGCTTTAAGTACTGACGGAATAGTTTATAGGCGTGTTCAGCTGCCGGGTGATATGTAGTTCGAATTTTTGCATGAAACAGATTCACATTGAATGACAACTTCTTCTGTTATATAACCGATTCTTATTTTGAATTAAGTATGTTAAAGCTATTCAACCAAAGTTTACAACGGATACGTCAGCTACGATTCTTCATCAGCAATATTTTCGCCCTTCTTGGCAAGGGTCCTCGTCAGGCTGTCAATCTTTGCCAAGAAGATCAATCAAACCCTTACCAAGAAGGGCCGAAATATTGCTGATGAAGAATCGTAGCTGACGTATCCGTTGTAAACATTGTTTGAATATATATTTCAAAGTCAGCTTGGGCTCAAAGAATATTTATATCACAACATTACCCGATGAAATTTGTTTAGCCTGCGTAGTAGAAAACGTTGCATGTAATACTATATAATTGCAAAGAATACTATCATTTAATGTGCCTCAGACTGGTCCAATCTTATGTAGTAGTATCCAGTAGCATCCTGTCCTGCCATAGTAGTATCCGGTCTTGCTAATAGTAGCATATAGCAGTATGCAGTAACACGGTAGCCTTGAAGTAGAAGCATGTAGTAGCATCGTTAGTACTACATGCTACTTTTTCATACTACTTCATAGTACTATTTTGATATAAATTTTTCATCAGGTAGAAAAATGGATGCAAGAGCATTAAAGCCCTAGCAAGCTCTAAGCAAAAAGTTTATTTTCGTTTCCAGAATGGAAGTAAACAACTACACGTGCGGCCACCTCCAAAAGAGATCTGAATGCAATGTTATCTACTCGACTTTCATTTTGCGCAAGGCGTACTACCTAACTGTAGTTTCATTGCTTACGCTTCTTCAAAAGACTTAAGACCCACGATCTAGCGGACACGTCCTGATCCGTTCCGTGCTTGGTTTCGCACGTTCCTCGGAAACAGGATACGGGAACAAGAATACGGACAAAAGCAGGATAAGTAACCTTTTATCTTGTTGATATGCATTTGTTTCAGTGTCAGAAACAGCCGGATCGCTACTGAAAGCACTTAACTCTTGTTTATTTATTTCCTTCTCTGCCTAGCCATATGGTGGAATAACAGGTGAATTACATTATCTTTATGTTCAGAAATGTCATTATTGTTACACGACTGTTGATACAAATCTGTCAACAGCTTGAACATGATCACTTAGCCGAAAGCAATTACACATTGACTCTACCGTTATACTGTAAAAAGGTTCTCCGAATAAGGATGCAGTATTTGCTACTGGGATTAATCTTATCTCTATTCGGATAAAACTAATCCGAATTAGGGATAATCTTATCTCAATAAAGACAAGATTAATCCCAGTAGCAAATACTGCAAAAACAATTTTTACAGTGTATACAGTTGTAGATTCTCCCAAGATGGAGTCAAGTTCTTTGTAATCTGAGTCAGGGAAAGATGGATCTGTCTTTCGGCCACTGACTATCTCAGTTTTTGCCTTTGCCTTGTCTCAATAGTATGGTTCTTAGAAATAGAGAGTAAGTCATTTACTTATGTCATAGATTTTATACGACAGTTATTGTGTTTGTTGGATCCTCTATCACACTCAAAGATGAAAACCAACAAAGGAGCTATCGCACAACGAACCCCTACTAGAACAAAATTTACATCTTCACAACTTTAAAACGAGTGTCTATTCCAATGCAACCTTTGGCACGAACAGTTTAAAAGAAGGACAGTGAAAAAAAAAAGTGGTTTACCTTCATCAATACCTTCGGTGTCATATTCCTCGACATCCTGAAACAAAAAATGTTTACCTTTTACTTTTTTCATTATCGACTTTTAAGACAACAGGTAAAAAATAAGAAATATAACTGAATCCTTTAAATATCCAACTAAGAGGCATCGACAATTCAGTTGAAAATATACAATCACGGACAAGACGAAATAATCCATAACCATTTCATCCAATAACAGGTAAATGGATGCTACTCAAAATGTGTTATTATACAGTCTTCTTATTTATTGGCGTTCTCGTGAAGAAGCACCGTAATGTTACTTGTTTTTCTTGGCAAGCGCTAGATGGTTCTGACCGTAGCGGGAAAAGTTCTTTTTTTTTATTGTGCAAATGTGTTCGGATTCTGCCTGTCTAGAGACCTTGCGGGGGGGGGGGGGGCTGTAACCCACACTTACTGAGACTTGATGCTGCACGCCTCGGGCCTTGGAATTTGTTTTTATGTATGCTAGCGCACCCAATCCACATTCAGTTATAGCTCAAACTATACTCAAATAGTCTTTCTAAAATAGCACCTACTCGACGATTTCGCCCTATTCTAGATTATGTACTGTCGTGGCACCCTATACGATTTATACGATTTACTGCTGACAAAGATTACTTGCTAATTACAGCGTTAAAACAAGCCTCACGCGAACTTGCTTTCCTTCAAGTAGAAACAAGCCAGTAGAAGATTTCGATAAATAAGCTTCATATTTGACGGTGCAAAACAGATACGTCAGCTGAATTTTATTAGAGGGCCCTTCTTGGCAAGGGTCCCTCTTGAGGCTCAAGCCGCTCGCTGCAAAATGGACGTATATCACTATTAAACAAAGCTTTGCTTAACAATTAATCTATAAAACAGTTGACGATTCGTAGCAACAATATAAACTTGGAGTATTTGTATTTGAAAGTTAATATGAACTTAAGGCTAGAGGTTTTCTGAAATAAAAAATTTCCGAAACAAGGACTGATGTCCTTGAAAAAAATAGGAAAAATACCGATTAGTTATGTACCCCAACTGGATCAGACCACGAAGTAGTTGGAAGGGATTTCACGAGATTGCCGGTGGCAGTCTGACAGGCAGGAAACAGAGACATTAGCTCTTGCCACTTGTCAAGTTCTATTCACATCCGATAACCCATTCGAAAGTTCTGCATGACACAAGATTCATCCCACGAGGATCGGCCAGGGAAGTTATTATTTCCAAGTCAATCTGGTCTGGTCCCTGATACGACTGCCAAGTATCATCGTCATACATAACCTAGAAGTCGATGACTCCCGCCCCTCCAGCTCCCCCCACAATGCCCTGGCCGACGATCACCCGTTCCAAAGTTAAGAATATCACTAGATTCTGGATTCCATCTCCCTCCACGATGATCGAGTCGGGAAAGGGACTATTTCGAAGTCAATCTGGCCGTGTCCCTAATATGCTTTTCGTCGTCTCAGCAAATCTGGAAGTATCTTAATTCGCTATCACCGGAATTCCGGGAAACCCCTCAAACTCCCCTCACATTGACAATGTCAATATTGTACCTAGGTTTCACGCTTGTTCTCCCAGGCAAGTCCAACTCCGATCCCTCGACTCTAAGCGGTTCATCAGACTTTCTGTGCCCCCTTCAGCCCCCCCCCCTAATGATCAGACTCACTCCGGACTTGGAACTGAACATCTGAGACTCTTGTTCTTGACACTTGTCAAGTTTCATTCACGTCCGATTACCCTTTCCTAAGTTATTAATGTCACCAGATTCCAGATTCCCCATCCCTCAACTCCCCCCACGATGACTAAATCGATGAAGGGACTGTTTTCAAGTCAATGTGTTAGAGTCCCTAATATGCCTGCCAAGTTTCATGGTCCTAGCACATCTGGAAGCACCCTAGCTCGAGATCACCGGAATTCCTGGAAATCTCCTCCAACTTCCCCAACCGTGACACGATCCTGTCCTGTTTTGTCAGTAACGTATCTAGGGTTTACGCTTGTTCTTCCAACCGAGTCCAACTCTGATCCCTGGACTTTAGGCGATTCATGAGATATCCGGTATATCCCCCCCCCCCCCCAGTGATCAGATCCGGTCCAGACTTGATATTGAACATCCAAGACACTCGTTCATGATACTTACCAAGTTTCATGCACGCCCGATCACCCGTTCCAAAGTTATGAATGTCACTAGATTCCGGATTCCAACCCCTCTACTCCCCCGACGATGATCGGATCGAGGACGGACTATTTTCAAGTTAATGTGGTAGAATCCCGAATATGCCTGCCAAGTATCATGATCCTAGCACATCTGTAATTACACTAACCCTAGATAACCGGAATTCCGAGAAACTCCCTCCAACTCCCCCCACTGTGACACGATCCAGTCCTATTTTGTCAGTAATGTGTCTAGGGTTTAAAGTTTGTTCTTACCACCAAGTTCCATCGCGATCCCTCGATTCTAAGCCTTTCATAAGATTTCCAGTGCCGGTTCGGATTTGAAACTGAACATCTGAGGCACTTGTTCTTGGCACGTCAAGTTTCATGCACGTCCGGTTACCGGTTCCAAAGTTATGGGTGTTACTAATTTCCAGGTTCCCCAACCCACCACTCCGCCTACGATGGCCGGATCGGGGAAGTGATTATTTACAGTTAATCTGGTCGGGTCCATCACATGCCTGACAAGTTTCACCGTCCTACCTCGTGTTTAAGTCTCCAGACTAGAAAAATGCGTAAGTTCAAGTGCCATAAAAACAGAAAAAACAGCGAAGCCTAGAACTGGACAGTCAAGTCAAGGTCTTTCAGAGTGAGTCAGGCACGACCGCGTTGGTCGTGCCTTCATTTTCTACCTTCGTCTATAGCCGTGTACGATTCATCAACAGTTATCTATTATTGTCGACGACCAGCCCTAGATGGCGTTTCTAGACGGCGTAGCGCCGTTGTTGTATTATTTAAAGCTGTAGTCGTAGTTCTACGAAACCGTCGGATAATATCCGATATTCCCGATGGAAGTTTTTTTTCGTTCTATGATTTCCGTCTAAGTTCTAGCGACGATGAAAATCGTTCGTCTGTTGTCGTTCGATTCGCTCGACCAAAATGAAATTTGTCATTTTCCCTGAAGGAAACGACTATAGACAATTTTAGGATAACGTAGGGGGAAGACAGTTGGTGAATCGAACGCGGCTTATAACTGTAACTCGTATTTACATTCTTCCAACAGTGTTCACCAACACTGGTCTTCCGGGACTAATCCCAAAAATCGGTGAAAGTTGAGTCAATATCCAACTATTCCAACTGCCCGTTAGGAAAAGTGACTATTCAAAATTGTAACAAGTAGTTAAAACCTTACATGGAAAGACAGATTCGACTTTCTTGATGGAAAAAACTGCAAAATTATTCGGAAACAGTATTATTTTATCTCGCCAAAGAATTAAAAAATAACTGAATTGTACAAATTACGGAGCTATGTGTGTACCTGAAGTATCTCTTCAGGTACTATTTACCACATTTTGCCGAGTCCAGCTGCGATCGATGCTATTACGAATCCAGAGCAAAATAACACTAGGAAGTAGCAAGAAACCTCACACTCGAAGAGCAGTGAAACTAGCACCACTAGCGATGGAGAACATCCCTGCGAAACTCAAATCAGTCGTGCACCAACGCACCAACGCTGTCACCGATAACTCCACATCCCGAACACAGCAAAAAAAAGAGGTGCAACTTCCCCTGTTTTCTGAATGTGTGCAGACCGTATCCTAGATGTACTAGAATATTCTAAACCGGCAATTTTTGTTCCCTTTCAATGTCGCCAGCTGAGTGAGCGGCATTACGAGTAACGCCCGTTTAAGATGAATGGGAAAGATAGGTCTTGGCACAACTACCCAGTGTTATTTGGCTCTGTTCCACATGGAAAGCTATAAGAAAGGCTCTCTAAAAATAGGCAGTTAGCTGCGTCCTTTTTTTGTATTTAAGAGCAAAAAATACTTTTATTTTCTAACGTATTTTGATTTTTTAAAAATAGACAAGTAGACATAAAAATGAAATAGACGAGTATCAACTATACTTGTTTATGTATCCTAATATTTACATTTGTATAGAATTACAAGATGTTGGTTCCCCTTCTGAGGTTTGAGCCCTTGGCAGTTTGTCCAGTTTGCCTATGCAAAAGTTTACCACTGGTAACCATGGCTGTCCATAACAGAATTAGTACACTCCCCAAGATTTTCTCGTCCAAATTTCCTCGTCGAACTTCCCACTTCTTCCCACTTCGCCAAGCCTGAGTGCCTCAATAAAAAATTCACGAAGTAAGTCCAAAGAGTTACTACTAATCTCGGAAAGGTAAGGGGACATGAATACAATACTTTGCCTATTCCACTCAATAGAACGTTAACCATGCTTAAAAAGACTACGCAGTTACGCATACTTTGAAAGTTTTGAGAACATGTTAACAGAGTGCGGCCACGCTTCATTTGACACAAATAACGCGACGTTCTTCAAAACAGTCGAAGTGTTATTTGAGTGCCGTTAAAGCGCGCATCATCACCGCAAACTGCAAACAAAACTTTGGACTAAACGATACGTTTTCAGTATCCCCAACGGCCTACGAAATTCGTACCTCAAGGATTTTGCTTACAAAAGATTACAATAAGCTGAGTTGACAAATTCCCACAGTCATCCTCCGACCCAAATTTGCAAGTGCCATAGGAGCTTCTAGCTCTTGTTCTTTTTATCCTCGCTATCAAAATATCTCTGGAAAGGAATGAACGATAAAACTTTGGGTAAAACGGAACTGAATAACAGGCATACTCACAAGCTTAGATGCTCTGGAGACAACAAGAAGCGAGGCTATCAACAGACTCGTGAACCAGTGCTGAAAAAATAAATGGCTGTGATTCCATCTACCTCGGTGATTCTGTTGTTCTGGGCAAGCAGAGTAGAAGAGAAAATCATAAAAACTTCCTTTCAGCAGTGCCGAGACTTTATATTTTGTTTTTGTTTCATAAGCAAGAAAATGAACTAATCTAAATTTAAATAAACTTAGAATTATGATTCCCGCTTTTTAAGAGCGGAAAAACGGAATGATTCTCTTAGACATTTTGGAATTATTTGGCGAGGGAAATACCATATTTTCCCCGGGGAAATCCGACTTCCTTTCGGAATAATTTGGCCCTTGCAAATCCTGGCAAAAGTTCAGGTTCATAGGGCAAGGAAGGTTTCAGACCACCTCGGTAAACTGTGTTAATTTACAAGGTAATTCTTCGCTTTATCCTCAAAATCTGACAAGTATAATTCCTAAATTAATATGAACATCCGTTTACTCGGAGAGACGGAAGCAGAAAATTTGCCGCCCGGCACAAGAAGGCTTCGCCTAGCAAAACTAAAATGTTCTGTGTGTAATTTTCACACGTCCTACAGTAGGTTACAGGTATTCTACTTTGAATAGTTATTTAGCCTTGACCAGAGCCATTTCATTCATCTCATGCAATCAGGGGTGGCCCGAAGCACTCAGGCCAGGGGGGGTGAGACCCCTCATTTCAACGACTCATGGATCGTAATATACGACTCGCAGGTACCAACAAAAATGAACTGTTGCGACTATGCGGCAATGGCGCACATTCCCCACCAACAAATAATAGAGCCGGTGTAAAACTAGCTACAATGCATCAGCTGAAATTATTCTTGTAATAAAAATTTGTGTATACATACCTTCATAGCCTCAGCTTTACATGTCAACTTTCGCATAAGAGGAAAGCTGTCAACGGCTGTACCCGGGACAAATTAAAGCAAGCGCCGCAGGCGTATTTTTTTTAATCTGCCTCTATCTAGAAAGGTTTTAGCCAGCCTTTAAAGTTTAACTGAAAAGGGCAGAGATTGGACAGTCTTGTTACGCCTCACTTATTCACTTAAGGAGGCTTGAAGACCCGATGAAAATATGTTACTTTGTTGCTCCGCTATCCACGAATAATCAATATTGAAATAGTGGAATTTCCGTGTCAGATTTGCGGTACTACCTGTGCCGTATGCTTGACGAAAAAGATTTATGAAATTTTTTTGTTCAGGCACTAAGCAGTCTTCACCAAGCTTATCAGCGCCCACTGAAAAGCCGCGTTTTTGTTCAGATTCAAATATGCCGCGTCATAGTAGAATTTGCGCTGTGGGGACAGCCGTAGACATTCTGAACCTCACTACTAGAGCAGATAGTGGAAAATCAAAATATCTCTTAGCAGAATCTAAATAACTTTGTGTATTCAACTAAATGATACAAAAATAAGTTTGCTTTTCAGTTAAACTTTAATGTGTTTCAAATCTAAAAAGTTCCAAGCCTAATCGCTAAGTAAATGACACACCGTTCCTCTAAGTAGAGAATACTATGAAATGTGAGACAGGCGAAATTTTGTGAAACGCCGAGGAGACCATCTTTTTGCAATCCCATTGAAAGGAAAAAACAGCTTTGAAATAACAAATCTGACCGTCAAAAAAAGTGACAAAATAGTGGCCACAGAAAACAAAGTAGATTTGTTCTGTATTAAAGCAAAAAAAGAAATTCCTGAAAAAAAAATCCCGATTTATGGACGTAAGCCGAGGAGCAGAGCGTCACTTTGCGATACCAATGAAAAATTAAGAATAGCTATGAAATCACGCCTCTGTCCATCGAAAAAGTGACAAAATAAAGCCCATAGAACAGAAAGTAGATTTGCTCCGAACTAATAGCAAAAAAAGTAATTTTCACGTTCAGAAGACAGTTCCTCAGAAACGAAACGAGGAAAACAGATTTGCCAGTGCGTTAAAAAATAAAAATCGGGATTTACGGACGTAACGAGCTTTTGGTCTTGGCCTGACAGGAGTTTACAGATATAGAAAAAGACGCCAGGTTCCCCGACGAGACTTGAGTTGCGTTTTTTTTCCGGTGATTTGATGTACTTTTGTTTCATACTGAAAGTACCGTGTACCGTTTTATTTGTCACTCGACACACTGTACTTTCATGCCGAAAACTAAAGCAGGTAAAGCTACAGTGAGCTAAATCTGAAGAATTGCGACTTAAAACTGGTTTGCAGAATTTGATTCTACGCGACAGAAGATGTTATATACGCAGCAAATGAAGACGAGAAGTTCGCTTTTAGAATATCTTAAACATAAAAGAGATCATTTTCGAGTTGTATGAGTGTCCTGAATTTTACGAAGTCTTTTCAGATGTGCTTTAACACTAGCATACAGGGGCGTCACGTAGGGGGGGGGGATGCACCCCCTCCCCCGATGTTGTTGGCTAGCCGGTAAAAATAGATTTTTCACGATTTTTCGTAAAAAGAATCGATTCTTTTGGGAAACAGTTCGATTTTTCTTAAAAACGGTCGGTTTTCTTTAAATCAGTCGGTTTTCTTTAAATCAGTCGATTTTCCCGCAAAAAAAGACGGTAAAAATTACCAGCCAGTCGGTAAATACCTTGCTCCTCCCATATTTGATAGTGCTATGATTCGCAGTCAGCAGTGATACATACGATTCGCAGTCAGCTTTGGCTGAAGGAATATTTTTGCTCCTCTCCCCCCCCCCCCCCAAACATTTTGATAGTAACGCCTCTGCTAGCATAGAGACCAAAAATTTACCTCCCGACTAGAATGAGCTATTCCAGCGTCTGCGGAACCCCTCCTGTCCTGGGAAACGAATTTCGGGTGTATATTAAAATCCTCCTTGTCCTTTTCAAGCGTTCTTCCTACCTCAAACCCTCTGTGTAATCGGCATTTTTCGATTTGTTCTGGCACACTTCTTTCGCGAGTCTCCTGTCATTTGATTTCTGAATATTCTGATGGCTTTTCCATTCTGTTTAAAAATTCTATTCCTTCTTTTTTCACTTATAGCCAAAGATGACCAAAAATCAAAGCACATAACCTTGTTACCAGTCAGACTTCACTTTAACAACTAACCTATTGTAATTTTGACAGGCTAAAATCTGAAAGACCGAAGTTAGGCAGATCCAAATCCCATGGGAGTAGAACAGGTAGCCGCATTGCTGCCCCCATGAATCATGTCTGCGACCTATCGGGTTACAAAACCTGATTTAAACGACTTCTTCGGGGACTGGCTTACGACTGAAGCTGTGCAGAGACAAAATTTAAAAAAAAAATTTAAACGACTCGGATTATTTTTTATTAAAATGAATGTCCGGGACCTCGGCGAGGCCAAAATAAACGACTGATACAACTTAGCAAAAGGCCAAAATAAACGACTGATACGACTTAACAGAAGGCAGGGGGGGTGAGTCACCCCCCCTCACCCCCCCTTCGGGCCACCCCTGCATGCAATATTGTGTTTTTAATAACAATAATAATAATAATAATTTATTTATGACCCATCATACACTCACAAAGAGAAAGACAGAGTATAAATACAAAAAGAGGAACAAGTAATATACAGAAAGACATAAAACCATACAAAAAGCAGACGAAACTAATTTCTAACAAATTAACCTGATAATGAACAAAAAAAAAAGGCACTTGACTTCCGGTGCACTAAGGCAATTGACTTCCGGACAAGTGCCATATACCGACTTTTCCGTCGGTGTGTCGGTCTGTCGGTCGGTGCGGTGACCGCGAGCTAGGGTACTTCCAGATGTGCTAGGACAATGAAACTTGGCTGACATATTAGCTACCTGACCAAACTAACTTTGAAACAGTCCACATCCCTAATCCGACTATCGTTGGATTAGTGGGAGGGGGAATCCGGAATCTTGAGGTACGCATAACTTTTGAACTGGAGATCGGATCTTAATAAATTTTGATATTATCTCAGATGACGATGGATTGACAGGCGTATCAGGGACCCAACCAGATTGACTTAAGAATAGTCGTTTCCCCGATCTGACCATAGTGGCGAGACTGAAGAGAGGGGGAGTCCGGAATCTTGAGCTATATGTAACTTCAGAACGGGTGATAGGAGCTTTGTGAAACTTGATATCTGGAAAGAGCTCCTGTCTCAGAAGTTCCGTTGGAAGTCCGGGCCTGATCCGGTGACTTTGGGGTAGCTGGAGAGGGGAGCCGGAAGTCTTGTAACACACTCAGACTGGAGGGATGGGGACGAAATTTGGTGGGAAGAACAAACACGAGCCCTAGAAACATTGTTTGCAGAACCTGACCGGATCCGGTCACTGTGGGGGAGAGTTGGAGGGGGTTAAGGAATTCCCTGATTGCAAGATAAGATACTTCCAGATGTGCTAGGACGACGATACTTGCCTAGCGCATTAGAGACCCGACAAGCTGGAAATAGTCACTTCGCAGATCTGACCATCCTGGGAGGGGGGGGGGGGGGTATTCCGAACCGGCAATCTGATCTTAATCAAACTTGACAGTTTTGAAGACTAGATACCTCTGATGTTTCTAATTTGTGCTCCAAGGGGTGTGCTTACAGAACCCTTGAAAAATAGTGTATTTGTATGTGTCTTTTACGTTTCATTTACTCCTCTTTTTATGGCACTTGCAGCCTCTGGCTCAAATGCTAAATAACGATGCAATTCCGTCTGACGGTCCGTCGGTCGGTCCGTTTTTTTCACACTTTTTCGAGTTAGGGTACTTCCAGACGCGCTAGGACGACGAAACTTGACAGGCGTATCAGGGACCCCACCAAAGTAACCTGGAAATAATCAGTTTCCCAATCCGACCATCTGCGGGGGAGTAAAGGGCGGAGGAATCTGGGAAATTTAGGGCAGTTTTTCACAATTTTTCGAGTTAGGGTACTTCCAGATGTGCTAGGACAATGAAACTTGGCAGGCACATCACAGACTCGACTAATAATATAAATAATCAGTTTCCTTATCCGACCATCTGGAGGGGGGGGGGGTAATTTGGAAAACTGAGTAGTGCGTACCTTTTGAACGGGTGATCGGATTGGAATGAAACTTGATAACTGAATAAAGGACATATCTCTGATGTCCCATTTGAAGTCCGGGCCAGATTCGGTAGCTATGGGGGAGTTGGGGGGGGGGGGGAAATTTCGAGAAACTGTTAGAATTAAGAGATCGGAGTGAAACATGCTGGGAAGAACAAGCATCTGCCCCAGATGAATAGTTTACACAATTGGACTGGATCCGAACCCTTGAGGGGGGGGGGGGAGGGGAGATTCCCAGAATTCCGGTGATGTTATTTTTGTAGATTTTCGCGACTAAACTTGGGAGTCATATCAGAGACCGACCAAGCTAACTTGGAAACAATCAGTAGCTCGATCCGATCATCTGGGGGGAAGTGGAAGGCGGTGGAATCTGGAAAATTGAGTAGTATATAACGTTCGAACGGGTGATCGGATTGGAATGAAACTTGATAAGCGAGTCAAGGACATATATTTGATGTCCCACTTGAAGTCCGGACCGGATTCGGTAGCTATGGGGGAGTTGAGAGAGGGAGACCGGAAAGCTCGAGAAACGGTTAGAATGGAGGGATCGGACTGAAACTTGCTGGGAAGAATAAGCATCTGCCCTATATAAATCGTTTACACAATTGGACTGGATCCGGAACTTTGGGGGGGTGGGGGCGGAGGGGAGTTTCCCTGAATTCCTGCAATGTTAGCTTTGGTGATTTTCGTGACGAAACTTCCGATCAAACTGACTTGTAAAGAAAAATTTACTCGATCCTATAGTCGTGGGGGGAGTGGAAGGAGGGGGAATCTGGAACACTGAGTTATGCGTAACTTTGGAACGGGTGGTCGGATTTGAAAGAAATTTAATAACTGAATAGAGTCTCTGGTGATCTTTTTCATGTCCAGACCGGATCCAAGAACCGTCGGAGGGGAGAGAGACCGGAAAATACGCGACTGGCTGATACTAGAGAGATTGGGATGAGACTTTGTGGGAATAACAAACAAAAAGCTCTGGATAATTATTTTTCAGAAGGATTGGCTCCGGCGACTGTGGGGGAAGTTTGAGGGGGGGGGGTCCAGAATTCCGGTGATCACGAGTTAAGGTACTTCCAAAAGTGCTAGGACGGGCCGGAATATAAGACATTCGACAAGATTGGCTTAGAAGCCACAACTTTTAAAATCCGACCATTCTTTAAAGTACCAATCTTGACAACAAAGTAAGACAAATACTGTTAAGTGAAAAATACATTTTCATGATCCCCATGAGCCCATTATCATTTTTGACTCGAGGGTTTTGCTTACCAATGAAGTTCCAGCTCCCTTAAAGTGCGTATGTTAACTGCAAAGTCGAAAAGTACTTTTTGGGATTCCAAAATCTAAGTGGAAGGATATCTATGACACCGTAAAAGGTGTCCGTCTGTCAGCACGATAACTCTCGAAGGGAATGAGATATTTTAATGAAACTTGGTGTGAGGACTCTTTGGGTCAAGGGTAATGTCAATTTTGTAGATGGGCTCTATAGCCCTCCATTTAGGGGTGGGGGTCAAATTAAGGGGCAAACAAAATATTTTTAAACAGCTAATGTAATAGTCGATTATGGGGTAAGAAGACATGCTGTACACGAATATGCAAAATGTTTTCTCGTCCGATAAGTAGTTCGCCCGGAATCCGGCAAAAACCGGAAAGCTGGTTAAAAGTGAAAGTTTCATTTGAAGTTGATTAAATGTTCGTGCTGAACACTTATGTGAAAAGGATTTTCTACCCAGACAACAAGTTCGCCCGAAATCCAGCCAAAACCGGAAAATTTGTTAAAAGTAATAAGTTCTATTTGAAGTTGATTAGATGACAGACTTAGGGATAAGGAGAGACGTCGAGTCTGATTATGACAATCATTTTTTAACCGGACATATAATTCGTCCGGAATCCGGTTGTAACCGGGTTTTTTTTATAAGCTAAAAGTTTTATTTGAAATTTATTAGATGTTCTTTATAGGGTTAAGGAGATACGCTGAATTCGATTCAGAATTTTCTGTTTTTGCTGGACAAGTAGTTCGCTCGGGACTCGGCCGATACCGGAAATTCGGCAGAAGTAAAGTAGGAAGTTTCGGTCAATTTCGTCAAAATAGATATGGCTTATAGAGGTATATCTGAACTTGGTTTTATCTAATGATTGGCCTGGCGAAGACAAGACCCAGTTGTCTGGATCAAATATTAGATTTTTGGGATCCTAGAAACCTTAGGTCTTGTTATCAAATGTTCATCTCAAATTGTGATAGCGGATTCAATAGCTATGGGGGAGTTGGGAGGGGGTGATCGGAAATCTCAATAAACGGTTAGAATGGAGGGATCGGAGTTAAACTTGCCGGGAAGAACAAACATTTATTCTAGATAAATCGTTTGCACAATTGGACTGGATCCTGACACTTGGGGGGGGGGGGGAGGGCGCTTCCGGAATTCCCGGTTTTTCAAGACGAAACTTGACAAGCATACCAGGGATCCAATCAATCTGACAGAGCCCTTACCTACTACATACAGTTGCAAGTGCCATATGAGCTTATAGCTCTTGTTATAAATGGCAAGTTACAAAAAAAATACTTCCTTATTACTCCCCTTAAAGTGCTAATCTTCACCGCAAAGTGAAAAAAAAGAAAGTTTTAGCAAAAAAATCATGTTCAACAAGGACGCAAGATCATCTTTGCCTCAAGGGCTTTGCTTTAAAAATGAAATGATACATTCTTACGATCCCCAAGGGTCCACACCATTTTTGCCTCAAGAGTTTTGCTTGCGTCTTCAGTGCGCATCTTAACCACAAAAAAAAACAAAAAACTTTTGACCAAAAGATACATTTTAATGATCCACAGGGCCCATGGTCATGTGAGCCTCAAGGGTTTTGCTTACAAATGATTTCGAAGTGTAAAAACTAAAAAATACGATTGACCCAAAATCTATTTTCAGATTCCCAAAGTTCCATGGTCGGTTTTACCTCAAGGGTTTTGATTGTGAATGGATTCCATAAGGGTTCTCATTATTTACCGCAACGTACAAAATACCCTTTCGAGCAAACGTTACATCTTCATGATCCCAAGGGCCTATTTATTTATTTATTCAACTTTATTTCAGCTTTCGTCATATACTACACTACAAACACAAAAAACACTAATTAATCAACACTTGACAGATGTCTCCAAATAGGTAGACAGTAGAATAGCGGGTGTGAAGCCATCGCCGCAAGGCAATTCTTCGACTGCCGTAGCCTCAAAACAAGCGGTGCTCGGGAATTCCTCACTATCTCGTCAAAAGTTTGACAATGATTGAGCACAAGCGCCTGACTAATGCTCTCTCGGGGTCTCTATGATCACAAGGGCCTATGAGCACTCGTGCCTCAAGGGGAAAATCTTTTTACTTATATTAGAGATCGTCATAATCATAATACAAGAAATGCGGATAATTTAAATCATGAGTTTAGAAGCACAACTCGGGCACCTTTTGTAATTCGCCATCATGGTCCTTATGTTTGGAATATATTGTCCGAGTGTCGGAAACATGCGCTTAGTCTTCCTGCTTTCAAGTCTTCCTACTCAGATTATTCTTATCTCTACACAGATAAGATTACTACCAAGTAGAGATAAGATGAATCCGAGTAGCAAATACTGCAGTTAACTTTAATCTTTATACGGAGAAACTTTTTACAGTGTAGGAAAGAAAATGGTATAAAAATAGCCGTCCGAGGTAAAAAAAAAAAAAAATTAACCCTCTGTCAGAATGTTTATAACATATAACACAACACTGTAAAAAAGAATGTGCAGTGTTTGCTACTGGGATTAATCTTGTTTCTAAAAAGATAGTACACTGCAAAAAGTTTGTCCGTACAAAGATTAAAGTTTAACTGAAAAGAGAACTTATTTTCGTATCATTTAGTTGAGTACGCTGAGTTATTTGGATTCTGCTAAGAAATTTTCTTATTTTCCACTATTTGCTCTAGTACCGAGGTTCAGAATATCTACGGCTGTCTCCACAGCGCAAATTCTACTATGGCGCGAAATATTTGAATCTGAACACAAACGCTGCTTTTAAGTGGGCGGTGAGAAGCTTGTTGAAGATTGCTTAGTGCCGGAACAAAAAAATTCATAAATCTCTTTCGTCAAGCATACGAAGCAGGTAGTACCACAAATCTGACAGGGAAATTCCACTATTTGAAAACTGATTATTCTTCAATAGCGGAGCGACGAAGCAACGCATTTTCATCGGGTCTTCAAGCCTCTTAAAGTGAAGAAGCGAGGGGTAAAAAGACTGTCCCATCTCTGCCCTTTTCAGTTAAACTTTAAAGTTAACTGCAGTATTTGCTAATCAGATTCATCTTATCTCTATTTGGTATTAATTTTATCTCTCTAGAGATAAGAATAATCCGAGTAGCAAATACTGCAGTTAACTTTAATCTTTGTATGGAGAAACTTTTTACAGTTTAGAGATAAGATTAATCTTAGTATCTTATCTTAGTATGGATAAGATTATTACCAGTAGCAAATACTGCAGTTAACACTAATCCCAACTCGGAGAAACATTTTACGGGGAAGGATGCACAGTTTCAACAAAAACACTCAACAGAGAACACTTGGTATGTAATCTGTTGTGATTTTGAAACATTATGCATGACAAGTTATGCATAACAAGCATTGCCAGAAAGAGACGAAAAACCGCCCCTGATATCATAACGACAAATTTTGGGCATTTTTCTTCTCATCGGTAATGCTTGTTATGCATAACATTCACGTACAACGTTTCAAAAATCACAACAGATTACATCCCAGGTGTTGTCTGTTGAAACTCCGCATCCTTGTGTTATCTGTTAGATAGCACATTTGTGGTTAGACCCTTGCCATCTTCTAGCACTGAGAAGAAATCAACGGACTAGGAGAAAACAGAGATAACATAACCGTCCGAAGTACCATCCCTCTACTATGCGTAACCAGAGAGCAAATTTGACCCTAGAAACCCTAAACCTTTTATCAGTAGTCAGAACAAGTGGCTGCGAGTCATATCTGATGGTGCTGAACGTCAAAGGAAAAGTCAGCACAAAATTATTCAAGCGTTATTTCGGCCCTTCTTAGCAAGAGAAGAGACAGTTGACTCAAAAATCAAAATGCAGAAGAATCTTTACCCTTTCGACGACCCATTCGAACAGCAAAAACAGCAGCCGTTTCCAGAATGAAATCACAACACCAGCTTTAACTCCAACCAATTTTCGATAAGAAGTTCACAAAATTAGATATTTAAGGAAGAATCTTTAGTTGTTTTTCCAGAAGTTCATTTTCTAGCTTGAGCCTGAAGAGGACCCTTGCCAAGAAGGGCCGAAATATAGCTCTAATAAAATGTAGCTGACATATCCGTTTTGCTCCGTCAAATATGATTCGCAGTCAGCTTGGGCTGAAGGAATATTTAAGAATCCTCTTCAGACTCTAGCTAAACAAAACTCGCTTGAGAGTGAAGAGGACCCTTACCAAGAAGGGCCGGAAAATCAATCCGTTTGGCACCATTAGATAGAATTTACCAATATCGGAAATTCCACTCCTGCTGTGTCACTAATATCCAGGATATTCCCTTTGCAGCTACCACAACACGTCGGATTTTCCAGTACAGTAAACACAGCCCTGTTACTTCGTAAATTCGCAGCGTATTTATCTACCGTTTTACCTTCATATGAGCTATCCAAACTTTTTCTACACAACCCTTTCAATAAAACCAAGCACATACCATTCTGAGCGATACAGTGAAAGTCGAAACCCGACTAAGGCTTTACATTCGTGTGTCCATAATGCATTCACACATTATAATCGGAACTTGTTTAGAGCCACATTTCTTGCATCCTAATCCCAGTATCTCATGGTGGATCAGGTATACCCGTAGTTAAATTAAAATTATCATAGGCAGCGTCGGTACGGGAGCAGTTGAGTGCAAAAAGTAACAGCGCCAAGCTGGCTAGTAGGTTCATAAATGGTGTTATAAAACCGAACTTAATTTTATTGGTGGGCCGCTGTTTGAGTTGACATCACGCAGCTACACAGGAGGGGGCACCCGAGGTAGGCCTAGAACCGGGAAATGTCAATACAAGGTTAATTATTTACGATGCAACGCTGTGATCAGCAATAGTCTAAACTGTACGGGCAGCGATAGTTCGTAGGAAGGCGAGATAGCAAAAGTGGCTCATAAATGGTTAAATGTTTCGACTGTAGCGACTTCAGATGTTTCGTCTGTAGTGACTTCGACTTTATTAATTCAACTCGTAGCTCTGAATTGACACTAATATTTCATTCATTACCAGAGACGTTACTAGCAAAATGTTTGGGGGGGGGGGGGGCAAGGTATTTATCGACTGGCTGGTCATTTTTAACGACTGTTTTCACGAAAAACTTACTGTTTTTTTCTTTTTTTTAATCTACTGTTTCCAAGAAAAAATCATCTGTTTTTACGAAAAACCGCAGCGTTTCGTGCGGACTCGGCAATGTTTTGCCGACCGGCCGACAACATTGGGGGGTTATATATTTGATAGTGCAAAACGGAGCAAGTCAGCTTGGGCTGAAGTAATATTTATCCTCCGAGTACGGAACATGAGGGGGGGGGGGCGTCTCTCCCTGGGGGACGTGACGCCCCTGATCATTACATTCAAAAACTGAAAGGACCTGCCTTACCTACAATCCCCCACAGTGCCCGAATCCGGTCCGGTTAAGTGAACGATGGATCTAGGATGTGTGCTTGTTCTTCCCACAAATTTCCATCCGATCCCACCTCTCTACACTGTAAAAATAATCTTGCCGTGTTTGCTACTGGGTTAATCTTGTCTCTAAAAAGGTAATCTTATCTCTAATTTGGATTAATCTTATCTCAGTAGCAGGCCCGTATCCAGGAATTTATTTCGGGGGGGGGGGGGTGCCTTTCGGGGGGTGGGTTTTGCCTGCTGGTCGGACAAAAAAAGTACAAAAACCACATAGAGCAGAGGGAAAAAATCATTATTTGTGTGTGTTTCGGCCCCTGTGTTTTAACCCCCCCCCCCCCCTGGATACGGCCTTGCTCAGTAGAGATAACATTAATCCCAGTAGAAAATATCGCAGTTAACTTAAACTCTTTGATTCCTGTGGGCTGAGAAGGTGGGAGACATCATTTTTCTATAGGTCGGATTTTTTACGAACACACTGCTACATTCGTTTTCCTTAAAATCCTCACAGTAGCCAACGTTATCCAAAAATTACTTGAACACAATTCTCTCCAGAAGTCCGCCATTGCTAATTATCTATTCATTGATCTCCCAGCGATGGTCAAGAGCAGTGGTTCCCAACCGGTGGTACGCGTACCCCAAGGGGTACGCGAAGAAACCAAAACTGATTTAGTCTGTAGCTTCAAAATCTCGTCTCACTCATTTATGATTGCCGAAAGCCTAATATACCAGTAGAGTATCACCAGCCAAAATGTATCTTAAGGGGCAAGGTAATTACCGACTGTTTTTTTTTTTTAAATAACTGCTTTTACGAAAATCGTGGCACTTCGCGCAGACTCTTTTCTTTTTAATCGTCTTGCCGACCTTTTTGGGGGGAGGGGTGTTGTCAACCTGTGTGTGACGCCTCTGACTACAAGCCCTAGTGAAAGTCAGTGAAACAGTGTTGATTCCAAAACAGCTAGCCTACTGCCGTGTCAAGCAATATTGTTTCAAGAAGAATCGAAGTGATTTTTCCATTCACGTTGTGAATTTAGCCAATGAAAAAGTTTGCGACGCAGCTCGATGAAAGCACTGAGAACATCAAAACCAAACACAGAAACAGGCTGACTGTAAAAAATATTGCCGTTAATGACGTCGAGCCGAGATTCGACAAAATTTTAGCCACAAAACAGCAAGTAGTGATTCCTTCATTGATTTTGCATATATTCTACACATGTATGCCTTATCATTTACGATAATAAATATCGTCTTTTTCACGTTTTAAAAAGGGGGTACGCAATCTTTCCGAACCTTAACTAGGGGTACACGGTACGGAAAAGGTTGGAACCACTGGTCAAGAGTCATACTAAACCCTTCGAGAAGATCGAGTGGCGTGTAAAAGGTAAACAAGACCAAAGGTTTCGATGGGATCCCAAAAGTTCAGTATCTGATCCAGACAACTGGGTTTTGTCTTGGCCAGATCCAGTCGTCCTTGAACATTTTTACTATTAAAATTCAGAAACAGATTAAGGCCAAATAGCTAATCATCTGAGAAAACCAAGTTCAGATACGGATTAATCATGTGTGTTTACCCCTATAAGTCATATCTGTTTTGACGAAAACTTCCTGCCACTTCTGCCAATTTCCCGGTTTCGGCCGAACTCCAGAACTACTTGTCCGGCGAAAAAAGGAAGCTAAAAAACGAACTCGGTGTATTTTCTTTCCCCAATAATGAACATCTAATCAACTTCGAATAAAAATTTTAATTATAACAAATTTTCCGACTCCAGCTGGATTCCGGTCGAACTATATGTCTGCGTAAAATATGATTGTCACACACGGATTCAGCATCTCTTCTTACCCTTAAACCGCTTATCTAATCAACTACAAATAAAACTTTAACTTCTAACAATTTTCCGGTTTTGGCTGGATTCCGGGCGAACTACATGTCGGGGTAGAAAATTGTTTTCACATAAGTGTTCAGCATGTCTTCTTGCCATAAATTGGACATCTGATCAACTCCAAATAAAACTTTTAATTTTAACAAACTTTCCCGTCTGGGCCGGATTCCGGGCGAACTACTTTTCCCTCGAGAAAATGGTGTTCACCATCGTCTTCAGCATTTCTTCCTATCCCTAAATCAAACATCTAATTAACCTCAAATAAAACTTTTACTTTTAACGAACTTTCCGGTTTTGGCCGGATTCCGGGCCAACTACTTGTCCTATGACAAAATGGTTTTCACCATCGTGTTCAGCATGTCTTCTTACTCCCATAATCGACTATCACATTATGAAATATGGGGTTTTTGTCAGGGGGAAAAGTTAGAACAGTTACAGTTAAGTTATTTTAAAAGGGCACTAGGCCTAAGTAATAAAATTAATGGATTGGTGGTTAGGGGGGATCTAGGCTTAAGGTCGTTGAAGAGTATTAGATTAGTAAAAATGATTAAGTATTGGGAAAAGATATTAATATTGCCGGGTGAAAGACTATTGAAAGATGCGTATCTTGAGTCGTTGAAGGACGAAACACACGATTCCTGGGCTTTCCAGATTCGTTCAATATTAGATAGTTGCGGGCTTGGTTATATGTGGAATAGAGGGGAGGGTCCGGGGAGAGAGTTAGGATTTGTTTCAAAAGAAGTTAGTAGTAGGTTAATTGACCAAGAAATCCAGGTCTGGTTAGCTAGGATAAGAGATAGTGGATCATTGAGTTTGTATGCAGAGGCTAAAGAGATTTGGGGTGAAGAAATTTATTTTAAAGCGGGTCTAAAAAAAGAGGAAATGAAACTAATTTTAAATATGAGGGCAGATAGCTTGCCACTTGGTGAAAGAAGAAAGTATTTGGGAAGTGTAAGGGAGAAATCTGGTCCTTACTTTTGTCCAATGTGCGGTGAGGGAGATGAGGATCTAATTCATTTTATGTCTGGTTGTGATGAAATTGAGGATCTGAGGGAGGAAATTTTTAAGGGAGGGATTCATGGGAGGAAGTGGTTGGTAAATATTATGCGGAGTAGGGATTTTCTTAGTATAAGAAACCTGGCGAGGTTCCTCAGAGTGGCCAGTCGGCACAGGGAAAAGTGTTTGAGTGGGGTTTAGTGTAGTAGTGTGACCGTTTATTTTGTATTTACATGTTGTTATTTATGTGTGTTTGTTATGGCCTTTGGGCTCTGAAGACAAATAAATATCATATCATATCATATCATATCATTAGCTGTTTCAAAATATTTTGTTTGCTCCGTAATTTGAACCCCCTCCCCCACCCCTAATTGTAGGGCTACAAAGCCCGTTTACGAACTCAACTGGTCCGACGACCCAACGAATCCTCACACCAAGTTTCATCAAAATATCTCATTCCTTTCGAGAGTTATCGTGCTTACAGACGGACGGACAGACGGACGGACGGACAGACGGACAACTTTTGCAATGTCATAGGTATCCCTCCACTTACGTTTTGGGACCCCAAAAACAACTAGGTATATCACCATGTGGACCTTTGGATATGTCGGAAAAAGAAATCATCGGCCAGTTTGACATTTTTGGGTCTCAGAAGCTGAATATTATTTAGCTCAGCTGCGACGCTTGTTTATTGGGATTTAGTTTACATCATTAATTCTTTGGACTTACGGGCATAAACACGAAAAAACAGAAAAAAAAATACTTCGATAAATCAACGATGAAAATAGGTGGATTTTTCTACGTATTTTCGATATGCCTGCTACAATAAAAATATTTTGTTAGATACATATCCAAACTATGATCCCAGCCTCCCCTGTTGGGCGCTTTCGACCCGCGCCGCTCGATGACCCAAAAGTCGAATCGAGTCGTGGCTTCATCTTGGGTCTTGGGTGAGGGGGTTCTAAACGTTTCAAGTGCTAGAATGCTTATGATAACTCCTTTAATCCTTACTCGGAGAAACTTTTTACAGTATAAGTGTTTCCCAAGATTTACGGCCCCCTCCATCTCCCCCCCCCCCCAAATTCACCGATCCGGTCCGATTCAAAGTGGGTCGTCCGAGGCACCAGGCTTTTCCAAATATCAAGTTTCATTAAGATCTGATCACCATTTTGAAAGTTAAAGATAGCTTACCTAGATTTTCAAGATTTTCACTTCCTTCCCCCCCCCCCTCCACCCCGATGGTCGGGTCGGGGAAGTGACTATTTCTAAGTTAATCTGGGCCGGTCCCTGATACACCTGCCGAGTTTCATCGTCCTAGCTTATGTAGAAGTGCCCAAACTAGCAAAACCCGGACCGACAGACAGACTGACGGACGGGCTGAAATTACGATCGCTATATGGCACGAAAAAAAGGCTATGTCAGTGTTTTCTTGTTTTTGCTAAAAGTCAAACGGCCTTGAAAGGCTTAAAACAGCCAAAGCCGGTGTTGATATCAGGGGCTAGTTTCAAGTTACTCAACCAGTTTAGAAATCTGTAACTAAAAAAGAAAATAGTACTAGGGGTCCTTTAAGGGATGGGAAGACATTCAAATAAACAATCTATAAACAATCATACGACATTATACACAAAACTTTTCACTTTCATTACGAATGAACAATTCGTGACGCACTACCCCAAGGGCATAAGTGCAGTAAAAAGAAGAAACAAATACTAAATACTCAAATCATTTACAGAAGGATTGTTAAATAAGATTTGACAGTGCAAAATGGACATATTAAAGATTATTAAATTATTAAATTAAATTATTAGACTGAACAGGTAATTGGCCAACCTGGGGAGACAAATTCGAGGACAAGCTTTCCAGTGTCACTGCTGGGTCAGGGATGCAAAAACGGAGGGTCACACCAGAGCGTCATTTGGAGTGGGGCAGCTGCCCCCCCCCCCTCCCTCATAAACCAGTCACTCATCAAAGGTATTTTTCTGAGGCACTTAAAGAATCAGTCGTTATTCCTATCCCGAAAGTGAACAATCCTAAGGAACTTGGCGATTTAAGACCAATTTCGCTCACACCACTTCTATCAAAGATCTACGAGAAATTCCTAAATAAGTGGCTCCTGCAATGGCTGAGTGAAATGCTAGATCCTCGACAGTACGGGTTTCTTAGGAAGTACAGTACAAGCAATTACCTTGTTTACATCGTCGAAACTATCTTGGCCCACTTGGAAAACGACTAAGCTTTCGTGGATATTATGCAAGGGGATGTCAGCAAAGCTTTCGATACATCTAGCCATGAAGAAATACTGAGCGCCATGGAAGGGTTCCCTGCATTTTTGATCCTGATCGTATCCAGCTTCCCCGCAGGCAGAAAGCAAAGGACAAAATACAAAGGGGAAACCTCGGAGAGAGCAAACTTGACATACGGCATACCCCAAGGGACGAAATTAGGCCCCACGCTTCTCTTGTTGCTCTGCAACTTGATAGCAGAGTGGCACCAAGACCGTGCCAAGTTCGCCGATGACCTTACTTTGATGCTTCTGCAGAGACTTCGCGAGTTGTTGGACACAGAAGCTGTAGTCAAGAAACTCGAAGATGACTATGCACACTCGATGAAAAATTTGTAGCCTGCGTAGTAGTACGAAAACGTTGCATGTAATACTATGTAATAGCAAAGAATACTATCAACTAATGTGCCTCAGACTGGTCCAATCTTATGTAGTAGTATCCAGTAGCATCCGGTCTTGCTAATAGTAGCATATGGTAGTATGCAGTAACACGGTAGCCTTGAAGTAGAAGCATTAGCATCGTTAGTACTGCATGCTACTTTTTCGTACTACTCCATAGTACTATTTTGAGGTAAATTTTTCATCGGGCAGAAGAAACTGAGCATCAGTAAGAAGAAGTCTGCTATTACGAGGGTATCGTTCTTGAAACAAAATATACCTGAGATACCGGATGTAGGGATCCCAGCTGCAAAAAAGATGAAAATTCTGGGAGTCACCTTCAACAGCAAAATGACGTGGGAGGACCACATCCTCCAGATGCTAGGACAAGCCGTACCTCTCCTGAGGTCTTTGGCCAAATTGCGTCGACATGGTTTAAGCGAGCAAGCCTCACAGCCCATATGCGTCCGATAATGGAATACACATGTGCCGTGTGGCATGAACAAAGCAATAAGTTAGAGTCTGTCCAGGAGCGAGCCTTGCGAATAATCTTGGGGGACAGCCATATACAGCCATATATTTGTAGAGGCCATGTGCCTTATTCTTGCATTATATTATTATTATTATTATTATTATACCATACGATATGTGTCTCTCACAGCTGAAGCTGACCACTTTGAAGGAGAGAAGGCAAGTTGGTAATGTCTTTTGGACATGGCTTGCTATCGTCCTCGAAGCACCGTGACATCCTTCCGCCGTTAAAATCAGCGCAGCGCTACACCCGACACCAAAACAAGTTGGAACCATGCAAACCTGGTGTGTCAACGAGATACAGGCAGTCATTCAGACAATATTTTGTGGAAAATTTTAGTATGTGACAGACATTTTATTTTTTGTAACATATATTGTTTTATTTATCCTCGCGATATTTACAATAAAGTTATTCGTTCATTCAAAAGCTACCCTCGAAACCCATCTACCCTGCAAGAACCTAGTTGACGCGGCGCAAAACCGAACACGTATATGTTCTAAATACAGAACATGTTTTCACATCAATCTTTAAGTAAGTAAGTAAGTAAGTCATTTATTTTTGACCCATCATTTTGAAAAGCGGAGTAAATGAAGAAAATAAACAAAACACATAAACAAACAGAACAAAATATATTAACTTGGGAATATATTAACTGTTTTTCGTTCATATGTTGCTAGTCAGTTAAATATTTTCGGTGTCATCTATGTAATATTTACGTTAAATGTTGTGACAGGGCGTTAAATGTTGTCGACATCGTCGCCATCCCCCTATGTTTTCGCGATGACGCCTCTGAGGTCTGACTGTCAGAAGTTTCGTAAACACCTAACACTTGGATGAAACATGACAGATCTTTTTATCAGCTGGCGCTCCTTTCAAGGACCCGTACATTCTCATTTCTGAAATTTTAAAGTTCGAATGCCATTTTTATCCACATTCCACCAATCAATCAATTTATTTGATTCGTGATATCACACATCACATATTAAAATTACACTAACACAGAACTATTCTTTACGAAATACATGAAATGATCCGAATGGATCAATGGATCATCATGGAATGTTCCAAATGAATACACTAATTTTGCATCAGCCATGTCTGTCTCTTTTCGAACCAGACAAGGTCAGAACCAGACTTATTGCTTCACTGGAGCTCACTGGTCAGAAATACCGGTTACACAAGTTTCCCCGTCCTCCACAGCAAAGCTAAACGGACCATGCGCGGCTAAAACGGCCAAAGTGGGTTTGTAATTTTGTTTGGAAATACAGCACAGTTTCTAAAGAGTCATGTAGGCTAGAATACTGGAATTTCGACAGTCTCTACTGCAACTTGCGCTGAAAATATACCGTAAGAAGGATTTTCCCGAGATTACGGCATCACCTTCCAGTCAGCGAAGCACACGGCGGAAAAAAGCACGCATCTCTTCCAGGGATCATTTTCAACTTTCCATTTCCGTCTAAACACGCGGAGTCTAGAAATCAGCAATTTCCGCTGAAACCACCAATTGGCTGATTCGAACTCTGCAGATCATTACGTTAGGACAAAGAGACTCTTCTCCAAATGTTTCTTAAGTCACTTCTTGACAGAGAAATCTGCTTCCCACGGGGCACTGGTCTACAGTACTGGAAACAAATTCCAGAAAAGCTGCAAGCGGTGCGGAAGCTTGGCAATGATGTAACATCACGAAAAACCAACGGAGTCTTTCTTGCTATCCTCTCCAGCTTATTAGTCTGCCAGCCTTTTCTTACTAGCCTATCTGCTCCCTGAATTATTCCCGTTATAAAAACAAAAGAGCCATCCAGCTAGCACAACCTGACAGAAACGGAAATCCCCCCAGCAGCCAGATCCTAAATATCCCGGAGATCTGCATTTTTTGCTGACTACATGTAGTAAAAGCGAAAAGAATTACCATTTCTGTCAAATTCCAGAAGGTTCTCTAGATCTCTTCAGGATCATTTCGGCGTTTGCAGATTCATGGTTTAGTAAGGAGTTGATTTCTCTTTAGCACAGCCTACGGCTTCCAGTCAGTTCCAGGTTTGAGTGACATCATAATCTGACAAGCTCCTTAAAGCAGATATGAAGTTCTACGAAATATTAAGCTTCTGATTAGATGATTCGTTGATTGGTCAACGACCAGTGCCATACACGCCCAGTCTTCAGCTTCCTTTTCTAGTCGTGATCGTTCTTTTGAGAAACTTTCCGATTAATACGCCTTGCCCGCGTGGTGCGAACCAATCTCGTATAATGTTCTGACAAGATTAATCAAGGTTGCCGGTAGCATCAAAGGATGGTTAGGTTGGCACGGTACGACGCGTTTAACCCACTTGTGAACGACGGTCAGTTGTGGGAAATCTCTAATTATCCTTATTCAAGTTCAGCACTCAAAGTGGACTAGTTTCTGAAAATCACTCAATGTCTCACAATCAACATTCGTGACAGAAATAATAAAACACGGATCCGTAAGGTAGTGGGCAGAACATGGTAATTTTCACTTTCTGCTCCGAGACCTGGAAGATTGAGGATTTTCTGCGAATCAGCCTGTGGATCTATTTACACCAGTTACGTTTTTGCAGATGACATGTTAACTGGATGGACATTTTTGCAGATAACGAAGTTAACTGGATGGACGCCACGTTAATTGAAGCTGCATTTTGTCGTTTTTGCAGTTACCATGGTATCTGATATCGCGATTGCTCTGCAAAAAAGCTAATTGCCAAATTTGCACTTTTCGAGGTAATCCCAGGATAGATACTGGTATCCACTGACATCACAAGTGCCAAACTTCTTTCCCACCAATTTGACAAACACCTGGGCTATTCTGTCGGTGATGATGAAAGTGAGATGAGTTTTTCATGAGTTTCTCTTGAGGTGTGAGTAGCTTTCTAATATAAGGGGTACTCTTTTTCAGAATGGGGGGGATGAGCTACTTCTAGGGGGGCACTCACCGTGGGCACTAATAGTCCCTCCCCCCGATCCGGCCATCGTTGGAAGAAGAAACAGTTGTCAATGAGTGGTATAACCATTTCAGATTTACTAGATAAAGCCCATTTTCTGATGAAATGAATATCGGGAGAGAGATCCAGCCTTGAAAACTGCAAATCGTATCTGACAAACATAGTAACTGTTCTTACAAGTGCCATATCAGCTTTCAGCTCTTGTTAAAAGTAAAAGCTTTATTTGAAGTTGATTAGATGTTATATTTAGGGGTAAAAAGACATGCTGAACACGATAGGGAAAACCATTTACTAGTCGGACAAGTAGTTCGTCCTGAATCCGGCAAAAACCGGAAAGCTGGTTAAGAGTATAAGTTGCATTTGAAGTTGATTAAATGTTTGATTTAAGGGTAAGAAGACATGTTGAAAAAACCATTTTCTATGTTGTGACCTCGACAGGTCGTACAATTCGAGCAACAAAAATCTTGTTAGTCGCATAAATAGATTTGTGGGCCTCAACAACGACCGCGAAAACTTTTTTTTCGAGCCACACACTATTTGTGGGATTACGGAAAACACCTCTAGCATGGCTGTATACGTACTTGGTATTCTTGGTAATACTATTTTCTTCCCGAGTTGGGCGTAGCCTAAGGGTTAATCTGTTTAATGTTCTTCCCGAGAATTCGGGAGTTTAATTAAATTAAATTGTATTTATAACCCGTCTAGATAAAGACGGAGAGTGAAACGCCGACTGCGTACTTGTAAATATGATTGATAAGCCTTTCATAAAATGAGCGCCAAATTAGCGTATTTTCTTTTACTTTATTCGATTTAAAAATGAATTTTGTTTCAGGTTCATTAGTTTGACAAAGTTTACGGTTTATTATATTTTACCGTTATCTGAAGAGCACCGTCTTAACAAATTTTTAGGTTCTGGCCAGATTCCGGGTGAACTATTTTTCCGGCGAGAAAATAGTTTTGAATTTGTTTTATCACTGCATAAAAGATACTGGGAGTTTTTTGTTGATGGTGGCTCGGGAGGTGGGTGTGTTTGCCCCCTTTGTGGGGAGGTTGGGGATGGGCTGGACCATTTTCTGAATAGTTGCCAAAGTTTGGTGAATTTGAGGGATAAATATTTTCGAAGGGGTGTACCTCTGCTCCCTGGTATTTTGGGGACTACTTCGAGAGATTCGATTATTGCGTTATGTTGCTTTATAGAGAAAGGCGTGGAGGCGCGGAAGGCAGCGACTTGAAGGTGTTGAATGTTAGTGTTTTTCTTTGACGTTTATTTTTTGTGTTTGTAGTTGTGTATATGGCCACTTGCTTTTAAATACACGTATATATATATATATTTTTTTAATTTAGTTTCTTAATTTTATTGTTATTATACGTGTTGCGTTTCTTTTTACCCCAAAATCAAGTATCTTGTTAGCTGTTAAACAATATTTGGGCCCCTTAATCGGAACCCCCTCCCCCGTTCTTAATTCTATGGCTACAGAGCCCATCTAAAAACTCGACCTGTCCGTTGACCAAAGAATCGTCACACCAAGTTTTATCAAAATATCTCATTCCCTTCGAGAGACAACTTTTCACAAAAACTTTTACGGCAACTCTTACGAAGTCTTAGGTGTCCCTCCACTTACATTTTGGTATCCCAAAAACCCAAAAACGAGAGAAACAATACCAAGATTCGTAATGCATCGAATGATCCTTCAGCCGTGTGAAAGAGTTTGTAAATAATGGAATGGATATTCCATTGTAAATAATGGAATGGAAATTCCATTTGAAAATTCCAAATGTAAATAATGGAATGGAAAATGATGGGTGCTGAAAAAAAAACATTCACAGAAATTGTACTCAATTCGGTAATTGTAAGCAATAAGCTAATTGTAAACAAATCACTTGATTGTACATATACACAAAAGTTTTTAGCCAGGCACGTTTTAATAGTCATCTGGATTGTTGAGCTCGCATCGTTCTTTTACTTGCATGTCATTGAATTTTTTGGGATCCCAAAACGTAAGTGACAGCAACTCACGGACTAGGGGCCACTCCCGGAAGCTGTTCCGAACATCCTGCTCCTCTCGTGTTCGCCAGCACTTCTTCAGCAATCGTGCTGTTCCTTTGTCTAACGGCCTGTCTGATTTAGCTGCGACTAGCGAAACACCTGAGGGGTTATCATCAACCGCAAGCTACTCATCGGGATTCAACATCCTCATTACTTGCAAGTGCTATTTAAGGTAATTTAAGGTAAGACATCGCAAAAGTTATCTGTCTGTCCGTCCGTCCATCTGTCAGCACAATAACTCTCGAAGGGAATGAGATATTTTGAAGAAACTTGGTGTGAGGACTCTTTCGGTCAGAGAAAGGTCAAGTTCGTAGATGGGCCCTAACTGTAGCCCTACATTTAGGGGTGGGGGTCCAAATCTGGGGACAGCGTTTTTTTGTTTTCTTCCTAAGCTCTGACTAAACAGATGGTAACGAAAGGGGCAAACAAAACAGCTAATAAAATAGTCGACTAAGAGGTAAGAAGGCATGCTGAACACGATCAGGAAAACTATTTGTCGCCGGACAAGTAGTTCGCCCGGAATCCGGGCAAACCGGGAAAGTGTGTTAAAAGTAAAAGTTTTATTTGAGGTTTTTTAGATGTTCGATTTAGGGATAAGAAGACATGTTGAACAGTTTTGTGAAAATCATCTTCTACCCCGACAAGTAGTTCGCCCGGAATCCGGCCAAAACCGGGAAATTTATTAAAAGTAAAAGTTTTTTTCTGAAGATGATTAGACATGCGATGCTGAATCCGTACATGACAATCGTTTTTTACCCGGGAATATGGTTCACCTGGAATCTGGCTGAAACCGATTTTTTTTTTAGAAAATAGAGATTTATCTGAAGTTGATTACATGTTCGATATTGGGGTAAGGAGATACGTTGAATTAATTTGTTAGCTTTATTTTTTTGCTGGACAAGCAGTTCGCCAGAAATTCGGCCGAAACCGAGAATTTGGCAGACGTAAAGCAGAATGTTTCGATCAGTTTCCTCGAAATGAAAATGAAATATAGGGGTAAACACACATGCTGAATCCAGATCCGAACTTAGTTTTTTGCTTTTCTCAGATGATTAGCCATATACCGATCGCAATTCCGTCTATCGGTCCGGATCTTTTGTCACACTTTTCGAGTTAGGGTACTTCCAGATGTGCTAGGACGATGAAACTTGGTAGGCATATCAGGGACCCGACCAGAGCAAAATAATACTAGAGAGTACTAACAAGCTGTATGCTTCCCATGTACGAAAACGGGTTATAGTCACTGCTCCTCCCACTACGCTCAAGGCATCCGAGGCGTGAAGACGTCGAGCGTGTTCCATTCTACTTACCGAAGTTACTACGCATGACGTCACGAATTCTGGCTTTTTGCCGTCAAGGCTGGAACGATTTTTCTATTTTCCAGCAGAATATCATGCCACGGGCGAATCCGACCAATCACGTTACAGAGACCCGTAGTTACTACGCTCCCGAGCGTGGTAAGCAAATAGTTACTATTAGTTACTATTTCTAGACGGTTGGAACGGTCAGCGTAGTAACTTTAGGTGAAGCTGGAACGGAAATAGTAACTAATAGTTACTATCTGTAGAAGGGTGGAACACGCTCTTCAGCGAGCGGTCTTTTCATGCAGGGCGGATTCAGAAAATTGTAGCACCACTAAGATGCGCTGTGCACATCGAGGAGACAGGGAGGTTTTTTGTCTGTGTTAGGACAATGGAAGTTATTCAGGAAGCGTGATGACGATAAGTGCAGTTTATGCAACACTACTCAAGAAAAAGAACGACAAAAAAATATTTTCGGAAACCCATGTATAATACCTTGTGTTACCTATGAGAACATTAGGAACAAATTTATTACGCCACAAACTTAATATCGCTCGACAACGAAAAATTGAACTGGATAAATGGTTATTTACAGACAAAAAACCTTGTGATACCTATGAGAGCCTTAAAATTGATTGCGTTAGGAACAACTTGATGCAGCCACAAATTTAATTGAAGACGGAATAAGTATTCTTTGAGCCCAAGCTGACTTTGAAACATATATTCAAACAATGGTTACAACGGATACGTCAGCTACGATTCTTCATCGGCGATGAAGAATTATTTGAATATCTGAAGATGGAACAACTTGAAGATAGGAATAGCTTGACGACGTCGAAAGACAACCTTGATAAATTAAAACCAAAATTGAATAAAGACTACTTACAGTAAAGATCAGACCATTTCATTCCCATGCATGAATCATATTTCAGTTGACTCAAACCTTGCAGGTGTTTGTCGAAGCAGACCTAATGTTCGTCATACCTAGTATCTTCCATCATTGGTGTTACGATTGACGGTTATTTTTTTCCCTCGTGTAGGGATATTGGGCAAATAAAAATGATTCTGAATGATTCTGATTCTGATCGCTCTTCGAATTTCACCAAATAATGCAAGCGCATTCTGAAGAAATAAGCCAAAAAAATTTCTGTGTAAATTTGGGCATCGGAAAGGAAAATCCAAGGTTTCTGCTATTTTGCAAGATCGATGAAAGAACTCATTCACAATGTTCGTATGCCGAGTTATTTTGCTCTGCTTTGAACAAACAACTTTTTCTCATTTTATCACCTACTAAGTAAGTAAGTAAGTGTATTTATAACCCACAAAATGTTTTAGAAGATAAGAGTGTGGAGTACAAGAGATAAATTGAAATAAAAAGAAAAGAACAAAAGACAACAAGACACAACCCAATACCGAACATGTAATCAACTTCAGATAAATCTCTATCTTCTCAAAAAAAATTCGGTTTCAGCCAGATTCCGGGCAAACCATATTCCCGGGTAAAAAACGATTGTCATGTACGGATCCCGCATCTCTTCTTACCCCTAAATTGCATATCTAATCAACTTCAGATAAAAACTTTTACTTTAACAAATTTCCCGGTTTTGGCCGGATTACGGGCAAACTACTTGTCGGGGTAGAAAATGATTTTCACATAAGTGTTCAACATGTCTTCTTATCCCTAAATCGAACATCTAAAAAACCTCAAATAAAACTTTTACTTTTAACACACTTTTCCGGTTTTGCCCGGATTCCCGGCGAACTACTTGTCCGGCGACAAATAGTTTTCCTGATCGTGTTCAGCATGTCTTCTTACCTCTTAGTCGACTATTTTATTAGCTGTTTGAAAATATTTTGTTTGCCCCTTTCGCTACCATCTGTTTAGTCAGAGCTTAGGAAGAAACAAAAAACGCTGTCCCCAGATTTGACGAAAAAGGGAACGACGTTTTTATTTTTATTTTACGCCATGGAAATGGAGATGAATATAATTTGCATCTCGAGTGGCTTTAAGTAAAAAAAAAAAAAAAAAAAAGAAGCCGTTTCGGGAACTGGAGCTATGTATGTCCCAAGGCATTTCTTTTCTATCACAGAAAGATAATTTCGGACTTCCTGACCCTTTCCAATTCCAAAGAAGACAGAGCTCAAACACGAAAGAGAACTCAAGAAAAAACAATTACGTGAGCCGAGGATGCGTCAGAATGAAAAGAAAACAACACGAAAGAAAACAAGGTAGAATTGGTAGGGGCTAGCGATTTATCGACGATCCATCATGATTACGAGAACAAGGCGCTATGCCTCCATCATTACTTTCTTCACCAATGACGGTAGTATTTTATTTCTGAAGACTCGAATCTAAAACCCTATTGATGATGACAACTGCATGCCACGGTACGCGATTTTTAAAAGCAAACGGTAGGCTAATATAAAACTTGGTTTCTGGAATGTTCGTACAACGTCACAGCGGTGAAGGGCTGACCAACTAATTGGAGTTTGCCTTGGAGATGTCCTGCCCATGAACGATTCCAGGAGTCCCATAGCAGCAATTTTCAAGCTACCCATCGCGGAAGAAGACCCCAAAACACACTCCGTCGCATCTGGGGAACAAATCTCATTACAACACGGGTGGGTGGACATCAACGCAGCGACAGGCTTGAGACGGCTGGAGCTTCTCCTTGGACGCCCTCGGCACCTCTGAAGGCGCGAGATGATCTAAGGTCTCGCTCGTCACGCAACAAAGGCGTCAGGTCTGTATACGTCAAGTTATCAAGTGCGCCCTACAAAGTGTTTCTTTAGGATTTAGTGGTAGTCGGTAGGGTGATCCATAAAGCCGGTCTGCTTAGGGCTTCAGTCTTGAAGGTTACGAAAGAGAGTCCTTCGTCTTCCTATTTGCACTCTTGACACCTTTGGAGCCCATAGACTCTTATTCCTGCAGATATCAACAGGTTTCGACCGCACAGAAGTCGCGTGTTGATTCCGTATCAAAACAAGGATAATCAAGTATTCAGCTTCTGCTGACACAAGCTACCCCACCCCCTTTTGTAGGTTACGTTTGTTGTCTACAATTTCGGTCCCACAAATACTATTATATATTCATGGTTACTAATAGGATTTTTTTGGCATACCCTTTTGCAGGTTCCGTTTGTTCATTAAGAAGAATTCAGTATGCACCTTTGTTATTGATTACTGTTATTGTAACTTGTAGCACATGTACCCGATCTTCGGCTTGTCTACAATTTCGGTACCAACAAACTATTACACCTTATATTCCTGGTTTAATAATAGGATTTTTCGGCGTACCAAAAAGGAAACTTTTCACCACCAGCTAATTACAAATCAATGACCACACCTCTTGTTCTAATTGCTTCGATACTCCTAACGATTGGAACACAGGAACAGAGATATATAGGCTTCCGGAAAAGAGCGATAAAAGAGCGGTTTTTTTGCTGATATAGTTTAAATGATGAAACACTGGGTTGGTTGTGGTTCTGTTTGTTTGTTTGTGTTTGATCTGACATCTATGAAGGAAGTTCCGACTATTCTATTCGATAGAAAGTGTGACTTCGCTGATGGGGGGGGGGGGGGAGCTGACCTAACCTACATTTCGAAACCTTCCTTCTTGGCAATATTTATAATATTTAAAATACATAATATTTCGGCAATATTAGTGCTGTTTGCCACTAAATAGGTTTTTAAAATATAAATGCAAAGAGACGAATTTAACTTTAAGAATGTGTAAGACTTTTGGGGAATTGGGGCCAAAACTTGATAGTTGACCGCCCCAGGCCAAGGTTTACTCAAATGGCGCTGCTGACTCAGATAAAGGGGGAAGAACATCTCTCTGTTTAAAGTCCTTGTCCAACATGTACTTCTTAATAGCACTTCAATCTTCAGCTTCTGCTTCATACAAATACACCCTCTAATGTGGGTCAACATCAAGGCACCAATCACGCATCAAATATTCCTGTCCCCAACAGCAACACATTTGGATCAACACAGAATACGAAAATGAAAGACGACATCAAAAAAGTCCCCAAGGGTTAACTGCTGACAAGATGGCAAATTTGCCGTCGTTAACTACTCACAGATGATTTCATTCTGCTCAGAGGAATTAATGAACCCGACCACCGCTCAATCAGGTGGAAAAAATGACAGGCGATGAGCAAAGGGGTTAATACTCTATATGACCAAGTCCAAAACACACCAGTGATCCTCAGGAAGAAGGAGTAACTGTGTCCGTACGACTCAAATCTTGTGTCAGTCAATCACCGCCATCTCTGGGAGCAGCAGTGACACCACTTCTGCCTTTCTTCCACTGGGTACCTGGAGAGGCGGGAGATTTTGCATCGGCAAGGAGAGATAGTCATCAAGAGTATTAACAGCAGAAGGAAGTTCATGCATGTGCAGTTCTGTCGAAATATTAAGCCACTTCGATAAAAAATGAAAAAGCTACGGTAGTCAGGAGATAGAGTAGAGTTGTTTTCAAGCAGGAACAGCAAATTTTGAAACCGTTTTTAAAGTTTAACTGAAAAGCCAACTTATTTTTGCATCATTGAACTGAAATACACTGAATTATTTGAATTGTGTTAAGGTAAATTTTATTGTACAGTATTTGCTCTAATATTCCGTTCAGAATATCTACGGCCGTCCTCACAGCGCAAAATTCTACTATGACACGGAAAATTTGAATCTTTACAAAAACGCGGCTTTTTAGTGGCCAGTAATCAGCTCGTGGAAGGTAGCTGCGTGAACATTTCTTTTTCGTAAATCGTTTTCGTCAAGTATACAACACAGGTAAAAGCGCATAGAGGTACCATATTCGTGAATAGCGGAGCAATGAAGTAAGAATTAACGCATTTTCATCAGGTATTCAAGCCTCTTTAAGTAAATAAGTGATGGGTAGTTAGATTGTCCTAACCTCAGCCCTTTTCGACTAAACTTTAAGGTCGACGGAAGGCCATCGCTTCGTGAATAACTACAACTAAAACAGCATGGGCCCTTACTGACTCACAGTCGATTAAGCCAAGTACTCTACGTGGCAACACTGGTCGGATTATGTTACGTTAGAGTAGTCTTGTCCAACGAAAGATTTCAAAAGGTTTTTGGTTAGAAACTTGTAATTCATTTTAAGTGAAATCAGTCTAGCACGCCAGACAGCTTTCCTAAACCTTCGTTTCTCACCATTTCCCTCTATCCATCGAAGACTCATGACGCTATTAAATAAATCAGCCAACAAGCGCTCTAAACCGCTTACTCACTCAAAGGGCTTGGTTTTGGAACGGAAGTATCATCGTTACGTCATACGATGTTCATTCATAAGTATCTAGTTGTCTGACCACACTTCCAAGTGACATATGTAAGCTAAACTGTTAGTTTATTGAAATTGTATTCCTGGATGGTGTCATGTCGGTCAATGACAGATTACATTTGCAATCACGAGATGAAGAAAGTTTTAGTTTCGCACAGATGCAAGGAGTTGGCCTTGAGACACACAAATTACATGGATTTATACCGACTCGCTAATTCCCCATATTCCGGTTCGCAAGCACCATGCGGTTTAGTTCCTATAAGTTTTTCCCTAATGATCACCACCGTAATCAAAGCTTAACTAGCTCCTTGTTTAATAAAATTTAACTACAACCGTTGTTTAATAATACTCCTTACCTCCTACTCTTCAATTTACTAAGAGCTGAAAGTTCATCTGGCACCTGCAAGGGTAGTTCGCATGGCTTACCGACGAAACGTCCCCATAACATACCTTATAGACCAAAAGCGAGAGACAAGGTTATGAGAGAGATAGAGAAATTTATTGAATAAATAAGTAAAACACTTCGTTTAACAACCACAGCAAGAAGTAACCTTGTCCTAGGGGGTGGCAAAAAAATAAAACTGCATTAATGCAGAATAGTTATTGAAGAAAAGATTGCATAGATTGTTGGTCTAACCTTGACTACAAGTGGAACAAAACCAAAGGTTTCGATGGGACCCCAGAATTCAATATTTGATCCAGACAATTGGGTCTTGTCTTCGCCACATCCAGTCTTCGCCAGACTCCTTGAACATTTTTACTATTAAAATTCAAAAACAGGTTAATCATCTGAGAAAAACAAGTTCAGGTATTGAATCAGCATTTGTGTCTACCCCTATAAGCCATCTCTGTTTTGACGAAAACTTCCTGCCACTTCTGCCAATTTCCCGGTTTCGGCCGAATTCCGGAACTACTTTTCCGGCGAAAAAAGAAAGCTCAAAAACGAACTCAGCGTATCTTCTTTCCCCAATATTGAACATCTAATCAACTTCAAATAAAAATTCAACTTATAACAAATTTTCCGGCTCCAGCCGGATTCCCGTCGAACTCTATGTTCGGGTAAGAAATGATTGTCATACACGGATTCACCATCTCTTTACCCCTAAATCGAATATCTAATCAACTACAAATAAAACTCTAACGTTTAACAAATTTCGGTTTGGGCCGGATTCCGGGCGAACTACTTGTCTGGGTAGAACATTGTTTTCACATAAGTGTTCAGCATGTCTTCCTACCCCTAAATCGAACATCTAATCAACTCGAAATAAAACTTTTACTTTTAACAAACTTTCCGGTTTTGGCCGGATTCCGGGCGAAATACTTGTTCGGCGAGAAAATGATTTTCACCATTGTGTTCAGCATGGCTTCCTACCCCTAAATCGAACATCTAATCAACTTCAAATACGACTTTTACTTTCAACAGACTTTCCGGTTTTGGCCGGATTCTGGGCTAACTACTTGTCCGGCGAAAAAACGGTTTTCACCATCGTGTTTTGCATGTCTTCTTACCCTTAAATCGAACATCTAGTCACCTTCAAATAAAACTTTTACTTTTAACAAACTTTCCGGTTGTGGCCGGATTCCGGGCGAACTATTTTTCCGACGACAAAATGGTTTCCACCATCGTGTTCAACATGTCTTACCCCATAATCGACTATCACATTATCTGTAAAATATTTAATTTGCCCCTTAATCTAAAACCCCTCCCCCACCCCTAAATGTAGGGCTAAATAGCCCATCTACGAACTTGACCTTACTCTTGACCCAAAAAATCCTCACACCAAGTTTCATCAAAATATCTCATTCCCTTCGAGAGTTACAGTACGCACAGACGGACGGACGGACAACGAACAACTTTTGCGATGTCATAGGTTTCCCTACACTTACGTTTTGGGATCCCAAAAAGAAGGCATGGAATTTTTAAACATAATGGAAAAGCCATCAGAATTCAAATGAAAGGAGACCCGCGAAACAAGTGTGCCTATAACAGTATGAAAATGTCGATTACAAAGCGAGGTTGAGGTGGGTACAACGCTTGAAAAAGAGGGCTGTAACCTTAGAAGTTACATTATAGTGAAAATAGTTTATAAACCAGAATTTTATTTTAAGCTTAATCTACCCGCGATTTATTTGAGGTACTGGATCCAACTGAGGGCGAATTTCCTACCACTGCACGGTAGAAATAAGAAGAATCCGGATGTGAAATACGCGTGTCCCCTTTGCGGTGTTGAAGATGAGGATATCGGTCCCGTTTTAAGCCGGTGCCAAGAGCTTTCGGATCTACATAGGGAGATTTTCGGTAGGGATATCCCGACACTTCCTGGTATCCTGAAGTGCTCATCAGCCCAGTCGATTAGAAAGATTTGTTGGTTTGTATCTAGAGCGTTGGAATATAGAAAGCTTTCCGTAGATTAGTTGTATGGTGACTGACGTTTCTGTGTATTAATCACCTGTACCTGTATATGGCCATCGGGCTTTTTCAGATACAATTATCATTATTATTATACATCCGTAATTCGTTTCCCAGGACAGGAGGGGTTCTGCAGACGCTGGAATAGCTCATTCTAGTCAGGTAGTAAATTTTTGGCATATATTCTAGTGTTAAAGCATATCTGAAAAGCCTTCGTAAAATTCCACACCCTATCATAAAAAAATACCAGAACACTAATACAACTCGAAAATCTTTTATTTTTAAGTTATTCTGAAAGCGAACTTCCCGTTCTTCAATTGATGTGTATAGCATCTTCTGTCGCGTATTGAGACTCGGACCTAATTTGGTGGCAAGGTCGCAGATGAAGATTGAGGCAGTAAAACACTTTCAGATGTGCTTGAATATGCTGCATTGGGGAAAGATATAGTGTTCCCATCGGGCGAAAAACGAAAGTTTGTTTCGTCAACGAATCTGAATTTGTTTTTACACCGAAGGAATCAGGTTCTGCAAACCACTTAGAAGTTGCAGTTTTTCAGATGTAATTCACTGTAGTTTAACGTTTTGGTCATGAAAGTACAGTGTGACGAATAGACAAATAAAACGGTACACTACTTTCATAATGAAACAACAGTACATCACAACAACAGTTAAACTACGCCCGAAAAAAAAACGCAACTTGAGTTTCGTTGGCAAACCGTCGTCTTCTTAAATATAAAAAGTCAAGTCCGAATCTGTAAACCCCTGTCGGGTAAAGACCAAAAGTTTGTTACGACCGTAAATCCCTTTTTTTTTAAATGCACTGGAAAACCTTCTTACCTGGTTTTGTTTCTGAGTAAGCGTGTTTTTAACGTGAAAATTACTTTTCTTGCTATTAATTCGGGACAAATATACTTTTCGGCGGCCACTATTTTGTCATTTTTTTAACGGACAGATTTGTGATTTTATAGCCATTGTTTACTTTTCATTGGGTTCGCAAACAGACGCTCTGCTCCTCTTCGTTTACGTTCGGCGCATACGTCCTTAAATCCGGATTTTTCCAGTAAACCCGGATTAATTTGGAACAAATCTACTTTGTTTTCTATGGCTACTATTTTGTCACTTTTTGTCACTTTATCGACGGAAAGCTTTGTGGTTTCATAGTTGTTCTTTCCTTTTCAACGGGATCGCAAAAAGACGCTCTGCTCATCGGCGTTTCACAAATTTTGCCTCAGGCCCATTGCGTATTCTCTATTTAGAAGAACTGTGTGTCATTTACTTGGCGATTAGGCTTGGAATTTTTCAGCTTTGAAATACTTTAAAGGCTAGAGTACGGAAAGTTGTTAAATCTTGCCAGACAAAGGCAGATTAAACAAATTTCGCCTGCGGCGCTTGCTTTAATTTGCCCAGGGTGCAGGCGTTGGAAGCTTTCCTCTTTAGCGAAAGCTGAAATGTAAAGCTGAGGTTATGAATGTCTGTATAAACAAATTTGTTTCCAAGAACATTTTCAGCTGATGCACTGCAGCTAGTTTTGTGTGTTACTTGTTGGCGGGGAATGTGTGCCGTTGCCGCGAAGTGGCAACAGTTCATTTTTTTCGGTATGTGCAAGTCGTATATTGCGATCCAGGATTCGTTGAAATGAGAGGTCTCACCCCCACTGGCCTGAGTGCTTCGGGCCACCCCTGTTGACGCAAGCTTTCGATTGGGACGTTTTGTCATGGGGACGTTTTGTAACGTGGACGTTTCCCCTACAACCCAGTTCGCATGTATTTCGGCCAAGGTTCGCGCTGTCAAGACTGGATGGCTCTTCCGAGACCCCCTCCAACTACTTCACAGTGACAGGATAAGGGCTGGATCTACAAATCGCAGGTCTCCATCTCACCAAGTGTTGCCCCCGCCCCCCTCCCTGCAACTCCCCTGTCCCCGGATCCGAGAAATGTCCGGTGACCTCCGCCACCGAGGTCGGATCAGGTTCAGACTTATAACTGTCACGTCTGGGGCATTGCTCATACCCAAGAAGTTTTCACTCGAATCTGAGAGCTTACGGAAAATTATCCAAGATACACCACTAATATATCCAAACAAGATATCTAGGAACCATGACCTTTGTACGTTCGAAGTTTCTCTATCCCTCCATCCATTGGCCCCTATACGTGTCAACGAATGTGTGTAACCAAATATTTCAAACTTTGTTCCGATAAAATAATTGTATATTATACCCGGTATATAATAATATTAGTCCACAGAGAGCTTCATTTGGCACAACTAGCCTGGCAAACTTATAAACAGCCCTACTGAGTGGCATGCTACCATACTGTTTCGAATTTTGCCGCGTCATTTACTTAAACGAAGCTCAGCTCTTTGCGTACTTCTATGAGATGTTCCACCCTTCTAACAATAGTTATTATTAGTTACTATTTCCGTTCCATCCTCACGAAAAGTTACTACGCTGACCGTTCCAACCTTGTCGGAATAGTAACTAATAGTTACTATTTGCTTACCATGCTCGGGAGCGTAGTAAGCGTAGTAACTACGCATCTCTGTAACGTGATTGGTCGGATTCGCCCCTGGCGTGAGATCCTGCTGGAAAATAGAAAAATCGTTCCAGCCTTGACGGCAAAAAGCCAGAATTCGTGACGTCATGCGTAGTAACTACGGTAAGTAGGGTGGAACACGCTCTATGTCGCGCGGAATATACGCAGTGGAAAGTTGCAGTAACTATACCGAGGCATTTTTTTTTTTAATATTTCTACATCTACATTTCTACGTAACCTGTCAGTAAATACTCCTTGGGCCCACGCTGACTGGGAAATATAGATCAGTTGCGGTTTTTGCAGATATCTGATACCACGGTCTAAGGGCGTTTTGCAATTATCGTGGTATCTGATATTCAGATACCACAGTGAGTCGGTGACCATGGTAACTCATCGTGATATCTGAAAAATTCATCATCCCTAACACAGGAGTCCAGTTTTTATGCCACAACCGATCGCAATTCCGTCTGTCGGTCTATACCACGATCTGTACCACTGTACTAGACGATGAAACTTCGCAGGCATATCAGGGACCCGACCAAATTAACTTGGAAACAATCAGTTTCCCGATCCGACCACTTGGGGGGTTGAGGATCCGGAAAGTTAAGCCGAGCGTAACTTTGAAGGGGTGATCGGGTTCGAATGAAACTTAACAGAAGACATATCTCTGATGTACTATTTAAAGTCTGGACCGGAATTGACAGCTGGTGGGGGATTGGGGGGGGGGGGAGACCGAAATCTTGTGAACAGTTAGATGGCAGGGATCGGAGTGCAACTTGGTAGGAAGAACAAGCATCTGCTCTAGGCTGGGAGTGGAGGGGGGTTTCTCAGAAGTCCGGTGATGGCAGTGTTGGGGATTTTCACTACAAAACTTGGCAGGTATATCATGGAATCAGCCAAACTAACTTGGAATAGTAATTTTCTCGATTCGGACATGGTGGGGCGAGGGCAACGGGTGACCGGATTCCAGTGAAATTTAATAATTGAACAGAGGACAGGTCTCTGAATTTCTTTACACGTCATGTCTTCAAGCTTCTTTAAGTGAATTAGTAATGGGCAACTAGCTTCTCCTATCTAAGCCCTTTTCAGTTAGACTTTAAGTTAACTGAAAAGCCAACTTATAAATATTCCTTCAGCTCAAGCTGACTGCGAATCTTCTTTGATAGTGCAAAACGGATACGTCAGCTGAATTTTATTAGAGCTATATTTTGACCATTCTTGGCGAGAGTCGACTTCAGGCTCTAAGCCGCTCAAGTTGGTGATGTCACTATGACATCATTTAAGTCGGATTGGTCCTTACTACTGCCCTATGTGTGGGGAGATGAATGAGAATGTGTTGCACCTGATGTGTGAATGTAGTGAATTGGATGGGTTGAGGGACGAAGTGTTTGGAAAAAGAGTGTACGATGAGGAATGGTTGGTTAAAGTAATGAAGGATGAATGTTTTTCGGGAGTTCGCCAGTTGGGAAGATTCCTTAAGCTTTCGATGAAGCATCGTGAAAGATTCATTTAGGTTTATTAGTAATTTAGTGAAAATTTATTTTTATTTTGTTTTGTATTGCCATGGCCCTCGGGCTTTTTGTGTAAATATATATCATATCATATATCATATCATCGCATTCAGAATCTTAACACAACGCGGCTTTCCAGTGGCCAGTAATCTCCTCGCGGAAGGTAGCTCACTGCGTGACCACTTATGTTTCACTGTTTTCGTCAAGCATACAACAGAGGTAAAAGCTCAAAGAGGTACCACAAATCTGACAGGGAAATTCCACCATATTAAAATCGATTATTCGTGAATAGCAGAGCAACGAAGTAACGCAATTTCATCGGGTCTTCAAGAATCTTTAAGTGAATAAGTGATGGGTAACTAGACTGTCTGGTCTCAGCCCTTTTCAATTAAACTTTAAAGAGCACCTAGCATTACGTGGTGTTTCTGCTCAGATGTTCTGACACAGTTGACAACTAAGCTATGCATTAGTTGCGTTTTTGTTCGACTTTTCACTCACCTTTTCGACGGCTTTTTACATTTTTTGCGTTTTCGTAAAATGGTCCTAAGCACTGTTTGACAATTTCCCGTTTTTGTCAAAAAGGCAAACGCCGACTTTCGCCTTTTCCCTCGGCTTTCTGCAAAAAGGCAAACTTGGTAGGTGACCAAGTTACGCTCTCCTTTTGGCTTTTTGCCTGGCTACTTTAGCCAGTTTATCCCAAAATCCAATAAAAGAGGAATCTGATTCAAAGTGAAAATCAGTATTTCGAGACTGTCTCGGATTTCAAAGATGAAAAATTTGAAGTGCAAGTAAAATACAAATAAAATGTCATTTGTCAAAATAGCGTTTTCATCTAAGAAAAGTGAGAAGTCCTTAGTAGTAACGGCAACTAGCGAAAACGCGAGAATGTTAAAAAAGGCCTGAAAACGATAAAAAAACAAAGGTGAAAAGGGAAAGGCAAAAGCCGAACAAAAACGCAACCATTGTTTCGGCTGTTTTTAGCCTATTTCCACGCCTCTTGCCTTGGACGAGAACTTTGATAAATATGCACAACCAGTCGTCGGACGCCAACAGCTCCTCGGAAACAAGATCGGGCGCCTGATATGTCACGTAAAGAGAAGAAATCATGGCAAGCGTGATAGTCAGTGTATTTCGAACAGAGGGGATACGACACAGTTATGAAGTGAAAACACGGGAAAGAGAATGGATGGAAATACTGCTGAAGTAGAATGAATTACATCATAAGTACGACGCGAGCTTTAAAGTTTAACTGAAAAGGTCTTAGACTGGAAAATCTAGTTACCTATCACTTGTTCACTTAAAGAAGCTTGGAAACCAGGCGAAAATACGTTAATTCGTTACTCCACTATTCACGAATAATCTGTTCTCAAATAGTGGAATTTCCTTGTCTGATTTGTATGCTCTATGCGCTTGTACCTGTGTAGTATGCTCGACAAAAGCGATTTACGGAAAATAAGTGTTCACGCAGTGAGCTACCTACCGTAAGCGGCCATTGAAACACCGCATATGAATTGAGATTAAAGTTTTCTGCGTCATAGTAGAAATCTGCGTTGTGAGAACGACCGTAGTTTTTCTGACGTCATTCTAGAGCAATAGTAAAAAAAAAAATCCCTTAAAATCCTTTTCAGTTAAATGATAAAAAAATAAGTTGGTTTTTCAGTTAAACTTTAATAGTTGCTCCGCGAACGGTCGTGCGTTGATTCTGTTTCCTGTTTGAAAAATAAAGCTGGCTAATAGCCAATTGTCGACGTCACATGGTGAGTGTAGAACACCGAGAGCTCTCAAAACCACTGGCTGACGGGGCCCACTGGTGCATTTTTTGGCGTCATGCCCGGCAGAATGTCCCTACTTCATACAATGAGCATTTGTTCCCAGGTCTCGTTGTAGTAGTTTATTCAGAACCATTTGCATTGGTTTAAACTGTCTCTTTGAACGCGCGGTCTTCTTTGAGCAATCTTGAAATTAAAAAAACTGAACGATCTTAAATTTTAGCAAAGCCCTTCAAAATGCCAAGAGAACTTCTGACCTGATTACGTCGTTTCACGAATTGTTTTCCTCACGCTCCTCACATCCAAAAGAAAACTTTTTAAATCGCATTTATTGCAACTGAATCAACAAGTCTCGCCAACGGTTGAGTTTAACGCTTGAACCCAACAGAACTTGTTTGGCTTGGCATGCCGTACACACCGGTTTTTGTTTGTTTGAAGACATATAGTTTCCTGGATATTTATTTATTTATTTTTTATTTATTTGTTTCAAAATATAGCCAACTGGGGCTGCTACATTCCGCGGCGGGTTTAAGAAATACAAGTTAACGTGTGAATTACCTTCCCGATTCAAACAAAAACTAGCATCAAAGAACATTTCAAAATAGTACTCTCTCGACTGGCTGGATAACCTGCTATGGTATTACTATTATGAAAAAAGTCTCGGTTTTATGGTTTATATACCCTAGTCTAAGAAATATACAAAAATACACCTGATATGTGTTACAGGTCCTCTGATCTCCATTTATATGCTTCTTCTTCAAGGGCTTTTCGGCTATTTTGTGATTCGAACCACTCTTTTTCGAAGCCACTCGACCGATCCACTCCATCCCATCTGTACCCCGGGAGTATACCATACCGGTTGGGCGGTGGCAGGGGTCCAATGTATTTGGGTCGTTCTGAAAAAAAAAAAAAAAAATCAAGGCTTAACGACCTATGAAGAAATAGATTATTTGCTCTACCTTAAAGCAGAACTGCAAACAAATTGTTGCATGTCTCACTGAAGCACAACTCTTAATATGAATTATCTTTCACGATCACATGGCTTAGAAATATCCTTTTTCGAAAATACCATTACTGCGCTTGTCGACTATGTCCAGCCTTCCCCCTCTCTGGCTCGGCGGCTGGACGGCAAATATTTGAGAAACAGAACCCGCCGCGGCTAAAAAGTGGGAAAACCAAGCAAAAGAAAAGAATTCCCAAACAGAAGCTAGGTATTTGACGGTGCAAAACGGATAAGTCAGCTACATTTTATTAGAGCTATATTTCGGCCCTTCTTGGCAAGGGTCCTCCTGAGGCTTAAGCCGCTCAAGCTGGAAAAAGAAACTTGTGGAAAAACAATTAAAGATTCTTCCTTAAATATCTGATTTTGTGAACTTCTTCTCTGAAAATTGGTTGGACTTAAAGCTGGTGCTGTGATTTCATTCTGGACAAGGCTGCTGTTTTTGGTGTTTGATTGGGTCGTCGAGAGGGTAGAGATTCTTCTGCATTTTGGTTTTACCATGTCTTCCAAAATAAAAAACAACACTTTGAAGCTTCTCATGTCCTTATCTGTGAAAGAGTTTTCGGCAAACCTTGAAGCTTTCGGCGTACTTTGCGTTGCCTAACTGGCAAACTTGGCTCGTCCGAGTAAGCGCTAAAAAGTTGAAGGTGCGAAACGAAGCAGAGGCGACGGACGCGGACTTTAGAAATTATTACAATAATTTATTGTTAAGGTTAGGTTATTCTTTATTTTACACAAAATCACATTAAACAACTTGTAACAAAAAACATAAGGAGCTAGAGATAATATAAACGATACATCTTCAAATAAACCTGTCACCCGAGAACCTGGGCGTCCAGGTTGTCCTGGGGGTGACCACTAAATCCACAATACCAATCACATAACGTTGTCAGCAGTGGAATCAACCTCCAACCACAAACAAACCAAAACAACTCAACAAAAATAACTTTCCTCCACCTGGGCAAAAAAAAATAAAAAAATAATTTAATCTATTCATTTAATCTAAAATAATCTACTAATTTAATATATTTAAAGGAGCTAGAGATAATATAAAAGGCAGAATAAGCAAGAGGGGGCATTTAAAAGCTATCGCAGCGCAGTAGCCAATCCCCCGCTTCACTGCTACCAGTGGTCAAAATAGTTTTCAAAATAGTTATTAATTGTATACATTGTACTTCTGTGTATGTTAATTTTTGGCTCATTGACTGACATACATATTTATTTTATGACAACAAAAACTAATAATCGGCTCTGTCCGTCGCGTTTTTTTTTAATAAAGTGAACTGAATTGAATTTAAGAACGATGGCAAGAAACTGGAGGCGAAAAATGCGACACCTTACCATACATTTTTCTACAACCCCGCTTTACAGCTTGGTCGTCTGCGGCTCGTCTTACAAAACCGCATCACTGGCTCCGACAATTCTCGAGCCCCAAGGCGAGGATTCGAACTCGTCGCTCACCCCCTAATGGCTATAATATCCCTGTTTGAATTTAAATAGAGAGTCGGAGTGAGCCTCCTTGAAGTTTGCAGAAACAGAGAAAGTTGTGAACCATCTATTTTCGTTACTGGGGAGTATAGCCTTCGAATCAGTCTCAATATGGAAAAAAAAAACAAGAAAAAAAAACTCACCCGGCTTTCCTTTCTGCTGCTTCTTCGCAACGTACGCTGCCATCGGATCTTCTTCGTGAATTTGTTCCTTTAGATGTTTCTCCAAGTCTTCATCCCCTGCGTGTCTCGTTAAAGGCTTTGACATCTCGTGGGCCATTTCATTTATTCGTGACGTAAATTGTTCTTGCTGCTTGACTCTAAAAGAACTCGTTCACATTAACGAAACGTTAATGATATAGACATTTTCAGCAGAAGACAACATGCGACTGAAACTAAAAAAGTCATGGACAGTCTTCACCCTCCGGATTTCCTTCCGGATTCCAGATAACTGTTTCCGTCTAGAGAGATCCGGGAGGCGAAGCCAAGCCAAGCGTTGGACATCAGGGATTGCGGAATCCGGAAGGGGTCATAGAGTAGACACATCTGAGACAAAGAAATATGCAAGTGGATGGCGTTGAGATAAAGGGACGCGGATATGCAGTCGTAAGGGATGCTAAAGATTTGAGTTGCGTTTCTAGAGGATACCATGGTAACTGGTTCGCAATTAGTCGTTTTTTGCGGTTACCGCGGTATCTGATATTACGTTTGCTCTGTAACTCTGCAGAATAAAAAAAAAAAAAAATCTTGATATCCACTGAGATCTAGAGTGACATAAAATCTTTCCCACCAATTTGACAAAAAACTAGACACTTGTATTGGTGATGGTAAAAGTGAGATGAAATTTTCAGATACCACGACAGTTACAACGGTCCGACCGTGCTATCTGAATATCAGTTACCAAGGTGACTGGCCAGATACCACGATTACTGCAAGAACTCCTTTTGACCGTGGTATCAGACACCAGGATAACTGCACACACGACTTTAGACCCTACTATCAGATAGATAGATAGCTGCAAAAACGCAACTATGGGAAGGGACGCCCATGAAACCTTGAGCAATAACAGAGGCAACTGTCATCAGTAGAATCAGAACTCGTATATCCTTACACAATTTAAGGTAATGTATATCTGGAAGGGTAAGATTGACTATGCAGGAGTCCCAGATTTCTGGTAATCTGGAAGCCTGGTCTAGAACTAAATGCCTGTCTGTTTTATCTCATTAATATCGATAACAGGGGGGAGGGCGGAGGAGCCGTGAGTCACAAAGGGTAGACAGACGGGAAGTGAAAACAGACATTGATCAGACGACAAATGCTTGTCCTCTGATCTTCATAGATCTCTCCTACCGGATTACGAAGCCTCAAACCAGACTCGACCTGAAACAACGCTTCGCGCTGCAACCCGTAATTGTACCAGACTTTTTCGCCCCGATATCCCCTCTACTGACCGGTATCTTTCGTCATTTGTACCATATTTCGTTTACTACTTTAATTCTGAACTGTGATATATTCGTTATTAATTGTATATACACACAAGTATTTTAAGTTAATTATTGAGAAGTGATTATTAAGTCTTAGCCGTGTTAATAATTGTGTGAGGATCCGACACTAGCGAGTAATTATATGAGCTATTCAGGAAATAAACGTTGTTATTATTATTATTATTATATTTCGCCGCAAAAATTGAGCGTCAAGAGAGCAAACAAACGAGAATAAACTTTGGCTTAATTTTTAATAGGCTATAAGTAAGTAAGTAAGTAAGTAAGTAAGTGTATTTATAACCCACAAAATGTTTTACAACATAAGAGTGTGGAGTAGAAGAGATAAATAGAAATAAAAAGAAAAGAACAAAAGACAACAAGAAAATAATATATAGCAAACAGAAAACGTACTGAAGGCTCTAGTATGGGCCTTTAGCCAGTAGCCTACGACACTGTCAGGAATTTCGTAACACGTAAGCGGGGATTCACAGTTTCAACAGATACGAGATAACAGAGTAGCCTTTAAGTGTTACGGTTCTGCAAATATAACACTAGCATGATTTGCAAGGTTACTTTTAGCGAAAAAATAACACGCAAAATGTAGAACGGAAATATTCTTTGCGTCAAAAGATACAATTATGTCATCTTCGATGAAATTGCTCGTTCTTGTATAAGTGTTACGAAACTCCTGAAAATGTAGGATCTGTATGAATATTTCTCTAGTCCAAGCTGGCTGCTAATAATGTTTGACTGCGCTAAACCGATTTGCCATCTAAGTATTGTTCTTTCAACATCTCAAAAATTTTCAGAACCACAGGTTTCATTTTTCTATGTTGAGGTTGGAAAAGACCCTGTCAAGAGTAATTTGATTCACGCTTACGACCCTCTGCGGACATTCTTTCTTATTGATGCTGGTTAGCTTGTTCATGTTGTTTTGTTAGTTTGTTTGTTGCTGTTTTTTCGTTCTGTTTCTTTCATAATATTCCGTCTTTTGCGTTTTACACTTTACGGGTAATAAAGTTCATTCATTATGGGCCGAAATATCGACAGAATTAAATTTAGCTGGCCTATCTGTTTATTGCAGTCTATCTAACTTTATAGCATTCACTTTAGAGTAGATTCTGGTCTCCTTTTCTTGTGCAATTTCAACCAAAGTCGCTATTTCATTAAACCTTGGGGGGGGGGGGGTTTGGGACCCAATCCAAGCTTCTTACACAGACTCAAATTCAATTACCGTTTACAGACTTTGTCTTTTTTTAGACCAAAAAATAGCACCAATTTGCTCACCATCTGCTTTCAATTATGAACACCGTCTTTTTTTTTCTTTCGCTTCTGTAGACAAAAAAAATCGGGACGGCGCGTTCTTCAACTTGTCCCCCACCAAAAAAGACGAGATGGGAAATGGGAACAGACGAAATGGGAACGTTTGGAGTAAATAAGTGACATTTCCAGAGGACTGGCTTTCAGGCGAGACACACGCTATCGTTCCAGAGACACGTAAAAAGAAGTGTGAGAGGTTTAAGAGCCCCACTAGGACTTTAGTATTCGTCTCTTGGGAATAGCTCTTCTTTGCTTTTTTTTTTGCTCCTTGTTTGCTCTCTGAAGGACTGAGAGAAAGCAGCTTGTCGTATCGGCCGGTGGAGAAGACAAGGCCACAAAAAACAAGACTGTATACACTGTAAAAGGTTTCTTAGAATAAGGATGCAGTATTTACTACTGGGATTAATCGTATCTCTACTGGGATAAGATTAATCCGAATAAGGGGTAATCTTATCTCAATAAAGACAAGATTAATCCCAGTAGTAAATACTGCATGATTTTTTTTTACAGTGTACAACATCGGAGTTTGTTCCGGAAAGAGATGTCGTGTAATTTTTTTCTCTTAGGTTTTCTGTTTCTTCACTAAGTATGAAGACACGTTATATATGCAAGGTTTGTAAATAATTAGCAAAGTCATCACAAATCTCGTATTTTTCCATGACGACGAATTTCAAATAAATATTTTGTCTATTATCCGTGAAAACAATCTTACAATATGCTGACGGAACCACTAAGTGGGATACTAAGTAGGCTTTAACTGCTGTGATGCGGCAGACCATTTTTGGGATCCACCAACGTAAGTGGAGGGACACCTATGACTTAGTAAAACTTGTCCGTCCGTCTGTTGAAACTTGGTGTGAGGATTCTTTGGGTCAAAGGACAGGTCAAGTTCGTAGATAGGCTCCTTAGCTCTATATTGATGGGTGGGGGAGGAAATCCAAATTAAGGGGCCAACAAAATACTTTAAAAGCTAATGAGATAATAGATTAAGGGGTAAGCAAACATGCTGAATCCGTATATGATTATTATATTCTCGCCGGACAAATAACTGGCACGGAATCACGCTTGTCAAAAGTTTGTCACGTTTGTCATTAGTGAGAGGTTCTATACAGTAGTAAGGAGACATGCTGAATCCGTATATGCAAATTGTTTTCTCTGCGAAAATACAGTTCACCCGGAATCCGGCCAAAATCGGTATTAAAAGTAAGTTTTACTTGCAGTTGGTAAGAGGTTTGATACAGGGGTAAGGAGACATGCTGAATCCCTATATGCAAATTTCTCCCCTAACTTACAGTTTGCCCGGAATCCGGCCAAAAATCGACATTTTATTTTCTCTCCGGAGTTTGCTCGGAATCAGGCCAAATCCGGAAAATGTGTTGACAGTAAAATTTCTAACTAAAGTTGATAAGAGGTTCGACGTAGGGGTAAAGAGACCTCCTGAATCCGTGTATGAAAATTATATAATCGCCGCACAAATAGTTCACCCAGAATCCGGCCAAAACCAGAAAATTTGCTAAAAGTAACAGTTTTGTCTGAAGTTGAGCCGTTTGGCCGAAACTTTTATGGCACTTGCCTTCCGGCCAAGTGCCATATATCGATCCCTTTTCTGTCGGTCTGTCGGTCAGTCCGGTGTTTGCGAGCTAGGGTACTTCCAGATGTGCTAGGACGATGAAACTTGGCAGGCATAAGGGACCCGAGCAAACTAACTTGGAAATAGTCACTTGACCGATCGGACTATCGTAGGGGGAGGGAGGGGAGCCGGAATTTAGTGGCATACATAACTTTCGAACGGGTGATCGGATCTTAATGAAACCTGATATTTGGAAAGACGTCATGTCTCAGATGACCGAATCCGATGAATGTGGGGGGGGGGGAGTCGGTGGGAGGAACCGGAAATCATGTGACACGCTTACAGTGGAGCGATCGGGATGAAACTTGGTGGGAGGAACAAGCACAAGCCCTAGGTACATCATTGACAGAACCGGACCGGATTCGTTCCCTGTTGGGGGAGTTGGTTCCGGAATTCCGGTGATACGGAGTTAAGTCACTTCCAGGTGGGCTAGGACAATGCAACTTGGCAGACAAGTCAGGGATCCAACCAGATCAACCTGGAAATAGTCAAGTTCCCGATCCGACCACCGTCGGTGGAGTGGAGGGAGGGGGGATCCGGAATCTTGAGGAATGTATAACTTTGGAGCGGGTGATCGGATCTTAACGAAACTTGACATTTGGAAAGACCTCGTGTCTCCGATGATCCATTTAAAGTCTGGACCAGATACGATGAATGTGGGGGGGGGGGGGGGGGGTCGGAAGCGGTAACCCGATATCTTGTGACACACTTAGAGTGGAGCGATCGGGATGAAACTTGGTGGGAAGGACAAGCACAAGACATAGATACGCAATGATAGAACCGGATCGGATTTGGGCACTGTGGGGGGAGTCTGGACTTCTAGTTATCGCGAGTTAAGGTATTTCCAGATGTGCTAGGACGATGAAACTTGGCTTGAACATTAGAGACTTGACACGACAGGCTTAGAAATAATCAGTTCCCCGACCCAAACATCGTGGGAGAGTGGAGGGAGGGGGAATCTGGAATCTTGAGGTATGTTTAACTTTTGAACGAGGGGTCGGATCTTCACTAAACTTTGTACTTGGAAAGACCTCGTGTCTCGGTTGTCCCACCTTAAGTCCGGATCGGGTCCCATGAATGTGGGGGGTGGGAACCAGAAATCTTGTGACACGCTTAGAGTGGAGCGATTGGCATGAAACTTGGTCGGAAGAACAAGGACAAGAACTAGATACATGAGTGACAAAACCGGACCGGGTTCGGGCACTGTGAGGGGAGATGGTGGGGGGGGGGGGCGAATTCCGGTGATCGCAAATTAAGGTACTTCAAGATGTGCTAGGGCGATGAAATTTGGTTAGAACATTATAAACTTGACAAGGTTGGCTTAGAAAATGTCACTTCTCGGATCCCACTATCCCTTCAAGTACTAATCCTAACAACAAAGTACAGACATACTTTTAAGCAAAGTATACATTTTAATTCCAGCAATGTTTTCAACGGATACATCAGCTAAGATTCTTCATAAGCGATATTTCGGCCCTTCTTGGCAAGGGTCCTCGTCAGGCTTTCAGTCCTCTTGTTCAAGTTCGGGGAAAGAAACAAACCTGTAGATGTATCCGTTGAAAACATTGCTGGAATAAATGTTTCAAGGTCAGCTTGGGCTCAAAGAATATTTATATACATTTTAACTGAAGGGTTTAGCTCAAAAATTAATTTTTAGCACCCTTAACGTGCGTTTCTTAACCGAAAAGTCAAAAACAATACTTTAGCCAAACGATATATACTCAAGATCTCCAACGGCCCATTATCTTTTTTGCCTCAAGGGTTTTGCTTACAAGTGAATTTACAAACAATAGTTCTGAGCAAAATATACATTTTCATGATTCCAATGAGCTTATCATCATTTGTAATTCAAGAATGTTCATTACAGATGAATCTCTAGCGCCCTTAAAGTGCGCATCATCACGGTCAAATGCATAAATAAAATAGATTTTACGACCAATACATTCTCGTGATTTCTAAGGACCCATGATCATTCTTATCTCAAGGGTTTTGCTTACAAATGATCACAACAAACCGACGAATTGACGAGTTCATACTTTCATCCTCTGACCCATCCTTGCAAGTGCCATATGAGCTTCCAGCTCTTGTTCAATAGAACACAACTACGTTATCATTTATATTTATTTTCAAACGGCTGATTAATGATTAATAGTAAAATGTTTAAGGAGTCTGACGAAGACATGATCTCTAAAAGCCCCGATTGTTTGGATTAAAAAGTCCAACATATTTTAAATTTTTGGTATCCCATCGAAACCTTTGGTCCTGTTTATTTTGGAAAGTTTCTCTGTCGGTTTAACCGTTACCATTCTAACACAGCAATGATTAATAACTACAGTGTGAAAGATCTGTATAAAGAAAGAACATAAAACTTAAAAGCCAGTTCGCTTCTTTAAGTAACAATTTGACTCCGTTATATTGGATAGTTGTCATCGTCACGGAATATTTAGGATTAGTGTTTCTATGAGGCTTATTGTTGATTAGCTACCTATTGTTGCAATTGTTTACATATTAACTTAATTAGCTTAATTCTCACTGCTTTCGACCAGCGACTGGGTTTTGAACAAGATGAGTGCAAATGACAACCTCGGTTGCAGGCTATGGTTTCAGGGGTAGCTTTGACCCTCCCGGCCTACACTGTAAAAAGTTTCTCGGTATAAAGATTAAAGTTAGTTGCAGTATCTGCTACTCGGATTCATCTTATCTCTATTTGGTATCAATTTTATCTGCGTAGAGATAAGAATAATCCGAGTAGCAAATACTGCAGTTAACTTTAATCTTTGTACGGAGAAACTTTTTACAGTTTAGAGATAAGATTGATCTAATCTTAGTTTCTTATCTTAGTATAGATAAGATTAATCCCAGTAGCAAATACTGCAGTTAACACTAGTCCAAACTCGGAGAAACTTTTTACGGTGAAGGATGCATAGTTTCAACAAAAACACTCAACAGAGAACACTTGGTATGTAATCTCTTGTGATTTTGAAACATTATGCATGACAAGATATACATAACAAGCATTGCCAGAAAGAGACGAAAAACCGCCCCTGATGTCATGACGAATTTTTTTTGGCATTTTTCTTCTCTTCGCTAATGCTTGTTATGCATAACATTCACGCATAATGTTTTAAAAATCACAACAGATTACATCCCAAATGTTGTCTGTTGAAACTGCGCATCCTTGTGTTATCTGTTAGAGAGCACATTTGTGGTTAGACCCTTGCCACCTTCTAGCACTGAGAAGAAATCGACGGACTAGGAGCCTATCTAGTGTTCGGCAGACACTATGCCTAACGCTGGATAGGCTATCCTATGCCGAATGCTGGGTAGTGAGTACCCTAATCCAACAAACCTGATAATTTGAGTGAAGCTCGGCAATTAACCAGTCTGAATTCACCAAAGGACAAAAAGCTTCCATACTCCTACCTTTTAAAACACTTTAACCTCAAAACACTGCAGCACCGTAGAAAAGAGCTAAGCACTGACTTTGGTTCAGCCATGGTATCTCATCCTCTCCACTCCCAAATCTTCCCTCCCCATACCAAAATGTTAGAAACAGTGGTGAGTTCTAGGGTACCCAAGCTCTGTCCTATCCTCTACAAAACACGCTAGATATGCAAAAAGTATTTTTCCTGAGTTCGTGAAACTTTCTAATGAAGCGTGACAGATTTTTAAGTGTTCTGACATGTGACACATGTATTGTAATTTCTTCTGTTTTTTTAGAATAATCGCAAATTTGGTTTATAACCCGAAAGTCAATTTTTACAATAAACTTTCTATCTATCTATCTATCTATGTATAGTGCAGCAGGTCAGGGTTCCCGATGAAAAATTCTTTGACTGTGTAGTTGTATGGAATACTTGGACTTAAAATGCCTCAGACTGAGTTAGTCTTAACTAGTAGTATCCGATGACATCCAATCTTGCTGCACTAGGATCCAGTTTCCTAGCAGTAGCATGCAGTGGCGACAGTTACTACTGCATGCTACTATGAGCGCGTTCCACCCTTCTAACAATAGTTACTATTTCCGTTCCATCCTCACGAAAAGTTACTACGCTGACCGTTCCAACCTTGTCGGAATAGTAACTAATAGTTACTATTTGCTTACCATGCTAGGGAGCGTAGTAACTACGCATCTCTGTAACGTGATTGGTCGGATTCCCCCCTGGCGTGAGATCCTGCTGGAAAATAGAAAAATCGTTCCAGCCTTGACGGCAAAAAAACAGAATTCGTGACGTCATGCGTAGTAACTACGGTAAGTAGGATGGAACACGCTCTATTTCGTACAGCTCCACACGACTAATTCCCGAAAATTTTTCATTGGGTTACGGTGCCTCCAGGTATCCAGCGTTTGGCATGGGGTAATTAAAAATAAGGGGTTTGAGGTAGACTGGCCTCTAAGGTCAAACATATTCTCTTCGCCATGGCCCTTGCCTTCTGGGATTTAATCCCCAGACTTTAAACCATTCTGATGCTATACAGTGATTCATAAAATTTAATTTGGTTACAGTTAAAAATTAGGAACAAGAAATCTTTTGTATTAGGATTTGTTTATGTACCCCCTGAGAATAGTTCATACGCACGGGAAAATACTTGGGATATTTTAGAAAAGGAGCTTGGTGACCTACAGGAAAAGTGGAAGGATGAGCAATTTATCCTATTGGGTGACTTCAACGCAAATACAAGCAATTGTCAAGAATTGAGCGAAACAAATATCCCAGGTATTGAAAGGTTAATATCAGAAATGTGTATACTAGGAAGAAACAGTCGTGATATTAAGCGTAAATTGAATAAGTGGGGGAGACGACTCCTGACATTGTGTGGGGAATTTGGTCTGGTGATGGGTAATGGTATGTTTGGTATTCATGGTAAAATTGGTGAGTTTACTTGCTTGTCAGGGCGGAACACGAGTATAGTTGACTAGGTTTTAGTTGAGATTGGTCTGGCGGCTGAATCTCTGAATGTAGAGGTACTTAATTTAGTTCGGTCAGACCATGTTGCAGTAAAGGTAGATGTGGGGTCGAGTAATAATGGGGAAAATGAATATAAGGAGGATCGAGAAGAAGTTAATGGTAGGAAGAATATATGTGTGAAAAATTGGTCGGAGCAAGAAATTGATTATTTGAATAAGGTGTTAAATTCGACAGAAAGCACTGAGGCACTACAACGGATGCAGCAAAGTCATCGGGAGGTAGACAGTTGAATTAGTAAGCTGGATCAGTTCAAAATAGAGAAGTGTCCGGTGGAACTAGAGAAGGTAAGAGAGGATTAATTTTTTTACAGAGATTACATTACATTTAAGACTATACTTAGGGAAGTTTTGGAGGAGTTGCGTGGGGCGAATGAGGGGGATCGGATGCAACTTGGTAAGAAGAACAAGCACAAGTCCTAGATACGTCGCTAATATAACCTGACCAGATCCGGGCACTGTGGGGGAGTTGGGGGGGGGGGGGGCGCATTTCTAGCGATCCCACGAGTTCGCCATACTTCGTGATGTGCTAGGACGATGAAACTTGGCAGATATGTCAGAGATCCGAACAGACTGACTTGAGAATAGTCGTTTCCTCGATCCGACCATCGTGGGGGAGTGGAAGGATGGGTAGTCCGGAATCTAGTGGCATACATAACTTTTGAATGGGTGATCGGATTTGACTGAAACTTGTAGGGTGGAAAGAGCTATCGCCTTAGATGTTCAGTGTCAAGCGGGTCCAAAACCTGTGGGGGATGGGGGAGGGATCGGAAAACTCAGGAAACGCTTAAAGCAGAGGGATTGGGACGGAGCTTAATGGAGAGAACAAGCATTAGGCCTAGATACGAAATTGACGGAGTCAATGGTTTTGGGGCTCTGTGGGGGGAACTGGAGGGGGTTTCCTGGAATTCCGGTGGTCGCGAGTTAGAATAGTTCCAGGTGTACTAAGAAAACGAAACTTTGCAGGCATATTAGTGACCCGACTTAATTGACTTGAGAACCTGACACAACATACCCCCGGAAAGTTCCGTTCCTAGATCCGATTATTTTTGGTGGACGAGGGAAGTGAAATATGGAAATTGACTTCTGGAAACTGCGAACGAGTGGTCTGATTCGAGTGAAACTTAATGGGTGATAGGAATCGATGAACTAGACATGTAAAACATGCATTCAAACTATAGAGCGACCACGGTTGGGGCAATTGGGGGGGGGGGGGGGGAAACTTTTGACATGCACCAAAACCAAACGGATGGACCGAATGAGATGCAAGTTCGACAGTGCCGAGTTAATGCGGCCTAGATTTGTTATTTGGCGTCCGGGCCGGATTCGGCCAAGGTAGGGGGGGGGGGAGGAAATTTGCGGATAGGTTGTGCGCCTATTCAGAAAGACTTGATGGACGGGAAGAGGGGATTAAGAGATACGACGTTTATGCTTCCAAGTCCTCTTCCGCCACAGGGGGGGGGGGGGGGGAGGTGGAAGGAGATTACCGGAATCTTTGAGGCTCGCATAGGGGTCAAACGAGTGCATCAGTTTAAATGAAACTTGGAATGTAGAGAGAGTGTATATCTTAAATGCCATATTTTAGGGTCCGAACCGGATCCGACAACGTTGGGGGGGGGGGGGGGGGGGGGTTACCGGAATTTTCAAAAGATGCTCAGATTCGAGTGAAACTTGATAGATGGTGTAAAAGAAGATGCTTTAGATGATCCATTTTTTGGTCCGAACCATATTCGGCCACGGTAGGGGGAGATGGAGGGAGTATCGGAAATCGTGTAGCAAGTCTAGGGATCAAACGAGTGGATTTATTGGCCTGAAACTTGGAAGTTTGAACAGTCATGTGTATTTGCTACAGATAATCCGAGACGATGCCGGAACTGCTCAGAATTGAGTGAAACTGAATATCCTATTTGTATTTCCGAACCGCATTTTTGGATGGCGATTGTATTTCGTGACGTTCTCATCTACTTTCTTGTACCGCCTACTCGTAATAAGTGCCATATGAGCTCGTAGCTCTTTTTTTTTCAGGCACTAAGCAGTCCACCAACCTCACCACTGTCCACTGAAAAGCCGCGTTTGTGTTGAGATTAAAATTTTCCCCGTCATAGTAGAATTTACGTTGTGGGGACGGCTGCAGATATTCTGAACGTCATAATTAGAGCAGATAGACGAAAATAAAAAAATCCAAAAAAATCCCCTTTGCAGAATCCAAGTAATTCAGTCTATTCAATTATTTATAATTTAAACTAGGATAGAGCCATCTAGGGTCAAACAAATGAAAAACCGCATATGGGAACTCGCCACCACTCAGCCACTCAGGAACTATGACACAAAAATAAGCTGGCCTTTCAGTTAAACTTTAATAACTCAGCTGGGTTTCTCAGGTACTGCAAAGCCGTCTCGGTTGTTTTCAGTCTTGCGGACCCACTTTGATTTTGATGAGATGCATGGATAATTTTGCATAACCATTCTAACCCATGAGCTCATCCGAAGCGATAGGCTTCCGATTCGATCCGCGACGGAAAGCGTCAAACACGGAGAATGAAAGAAGCAGTCTAGCGCTGCTACGGTGGATACATATTGCACGGCAAGTTCGGAGTCTTTATTTGTGCATTCAATATATTTTAAAAATCCCTTCTTCTGATGTTCTAATTTGCTTCGACACTACGCGACCCTTAATCAGGTGTTCAAAGAATGTGTTATAATTTTTTTTTCAGAACAAAACTTATCCTTGCGATACAATATTTTGAAAGTTTCGGTGGTTGACAACTTCAGACTGGTAAAATGGTAACGATGAAACTAAAACAAAGTTTGCTGCAGCACATCGCGCTGACCAAATCTAGTTTTCATGATTTTTTTTGATTTTTTTGTTAAACAGTGCAACTTTAAAATGAAATAAAAAAATTGAAAATAAAGTGGACCATACGTTCACAGAGTTCACGGACTAACGGCGTGATCTGAGCAGGGGGCATACATCTACGACGTATTCAAACAATGGATAAAACAGATACGTCAACTACAATACTTGGTTCGTTTCTTCTATTCCCCAATGTCGTCCCTGATGTTTGTCAGGCTAACGAGGACCCTTGCCAAGAAGTGTTAAAATATCTCTGCCAAAGCGTAGTATCTGACGTATCCGGTAGCGACTCCCTCTAACTGTGGTTCCCCTCGGCTCCCAAGGAGTCTGGGGAACGACGGGACTAAGCCCTAAAGGACCCCTCGCAGTATTTACTCTTCAACTTACAGCATTTTAAAATAGTTGAATACTTTAAAACGACGCTGTGCTTTCAACAAATAACCCATGGTTTTGGCTGTTTTAAGCCTTTCCCGAGACCCGTTGACTTGTAGCGAAAACAGGGAAACACTTTAAAGAACCGGTTTTTCTGATGGAAAAACTACCTTCGACAGCGTGATACACATCAAAGGTAGCAAAACACGGCAAGTGAGAAAATCAGCGTGGTATCAGAGGGGTTAGAAAGTACCGTACGAAATTGGAGTCTCCGGGTTCAGAACTATGGAGTGATTATGGAAATAGGTTGCATTAGTATTATAGTTTTTAGTTTTAGTTTAGTTTAGTATAATACTCTTTATTATACAAACCAACTTTTACATGCTAAACTACATAAATACACCTTTTATAACCCTCTTAACATCCTTTATACATGTAGCTGATACTTCTGACTGCATGAAAGCCCGAATGGGCCTGTGGGGGAGTCAAATTCAAACAAGGGTATGACAGGTCCTTTAAGAAAGAAACGGAGGGACCAATATCTGAGACTCTGACAAGAAATTCTTCTGTGGTCGATAAACTGTGAACGACCAAAGCCCTTTACTCCAAGCTCACTCACCCTTTGTTCCAAACTTTGTACTTCAACTCGAGTTCCTTGATTTTCTCTTCTTTTTGTCTTTTCTTTTCCTCCTTTTCGTCAATAATTTTCTGCTTATCCGCTCGAGCTACCACCTTGGCCCCCCGTCCGGTGATTTCCGCTCCGGCCTGGAATTGAACAAAGGTGGATTCAGCCAACCGAAAAGAAGCAGGATGAAACTCGCTTTGTCCGGCGAAATCGTTGTAACATCCTATGCCTTTGATCCCATCCAACAATGTCTGTCAGGCTGGAAATTAGCCTGAAGCAGAAAATAAATAAAGTACACCTAGACGTAGGATTACGAAGGAAAATGGCTAGAATCTGACAAATAAATTTCAGCTTCAGAGGTTAACTACCAGATAGGCTAACGTAATACAAAAAATGCAGATAGATATAGACGTAAAAAGCGAATTTTTCCACTGAAAAATTCAATCGAATATTTGCAAAATTGGAACATTCGGAGGCCTCTCAGAAATCGCGAATTTTGAAAAAAAAACTGAAATATACCGCAAATCGAAAAATAGAGAAAAACAGAAAAATATGGCGAATTTTCGCAATTTTCGCAGTAAAATGGCGTTTCGTTTCAATTTTTGGGGGGTTTGCGCCTCCCACAGTACTCTGTCACATCGGGAGGGAGCCCAGTCTTAGCTAAGGCTTCTATTTAGAGCCAAATAGAGCGTGATTTCGATACGAGGGATACACTCGATACAAAAACTTGCAGTTGGATATTATATCTTATTTGATTAGTAGGTTGGAAAATAAAACGGATCGACATGAACCGCGGCTTCATACGCGAAATCTTAAATTCTTGTTAGTCGTACAAATTAGACTCTTCTATTGATTAGATTTGAACATTAGCGTTAAATCAGAAGTAACCTATCCTTAACTACCTAAGCAGTAAGCTTAGCAGAAATGACAATGCTTGGCCTAATCAGAGGGGTTTCTTGCTCATGAGGATATGCACACACGTGAAGTGCGTGACTGTATTTTTACGTATATTCTTTTTTTCAATTGAAATTCCACTATAATAATCAATAAGAAGTGGAAAGGTAGGCTAATGAAAAAAGAAAACATTCATACGCGAAACATTGGACCAGTCTCGATTTCAATACAAGGGACTTCTAACTAGATCTATTGGATATCCTTGATGGGGGACTCCGGGACTCGAATCTCACTCGTTTAGTGCATTTGACACTTGTAAGAACAATCTTTCGGCATTGTCAAACGCTTGAAACTCACTTGAAAGCCTAGCCGCTCCCCGGAGTTCCCCTTAATCTTGCTTGGCAAATATAACTGAAGACATAGCTTAAATATCTATTTTTTGTCAACGGAATTCAAGAAATGGGCAAGATAAAGTCTACTGTATGGCGATGGAAAAATAAAATATCCGCGAGTTCTACTGCACGCCAGCAAAAACGTAGGTTTTTCCATTAGTGCAGTAGATGTAAATAGAAAAGAGTTAAATTGTGTTTATTAATAAGATAAGTATCAAGTGAAAAATAAATACTATTTGAGCCCAAGCTGACTTTGAAACATTCAGCTTGGGCTCAAAGAGTATTTATCTAAGAAGTACGGAACTTTCACAGCCCAGACATGCAGACAATTATCCAACTTGGCCGGAAGGAATGGACAAGTGATAAACCAACTGAAGTTCTTAGTAAGATGCAGAGACAACGGACTAATCCCAACTTCATGAAAAATAAAATATACTCGAGTGAACCAAGGTTCCCTAAATAATTTTCTTCTCTAGAGAGCAGCGCAAATCACCTCAGACTCAAGGTTTGTGAGTTTCTGACAACGTAAAAACCCTTTCTTATCCTTACGAATTGCTAATGTTACTTCCAGTCAAGCTAGAGTGGTGAAAATAGGATGAAAATATCGTGGGTTTAATTGTCGCAAGCCTGGAAATGTTCCTACTTGTTGGACATGCTTCTGGTCAGTGATACGGGCTGAGAGAGAGGGGGAGAAGAAGCACAATCTCGAGTGAGTTCCTCAGTTGTCGTCAGACACATGTAAATGTGTAGAAACAACACACTAGCTCAGCGTCTTATTTTTCAGCTTTGATTTTAATTTTTCGCAATTTTTCAGCGAATATTCGCAATTTTCGCTAGATAAAATGCAGGTACTGAAATTGTAAATCTTTACCGGTAGACTACGTCAGCTAATACGGTAACCGGTCAATACCACGAAGACAAAATCAAGAAATGCAAAAAAAACAGAAGATCAAATACAGCGAAAACAAAACCCCGCTATGCAAACACAGCGACTGTGATGCTATTTTTCCGCGAAGAATGATTCGCAATAATAAATCCATAGAGTACAATGTTTATTTTGAATCCGGAAATTTTCGCGATCAGGTAGCCTAAGCTACCCGTAACGTGCTCCCGAGCATGGTAGGAAAAAGTGACCAATGGTCACTATTTCTACACGGTTGTCAGTATTTAACTGTAACCGTGTCGTCGATAGAAAGTTGCAACACATTCCTGGTCGTTTAAAAGGCAGCCCTGACCTAGTTTGAATCCTGACCCCAGTTCGACCAACAGTTTTATTCCTATGCCATCTAGGCGCTAGCTCGTGATTTCCATGAATCATCGAAGCTGAAACTCCCTGAATTTCCCAGACCCTACAGCCCAAGCCAAGCTACTCAACCCAAAGTCCCTAAAAAATAAATGGGACAAGATAAGGGATAGAATGAAAGAAGTAACAGAGACCCTACCCTTTCAAACATTTCTTTCTCCCGCCTTTTCATTTCTGCGTTTTCTTCCATCAAAGTTGTTTTCGACTGTAAACCAGCTCTTTTACCATCCAGAGTCTTGTCCATTTTTCCAGTCAACACTGTCGGGTTTGTAACAGGTTTCCTGTCCAAACTCCGCTGTATCATTCTCCTTGCCGGTGACGCGTTTCGCTCCTTAGTTCGGACAGGCGACTGGTCAGAATCCGACCCTGGTTCTACTTTAACTCGCACGGGAGACTGATCAGAATCCGGTTGCGGTTCTCGCTTTACCCGAACTGGGGACTGATCCGAGTTAGATTGTCTGCCCCTTCGTGGAGACAAGTCCGAGTCACTGCCTTTCGTAGGGCCTTCGTTGTCTGAATCATGTCTGGCTTTCCTTCTAGGTGGAGATGCGTCTGAGTCTGACTCATTCCGTCTTCGAACAGGGGAATGATCTGAGTCTGAGTCATGCCTGTCCCCTCTTCTGGTGGCATTTGGTCGGGCAGGAGAATTATCAGAGTCAGAATCGTGTCTGCTCCTGCTACGCTGTGCACTCTCTTTTTGTTTCGAGGAGATTCCTAACGTTTTCCAACGGTTTGTATTTGAAAAGGTTTCATTTAGAATCACTTCTGCTGGTCTTTCATCGACGATTCCGGCTATCTGTGGAAGTTCTTCTTTGGTAGCATATGCCACACCGTCATCATCATCTGAGTTCCCATCTCTTCCCCTGAGGTCAAAGTCTTCATCCACAATACGGATTCCACTGCAATGAGATGTAGGCTTAAGAACTAAAGTAGTCTAACACAAAAGAAACCGCAAGTAAAACAAAGGGAGTCGTAGAATGCATTATGAGTGAAAGGAAGAAAATCGAAATCAGAATCAAATCAAACAGGATTTGAACAACACTTAAAATCTAAACAAACAAGACCAAAGCTTTCGATCGGATCCCAAAAATTTAACATCTCATCTAGACAATTGGGTCCTGTCTTCTCCAGACTCCTTATTTTTACTACAAAAAATTCAGAAACAGATTAGGGCCAAATAGCTAATCATCTGAGAAAACCAAGTTCAGATATGGATTCAGCATGCGTGTTTACCCCTCTAACTCATATTTGTTTTGACGAAACTTCCTGCCTTAGCTTTCTTCTGCCAAACTTCCGGTTTCTGCCGAATTCGGGAAATACTTATCCGACAAAATAACAAAGCTCAAAACGAATCCAGCGTATCTCCATACCCCTATATCGAACATCTAATCAACTTCAAATAAAGCTTCAACTCATGACGAATTTTTCAGTTTTAAGCCGGATTCCGGGCGAACTATGCGTCCGGGTAAAAAAAAAGTTTGTCATATACGGATTCAGCATATCTTCTTACCCCTAATCGGAATCTAATCAACTACAAATAAGACTTTTGCTTTTAACAAATTTTACGATTGTCATATACGTATTCAGCATATCTTCTTACCCCTAATCGGAATCTAATCAACTACACATAAAACTTTTGCTTTTAACAAATTTTCCGGAAATGGCCGGATTCCGGGCAAACTACTTGTCCGGCGAGAAAATAGTTTTAATAATTGTGTTCAGCATGTCTTTCTACCCCTAAGTCGAACATTTAATCAACTTCAAATAAAACTTTTGCTTTTAACAAATTTTCCGGTTTTGGCCGGATTCTGGACGAACTACTTGTCCGGCCAGAAAATGATTTTCATAATCATCTTCAGCATTTCTTCTGGTCCCTAAGTCGAACATCTAATCAACTTCAAATAAAACTTTTACTTTTAGCAAACTTTCCGGTTTTGGCCGCATTCCGGGTAAACTACTTGTCCGGCGGGAAAATGATTTTCATATTCGTGTTCAGCATGTCTTCTTACCCCTTAATCGACTATCTTTTTAGCTGTTTAAAAATATTTTTTTCCCTTAATTTGAACCTCCTCCACCCCTAAATGTAAGGCTACAGAGCCCATCTACGAACTGGACCTTTCCCTCGACTAAACGATCCTCCCACCAAGTTTCATTAAAATATCTCATTACTTTCGAGAGTTATCGTGCTTACAGACGGACGGACGGACAACTTTTGTGATGTCATAGGTATCCCTCCACTTACGTTTTGGGATCCCAAAAAGAAGTACCTATGAATGTGGACGCCGTTATCCAAGTCGGTCAGCGCAAAAAATACGAAGCTATCTAACAAGCAATAATAGGAGCACTTAAAGCGGCAATAGAGTAGCAAGCTCCGAATAGAACAAGACCAAAGGTCTCGACGGGATCCCAAAAATTTAACATCTCATCCAGACAATTGGTTTCAATTCATCCGTCCCTATAAGTCATATTTTTGTTGACGAAACTGATCGAAACTTCCTGTCTTAGCTTACTTCTGCCAATCCTCCGGTTTCTGCCGAATTCGGGAACTACTTCTTCGACAAAATAAGAAAGCTAAAAATCGAATTATCAAACGTCTGATCAACTTCAAATAAAGCTTTAACTCGTGGCAAATTTTCGGGTTTCAGCCGGATTCCGGGCGAACTGTGCGTCCGGGTAAGAAAAAACGATTGTCATATACGGATTCAGCATCTCTTCCTACCCATAAATCGGAATCTAATCAACTGCAAATAAGACCTTTGCTTTTAACAGATTTTCCGGATTTGGCCAGAATCCGGGCGAATTACTTGTTCAGCCAGAACATGGTTGCAATATCGTGTTCAGCATGTCTTTCTACCCCTAAATCGAACATCTAATCAATAACCGTAAACAGGCTGGAATGCCACAAAAGGTAAGACATTTTGTTTGGGGGGTAGAGGGGTAGGGCTGAACAAATTAACAATAACATAACCTGAGAACGAAGATGAAAGGGAAATCATAAGAATAAGAGAAGATAGTCAATAAACATAACAGACTGCAAAATTCTTGTCAGATTAGCGTCTTATCCTGGGTAAGACCTGTCTTTTCTACAGTTTTTACATTTGCTAAAGAATGTAAGTACATAGCGTAAGCTACACCCCGACAGCTCAACAACTACGACTGGTACTCGTCAGGTTCAATCAACTGACCTTACGAAAAGGTTTCACTGAAGTAACTGCAGGATATCCTTGTAGTTTGCTTGTACCAGAAGGTAGCATGTGGAAAAGTGAACATATGCTGGATACTAGACAAACACAAACATTAATAATTCGGCAGGCATTATGCTAGGATACTTACAGTCCTTTCTTTATTATACTTTTGACTTTTCTTCTTTTTTCTTTTTTCTCGTCCGTTCTTCCTCCCAGATACTTTTGCAGATATTCTAGCTTGGACTTGGCCATAGTCTTCTCGTTCCTCTTCTTAATCCACAGAACCACAGGCTTTTTGCAATGTAGTAGGCTACCCAGAAGCTAGCAGTCCAACTCCCAACAAGGTACAGAACTTAAACAAAAAAATTAGAGATGTCATAAACTGCACAAGAATACCACTGGCGAATCCGCCCAATCACGTTACAGAGATCCGTAGTTACTACGCTCCCGAGCGTGGTAAGCAAATAGTTACTATTTCGAAAAGGTTGGAAACGGTCAGTGAAGTAACTTTTGGTGAGGTTAGAATGGAAATAGCAACTAATAGTTACTATTTATAGAAGGGTGGAACACATTCCAGTCTAGTACACTAGCCCCATTTCAGGCACGGAGCTCAAACGTCTAGCACCATGCCTGGGTGCTAGACGTTCAAGCACTGTACCTTGGATTTCATGTATGGTGCATGGATTTCAGTATACAGTGCATACAGAAAAAACACAGTTTCTGTCATCACAACTGAGCACCAGCTCGGACAGGGCTGAAAATACTACTATGAATTAGAGAAATCAAAGGCAATCCTTTATATATTTTTCACAACAAAAACAAAAGGACTCCAATGATGATGGAGATGAAAAACCTAACAGCACCCTATCTATTTTCCATTCATTTTCCCTATCTATTCCCCAAGAGCCAATATTCTGGTTGGCTGCTAGGTAGAAAGGCTGAGGCACAGGTAGAAAAAGCTGAGGCACAGGACACTTTGCGTGCAAAAACCTTGACTATGTAGAAAAGGAAATGAGTTTTTTCACATCTGTCATCAGCCGAGCCCTTTTGTTTTTGTTGTGAAAAATATATAAAGGATTGTCTTTGATTTCTCTAATTCATGGTAGTAATTTCAGCCCTGTCCGAGCTGGTGCTCAGTTGTTATGACAGAAACTATGTTTTTGATGTATGCATTGTATACTGAAATCCATGCACCATACATGAAATCCAAGGTACAGTGCTTGAACGTCTAGCACCCAGGCATGGTGCTAGACGTCTGAGCACCGTGCCTGAAAAGGGGCTAGTGTACTTCTTCTTCTTCTTAAGTAGCGGGAGTACTGAAGCTCATCTGTAGCTTCTTTCACTCCTTATCCTTTTGTTGTGTGGTTCTTCCACTAGTTGACTTCGGCGGCACTCAGGACTGAGATGAGTGCCCGGAAGAAACTTTCTTCAGATTTTTGGTTCAGCTGTACATCAAGGATGTCTGGGACTTGTTGTGGGAGTTTCTGTTGTCTTATGATTGTCATTAAGGGCTTCCTCTCTTCCTGTAGTTTTCCACATTCGAATAGTACATGTTCCAGAGTCTCTGTGGTCTGTGCGCATGCTCGGCAGTAGTCATCTTGGCTGAGTTTGGCAAGGTGCAAGGTGTGGGCCTTTAATCGATGGTAAAGGATGTACTTAGTTCTTTCCTTGAAGGGAGATCGTATTAGCTTGAAGATAGCTAAGTACGGCTTGCACCTCTCTCTAGTGGCGTCCCTCGTGGTGGAAGAGACGCGATTTGTGGATGTTGATTGGCTATTCCGTCTGGCGTTGTTTGCCGCTTGGTCTGCTTCCTCATTATGGGGGATTCCAACGTGGCTTGGGATATGTTGGAACACAATTTCTTTCCCCTGAGACATGATTGTGTTGACTGCTGAGCGCAGGTGAGTTAAGTCGGTGTCATCTGCTCTCTTGTGTATGGTCTGTAGCAGGTGAAGCAATGAGCGGGAGTCTGTAAGCACAAGTACATTTTGTGAGGGTTCAAGTTTTGACGCTGCCTCGAAGCCTGCTATTATAGCGGCCAGCTCCGTTGTTAGGACTGATGAGGTGGCTGGCATCAGTCAACCACAAATCCCTGATTTTTGGATACCCTATGCCAAACGCTGGGTATATCTAACGTTTGGCATAGCCTATGCCTAACCCTGGATACCCTATGCCAAACGTTGGATAGGTGTTGACACCCTAACCCGAACCTACCTCACTACAGATGAGTTCTGATTGGTTGATTTCTGAGCTTCACTCAAATCATCAATGTTTTACTGGGTCACAGTATCCAGCATTTGGCATAGTGTATCCAGCGTTAGGCATAGGGTATACCAAACGCTGGACATACCCAGCGTTTGGCATAGGCTTTCCCAAAATCAGGGATTTGTGGTAGACTGGCTGGCATAGGTTTCAATATTCTTAGCTTGTGTCGAGGAATGATGACAGCCACTCCTGCTTTTCCGTCGTCTACTGTACCATCTGAATAATTCTGCATGTAGTCTTGATAGCTGGATTGAATTTTTGATCTTAGCTGCACTTGAATGAGTGAATTTGGCATGCTTTCTTTCTTTCCATCGATTAGCGTGAGCTTCACATAAGGTCTTTTCATTGTCCATGGTGGACTTGGAGGGAATGGTCCAGTTTGGATCTTATCTACTAGACTGACACGTTCTATATGAAGTATGAGCCAACTGAAGGAATTGTTGGTTGTTCTTCATCATCCAAATCATCAAGCCATTGGGAGCAACGTCATCGTCGTTCCCTTTCGGCCTCTCTTCTTGGCTCGGTGGCCTGCGTCGTCTGCACGTTTTTTCTTCTTCGTTGGGCATATCTCTGCTTGGGTGAGACGGGATCTAGCTGGCTTCTCTCTCCAGTAGGATCTTGATCATCTGGTGGAAAAGTTCTTTCTCCTCTAACTTCCGAAGTGGTGCTAGGTTGATAGCGCTTAAAGACGGTTGTATCCTTAGTCTCCGGCATGTGGCTCTCAATTTGGCTGTTTGGTTGTCTCCTTTGCAGTCGAATAGAACATGTTGCACATCTTCTTCAACCTGATGGCATGTTCTGCAGTGTGGAGTGTTATGGAGTCCCCATTCAAACAGCGTTTTGTTTAGAAGGAGAGTCTCAGTCTTAAGCCTGTAGTAAGTGACGCACTGATGACGTGTTTTAAAGGGTGACGGGTGTAACTGCATTTTCTTCGCACGGTTTCGCATGATGTCTCTCATCGTTTGCAGTTGGGATTGAGCTGGGTTGTCCGCTGCTTTACTAGCCAAGGCGTCCGCTTCTTCATTGTGATGGATTCCCTTGTGGCTCGGGATATGTTGAAACTTGCAGCTGATGTTTTGACCTTCGAGAAGTTGAAGGAGATTTCTGATGTTCTTGAGGTCTGTGTCTTCACTTGCCGAGTTTATTTTGTGTAGTAGTTGTAGTGCTGATCGGGAGTCCGACAGGATCACCACTTCTCTCGACTCCGGAGGCATTTGGGTAACCACTTCCAGTGATTTTTCGATTGCCGCTAACTCAGCTGTGAGGATGGATGTGCCTTCAGGGAGGCGAATGGCAATATTCAACTTGTACTCGGGAATGCAGGCTGCCGCCCCTGCCTTCTTGCCTTTCACTGAGCCATCTGTGTATATTTGTAGGTGGTTGGCGAAACGGGTCGACATTTCGTACTTGAAAATTTGGTTGTCCAACGGGATCAGCTGGTCTTGCACTATAGGTTGGGCCATTGTCCATGGAGGAGATTCTGAAAATGGATGTGCTTCTGCTTTCGTTGCCTTCCACCCAGGGACTTCCGCGACGAATTTTGACCATGATGATTGTGTGGTGCTCTGTAGGCCCGTATTGCCGAATGTCTTTTCGTATACCGCGTGTTTTAGACCATAACACTGGATTTTCGTGAAGTACTTTATGCGTAGCATTTTCCCTCGTTCACTTAGGGTGGGCAGCCCAGCAATTTCGCGAAGCTTCTGCACGGGGGTATGTTTGTGGAGCCCCAGGGCGATCCTAATTGCCATGTTTTGGACTGTTTCTAGTGTCTTCATGTGGGATTCCGGTCCGGCTTCAATAAGTTGGAGGGCATATTCGATTTTTCCTCTCACATATGTTTTGTAGAAGTCCAAAAGTGTTTTTGGCGCCGAGCCCCACCTGGTTCCGGCCAGTCGTTTCATCATCTGAATCCTGTTTACTGCCGCTGTCCTTATATTGTGTACCTGCCTCTGTAGGGTGAACCTTTTCTCCAGGGTTACTCCGAGTAGAGTTACTTCGTCTTCATACGCTAATCGGCTGCCATCTATCTCTAGTTCGGGGAGGGTCTGCAACTTCCTACTATGAAAAACTATGGCCTTTGATTTCCCCGCTGAAATCGGGAGGCCAAAAGCTTTGGAGAACTGGTTGACGTCATTGACTGATTGTTGGACTGCTTTACGTAGTTCTTTTGGGTCCTTCCCTCTTTCCCAAATCAGGAGGTCGTCCGCAAACTCCCCTTGATTAGTTTGACTTCTTCTCATTTGGAGTTCGCTGATGTACAATATGAATAAAAGGGGGCTTAGGATGGATCCCTGCGGGAGTCCTTCGTGGATTTGCTTCTGGGCTGATTTCGCTTGGTTGATTTTTACTTCGATGGTTCTTTCTTCAAGGAAGTCCATTGTGAATTTGATGAGTCCTTCTGGGAAGTCTTTGGATTTCAGTGTTTCTTGGAGCTTCTCGCGTCTCACGTTCCCGTACGCATCCTCGTAGTCGAAAAGCACTGCTATGAGATACTCCCCTTCCTTTAGGGCTATCTCCAGTTTGGATCTTATCTACTAGACTGACACGTTCTATATGAAGTATGAGCCAACTGAAGGAATTGTTGGTTGTTCTTACCACGCACGGCATGAGATTCAAAGTCACCGCTGCTAATTACTGCTAATATCGTCGAAATCCTGTCGGAAGAGGAGGCAGTCAGTCCCCTCACGTCTGCTTACGATTGCATTTAAAAAAAAATTTGTATAGTGACATTTGCTAATTTTATCCTAAACCAGTAAAATGATATCTAATTGGAATTCACATTGACCTTTGGATTTAGATTATGTTTTATATTTCGGGATAAAATGCAAAAATTTCGCAGCCCATCTGAATTCGCAATCGCTGAGTATTTGAAAATGGTGTCGCGTGTTCGAACCAGAAACTAGAATTGTAGTTGAATTGTCCAAGTTTATCGAACAAAAAATTTCAAGCACAAAAAAATATGGCCAATGTACCAGGATCATTGCAAGGTACACTGGGCTTCTTTCCTAGGTTGCACAGTTAAGGCCTTTTTCCGTGACACAATTGTGGGCCACACATGTCTGAGTGTTTGCCTCGGAAACACGATTGTGTGCCTCAAAGTTGAGCCACTAGTTAAAACTCGCGGAAATGCCATTTTGTTTATTTTTTGGTGGCAATTACAAATATCTGAAAATAAAAATAAAATTCCTGGAAAATCTCAATAAACAGAACTCCAGGCTTATTTCCTTACCATTCTGTACAAAAAACATCCTCAGTTTTAATTCTATTTGCTTGAAAAAGTAGTTAGCTTATTATTTACACACTATTTTGTTGCTAAATATTAATATCCCGCCAGGATCAAGCAACAAAATCGACAATCACCTCGCCAGATGTTTGTTGTGAGCCACGAAAATCTTTTTGGTCACAGATACACATGAAACACTCTTTTAGAGCCACAGTCGACCCACAAACTGTTTGTGGGAGTACAGAAAAAGACATTTAATCTTGATTGCACTGTTGTATGAAGGTGAAGGTCATGCAATGAATGTATGATTTATTGAGTGAGGATACTAGGTATGTGATGCAAACTTTAGAAATTACCTCATTCTTGAGCAGAAATTAAGGGACTTTTCAGTTCAGTTCTATTTTGTCAAAATGTTTGATAGAACTACAAAGAAATCAAATAAATATTACCTTCATATTTCACTTCGTCCCATGCACAATGGAGTTGAACTTTAACAACGGAGAGGCAGGAGAGACGGTCCTGATCAGTATGTGGCTCTTGGTTACTAATGATAAAGATTGTGTGGTTTTTCGTTGGTTGCATGGGTTCAAGTAGAATTGCAGTGAGTCATAATGTTCAATGGTGAAGGCCTTCCCTCTTTCCCAGAAATTTGGGGCTTTTCTGCTCTTTATCTACAGAAGCAACTTCCAGAGTCGCAGAGTCTATTGCTGGCTGTCTTGGCTGGTCTGCAACCATAAAATCATATGACTGTACAATGTTACCGATCCAGTTGTGGCTGAGGACCAACGCTGTGTCGAGTTTGTCTCTTCTTTAGACCGGAACCACCCATATTATAGTGTGTTTATTTAGTTATTTTATCTAGTCTGATCTGTTTTCTTCCTTTATTGTTTTTCAAATATGTAATGGGTCAATAAAATTATTGATTGATTGAGAGGAGTATTCAAGGCTGTTCTTGATGGCATGGGTTGAAATATTGGTAGGGGATCCAATGCAAAATTTGTAGCCTGCGTAGTAGCACGAAAGCGTTGCATGTAATACTATGCAATAGCAGAGAATACTATCATTTAATGTGCCTTAGACTGGTCCAATCTTATGTAGTAGTATCCAGTAGCATCCTGTCTTGCCATAGTAGCATCCGGTCTTGCTAATAGTAGCATATAGTAGTATGCAGTAACACGGTAGCCTTGAAGTAGAAGCATGTAGTAGCATCATTAGTACTGCATGCTACTTTTTCCTACTACTTCATAGTACTATTTTGAGATACATTTTTCATCTGGGAGAGGGGGGCAAAACCCGATGGGGGCGAACCAGTACATTGAACCTCTCGCCTTCAGTCTTTGAATTAGTTCATTCAGAAAATCTTTGATAGATGCCATTCATGTAGCACACATTGGGGAAAGTTTTGAATTCGGTATGACAAAGACTACGGAGAAAAGAGGTTGAGAAGTTTTTATATGCTCACTGGAAATTTTTACACCCGAGTCCTCAACGAATATTTTCCAAGTTATTACAGCTATAGGGTCGTAATTAGCAGGATTAGAAGAGGACTTTCCCGCTATTGGCCTGATAATTTCCATCAACAAATGTCAGGCTGTCTAAATTTAAAAAATTGTTTCAATAAAGGTCGACTCTGGACAGTTTTTTTGGGGGCGACTTCAGAAACATTTCTAGGTGTTTGGTTTCGCCCCTTCTGATGGAAGAGTTTCTACAAACCTGAAAACTAAAATTTGAAGTAACTGGAGGTAGAAAATCAGTTTTGTTATTGACCACCTTCAGAGGCTTCTCTCCATTCTGTGCCTAAAAACGTAAACCGACGTGATTTCTACAATGTCTGTATAGTTTTTCCAGGTTTTGACATTTTGGATTTTTCTTTTACAGATGCATCGCACCTATACCCGAAAGAGAGTGTTATAAACGGTTGTAAAAGATAATGCTGTAAACAGTAAAAGTGTTCAATTATATCATACTGTGCAAGAAAAAAAAAATACAAGACATGAAGTTTTGATTTAGTAAATAACATGCAACAAACTAGTGCCAAAAACTCCATAATTTTCGGACCTCTCCCGGAAAACTAAAGTTTTGACTTATTTTATCAATTGTTTTCTTTCACATAATTTACGTGTTATGTAGTTTACGCATTTTGCTTTTATTCTACCCCGCAAAACTACCTAGAGGTATCTGAAATGGGTTTAGACATGATGTATTCACTAAAGTTTTAAAGGAACCAATCTCTAGTCTGCAATGTTTACACCACTCATATTTGAGTAGATCGTTCATATCAGACCTAGTTTATATAGTCGTGATTTCAGTACGATTCGGAAGTAGATATCACAATGATGTCAAAATAGGTCCTTAGTTTCTTATCCTTGTTAGCTTAATCCTTGGACATATGACATATACATGTGCATAAAAAAGGTAACACAAAAATCAAATTATTCAGTAGGATATCTATTTCTTTTGATAGTCTGTTGAAGGTTTTCTCTCATTTCTGTCATTAAACAATGCCATGTAAGCTGTTTCAGAAGAATTTGAGCGACATGGACATGGAGCAGACTGACAAGAATCTCTCTTGTCGGTTGCAAAGCCCTATCCAAACTGCCTTCAGTAGTCCAATCTAGTTTTTCTTTCGATATCTCAGTTTGGAAAGCCAAACTTTTTGTCAAATAGATTATCAAACTTATTAAACGGTGGATAATGATAATGTTGCTTTACTGCGAAATAACTGATCCAGAAAGCAATTCAACCTTATTAGTCGTCCCCGTTTTCGCACGATCAACCTTAGATCGCTTCTTAGGCTATGCAGGGTGTGAATACACTGTTTCAAGCATGAACAAAGAGGTGTTCGGAAATGCCCCCACACGTAACCGAAGTCGCCCCTTAGGGGCGACTTCGGACACTCGAAGGTCATACGTTTTTGGGTCTCACCAAGAAACGAGTTTCCTATGACGGAAGGGCATCCTTTGACGCTGGGAGTGCGAAGAGGTCGAACAAATTTTGTGTTGTTTTTGTCTTCAGGACAAAACCCCCTTTTTGGTTTGGTTGCAAAAAAAATAACGAGGGATAGTATTTTTGTAAAGATTAAGTTTTTAAAGAATAAAAATTTTAAGGAAAGGAGATATTAAGGAAGGAAAACGAAGAAAAGGGTTTAAAGATGTGTTGAAATGGTAAAATGAGAAATAAGGGTTAAAAGAGGGAATAAGAAAGGATTTTAAAAAAAAAATTAAATGTAGAGATAAAGGAAAGTGTAAGTGACGCTAAATATATACAAAACAATTTACAAAATAAAAAAAATAAAAAACATAAACAATTTTTTTTTTAAATTTATTTATTTATTTATTTTATTTCAAATAAGGCCAACATGGGCCACAATATAACAAAAACACACTGAAGAAACAAACAAATGTAAATACCAGATCACTTACGTGACTCCTGTCAAAAGCCCCGCATACAACTCACGAGTCCACGCAAGCCATACAGGCAGAGAAAGCCGCATCTGAGGCCCACAAAGGATCCTAGGAAGTGGGCTAGGGGATCGGAGGATCCTGGTTTGAAGGGAAAGAATTGACCGCCTCCGAAGTTCACCAAAAGATGGAAGCCCTTCACCAACAAACATTCCCGATGCACTACAATTCCAAGGAAGACCGTGAAGCCACCGGAACGAATTATTATACATTACCCGAAAAGAATTCTCACATTTCACACTAACATTACAAGCAAGAGGAAGGCAGTAAAGTGGCGTGCAGTAAGCCCTGAAAAGAAAGCTCTTTACCGGGGCCTCGCAACTACCAAACCTCCTTATCAGTATATTTGCTCTAATAGATAGAGACCTCATAAGCGAAGAAACATGCGCTTCAGCAGTCATCGAAGATGAAAACGTGAAACCCAAGTATTTGAAATGCTGGACGACTTGAATCTTTGAACTAGATAGTACAGCATCTGGGATAATCTTCAAATGAAGACCACGTGGAATGAATGCCATACACAGCGTTTCTTCGTGTTGAATACGACATCATGCATCAAAGCAAATTCATCACAAACCGCCAGTAGCTTATTAAGTGCTGCTACTGTTGGGGCAAGAACGGCTAGGTCGTCAGCATAACTAAGGTTATTGAAACACAGCCCTTGTATGAAGCAACCAACTCCAGTTCTAGCCAACAACAAATTCAAATCATCAACATACAGGTTATACAATAACGGAGACAGCACACCTCCTTGGCGAACCCCATTCAACACTGCGAATGGCTGGCTAATTACACCACTCCACTTCACTCGGAACTGCTGTGTCTGAAACCAAGCAGCTAGGGTTCCAGTTATCCTAGGGTCAATACCCCTCGAGACCATCTTATTCAGAAGCTTCTCGTGGTTAACCCTGTCGAACGCGGCCTTGGCGTCAATAAAACACACAAACACCGGGCTAGAAAAATCCAGAAATACTGGATCACCGCCTGTAAAATAAAAACACAAAAATCGGTTGACGATTCTTCTTTAAACCCAAACTGGTAATGTGAAGAACGAAGCTGGGTTCAAGAATAGTGTACAAACACTTCTCGAACACCTTCGACACAACTGCAGCCAGTGCAATTGGTCGGTAATTTGAAACTGCAGACATATCACCGGAACTTGTCTTCGGTATGGGAACAAGACATACTTCAGTTAAAGCCTCCGGGACAAAATGATGATTTAGAAAACCATTAAATAACACAGACAACATGCAAGTCACAGTCGGACCGGCAAATTTAATGTGGTTAGCTGTAATACCATCAAGCCCACCAGACTTACTACCTGCAAGCCCAGACACCACGCGAGAAATACTCTTTACGGATATCAGCTGCTCACCAGGGTTAAGTTGGGAATCAATAAAGGCCTGACGCCTCAGACCACTCACATCCGATTCTACCGAAGAAAAAACTTCGCTGAAGTGTCCACGCCATAATTCGGCAATCGCAACAGGGCCAATCGCTGTTCCAACTCTTTCTGCCGCTTTTGGCACCGATACACGTTGAACCTTCGCAACACACTTCCAAAACGCATTAAACCGAAGTGTCCCAAGAGCCCTTGCAAGTGCCGTAGCCCGAAGTTGCACAATATGCTTCTTGCACCAACGAAAAGAACTACGAAATTTACAGTTTAAAAGCCTTCGTATCCAGTCAAACTCATCACCAATCCTTCTACCATGAGACACCCAAGACAAAAATGCTCTTTTAGCAGCCAGGTAATGTACCTTCACATGACTACTCCAACCAGGCACGACCCCTGCCCCAGAACCAGACCTAGGGTCATGTAAGGCAGAAGTCGGTAAAGTTTCACATGCAGTTAGTAACAAAATACCAAGAATTGTTAGATACAAAGACTCTAGTTTTCTACAATGATCAGGGTTATTACAAGGGTTTAAACTACAAGAGTATTGAGAGGAAGGCCCCAAACTCATGATTCTCCTCTCAACCCCTTTAACATAAGACCCCTTCTGGGCCTCACTTACATTCTCCCAGTTAATACGCGGAGGATTAACCACCTTTGGGGAAGAAAAACTCAAATTATACGTATGCGGTAATGGGCACACAAACTCAAATACAAGCGGGAAATGATCCGACCCGAACACGTCGTAACGTATCCTAATATTTGATAACAGCAAATGCATTGCTTGTGAACACAAAATATCAGATGTTAGGAACGTTGGCGTCACCGAGGGAAGTGGAAGCGTAGTTACCTGGCCAAATCATATTTGACAGGAAGAACGGAAAAAATGCTACGCGACATTTAAAAAAGAAAAAAAGAAAAAAAAGGTGAATAAATAAGCTTTCCAAGCATATCAAAACGAAGTTTGTACCTTTAGAAAAACATTTTTTTAGGGATACAAACCTTAAGTCTTCCTGTTTCGTCCCCATCTCCCCTACCTGGGTAAGATCTGAAATCCGAAGTCATACGGATGGCCACTTGGTTGGGCAGGTAGACGAAAGGCATAGACATGGCACAGACTGACAAGAATCTCTCTTGTCGGTTGCAAAGCCCTATCCAAACTGCCTTCAGTAGGCCAATCTATTTGGGTACTGGGATCGTCAGGAGTTTCTTTTGATATCCCAGTTTGGAAAGCCAACATGTGTTGAAGCGTGCTGCATCGCAAGCCAGTAGAGTATCGGGGTGGCAAAGGGATTTCTCAGAGGAAGGTGAAGTCAATAAGTAGTAAAAAGTAGCTTATGGAGTACTCATTGGGTGTAAGAAACACACTTACAGTCTACGAAAGTCTTTGATTATTTTCAGCTATACTCAGCTATCCAGGGGTAAGAGCAGTCTTACTCAAATCCTCATCTCAGTGTTTATGCTGCTTTAAATTTGGGGTATGTTCCAGTGTAAGGTCATAATGCCTTTGGGTGTTCCCAGCATAGTACCTTAGCGCACTATCAGCTGCAAGGACCCGGTCCTGGCTCACAAACAAGTTGGAGACTAGGTGGTCACGGTAGAATGAGAGACCATAACGGAAATAAACCTAAAATAAATATAAACCTCTTTTCAAGTTAATTTTTAGGAAGTTTGGTGTCTCGTGTTCTGTTAGTTGGCAGTTGATTGGCCAAGGTAAAATGGGAAAGACCACTACTTCACTTTCCTACTTTACCTTGCGTTAAATGTGAGAGGTATCTATAATACAGTTGTCTTTCGTCAGTCCAGTTTGAAATGAAGCTTCCTATATATTTTGTTCTTTTTTGCTCGAACATTTCTTTTTGTATACAGTTCCGGTGCATCTGGGCATCAGGTTACCAACCCCTAGACACGGAATCTGTGACTGGTCTGGTTGTGGTTTGACGCTGATGTATTCTTCTTGTTTATTGCAGCTTCAGAAGTTCGAAGATACCTTGAGGATGAAAGAATCCCTATTACCAAGCGTTTTGTCTTGGTTAGGAACTGCATCAGGGCTTCTGCAAGTGGAGCTTCGCTCAGCATACAAACAGTTTTGGATTGGCTTCAAAAGCAGGTAATTTTAAGACTCACATTTGTTTGTTAATAGGGCTATTTAGTTCCGTCGAAAACCGAATTAAAATCGATCAGTTTTCGCTTATGCAGTTTGTTTGAATACTATACAAAGTTCAGTTGTTTCTAGTAGTAAGTGGTTTATTGGATACAGCTTGAAGATTATTGGTAGGCATAAGTCACAAAAAAGGGTTGGATAGCATAGGAAGTATTGATAGTGGAGCGTAGGTTAAGAGAACATGGGGCACAGGAATGGCAGCGTGGACTGGCTGTCTCAGATTCCTCCGGTTTTATGCCGCAGTCAAGTAGACATAGGGGAAAGAAGTTTATTTTGAGGTGGGGTTTTCCTTAGGTCAAACTCCATTGCTAATTAGTCTAAGGGAAGATGTGAAGACATCAGACCTTTTGCTTCGTTAACATTGAAGTGGGTTATCTCGGTTATCCCCAAGCTGACGTGCCAGAGAACTTCATTTGAACTCCTTTTTGTACAGGCATACCTTAATTTCCTGTACTGAGTTCTCTGTCAAGTCCCTGTAACAAGCTTGGAGAAGCTAGATCGTCCTAGGCTGTTACGTTTCGGTTTTTTGAAGCAAGACGTAACACGGCTTGTATGTGTTTCTTGCAAACTTTATTTGAATAAGCCCACGCCCGTTGCCAGTAGGATTACAAAGGAAATGTTTAATATTTTGATAAGTTTAGAGTGGCATGTAGTCTAGAAAGAAGGAGATAAAAAAGATGAGATCATTTTATTTTAACTATGCAAAGCACCTGCTCCACTTGTCGAAATTATGACATAACCATACTTTGACGGAGAAGTTCAACATTCAAGATGCAAGTGTTACCCTTTTGGATGTTTCTTCGTCGCTATCAAAAATCATTGACAACAGAACCCAACCAGCGCACGACCTTCTACACTGCTTCCTGGCCGAAGATTGAAATTAAGTGTCTTTTTGTGTATGTTTATGTGTTTTATTTACTTTCTTCATTTACTCCGCTTTCTTGAAAACGGCGGGTTATAAATAAATTACTTACTTACTTACTACTTGTGTTTGATGCGTGAGCAGTGAGAGAAAATAAATCGAAGCATTTCCATTTAATGGGTGAGTGTAAGAAATTAAAATACCCGATGAAGGAAATATTTGGGGAAATGGTGTGGGGGAAGAATGGTTCAAGACAAATATTGTGAAAGCAAAGTTTTAAGGATGTAAGAAGTTTGGCAGGATTCTTTAAGGTGGCCGTGAGTCACAGGGAAAGTTTTGTATAAATAAATGATGAGTTTATGTTGTTGTTTTTTTGTGGTGGAATTAAATCATATCTTATTTTTCAGAAGAGATGTATAGGTTCGTGTAGTTTACCTTTCCATTTATTAGTACTTTATTTCGAGTCCCAGAAGTGCAAAATTGGTATGGCAATGTCTTGAATGTCTTCTACTCTTCTAAATCCTTGCTCGAACCTTCGAAGCGATCATTCGGTATTTTTTCTTTCAGTTTGTTGACGGACCAAATGACATGGAAGCCCTAAAAGAAATTCCTTCTCTACTTCAGTTGGTGAAAGATAAACAGGACACAAAATTGATCATTGAGCCAACCTTTCTTGAAGTAAGTATGAGAACCCACATTAATCCTAATATAGTAGGCCGTATTATTTTTGTTCGGATGCTTTGTTTTTGTGTTTTTAAATTACCTCGATGCTGTTCAACTTTCAGACTTCCTCGTTTGTAGGAAAACAACCCGATGAAAAATTTATCTTAGAATAGTAGTATGAAGTTGTATGAAAAAGTAGCATGGAGTACTAACCGATGCTACGGCATGATTCTACTTCAAGGCTACCGTGTTACTGCATTCTTCTACATGCTACTATTAGCAAGACTGGATGCTCCTAGAGCAAGACAGGATGCTACTGTATACTACTACTTAAGATTGGCCCAGTCCTAGCCACATTAAATGATAGTACTCTTTACTACTACATATCAATAGATGAAACTTTTTCGTACAACTAAGCAGGCTACAAATTTTTCATCGGAAACGGCTCATTTTGCTCGCTGGTCTCCTTTTATCTTCCTATTTTACAGAATTTACAAATCCTTTTTTGATCGTCTTTTTAGGGAAAACAGCGCTGAAAAACCAAGGAACAAATGTGCAGGAAGTTTCTCCTTTTGCTCGCTCTTTTCCTTCCATCTTTTCCTTTTCCAAGCAAAAAATGTTGAAGGTAGAGAAAAGAGACGGCTGAATCTGAGTCAACTAACCTATCGAATTATCAGGCTATATTCAGAAAGATTTGCTTCCACTATCCTGCCACTATACAGTGTGTTGCAACGTGAATTAGTCAGGGAAAAATTAAAAGACAAGGTAATACATGTACTTTAGTGAATAGTTGTATTACAGGCTAACTTTCGACATCGAGGTTGATATCGGAAAATAATTTTCATTGCGTATTTGTGTTGCCATGGGCCTCGGGCATTTTCGCAATAAATATCATATCATAACACTGATATGATATGATATGATATTTCTTGCAAAAAGCCAACTGGCCATAGCAATACCACAAAAAAATCACTTACAATAAAACAAAACAACAAAATCAAAAATGAAAATCCTAGGTATAGCTGAATAACACTTACATTAGATCCTCCCGATGCTTTGCTGCCAACCGGACGAACACTGCCAAATTTCTCATTACTGCGAAACCCTTGTCTCCAATCAGATCTACTAACCCTGCCTCCCCTAAAGCACTCCTCCCAAACATTTCTTCCCTTAATCCCCCCAACAGAGAGAGTATTCAAGATTAATTGATTTTTTTTTTTATTTCACATAGGCTCTGGTTATACACACTGAAAGTGCACAGAAGGGATTGGAAGCAGTTGTAGACGTTCTGAACAATTTTTTGGATGACCTCGGCCTCTTAAGGTGTGTTATCAGAGATGAGCAGCTGCTGATGAGACTGGTAAGTGCTGCTTGTTTCCTCCTTTAAAGTTTAATTGAAAATGCAACTTACTTTTACATCTGATATTCGGATATACTGCATTATTTTGACTCTCTAGCAGGCCCGTATTCAGGAATTTATTTCGGGGGTGGGGGGGGGGGGTTGCCTGCGGGTCGGACAAAAAAGTACAAAATAGACATAGATCATGTAACCAAGGTGTACTTTCACCAAGGGAGTTCACGACACCTTGGTTTCTATAAGTTTAATTCCGCCAGGTAACAACAGGTTCCTGGCGATGAATAACCTGAGCCATTCAAGTTTGAATTGGGGCGAAATTTAATACAATGCTGGGCAGTCTGTTTTGAGTGGGACCGGTGAACGGTCGTTGCTGGAGATGTTAAAAGTTAAGTGTTGAGTTTTATTTATTACCTGCTATCTATCGCCATTGTATTGAAAATGTAAATACACGAATATGTTTTTCTACAATTGACCAACGAGGTAGAGTTTAGTGGGTGTTTTTATTTTGGTTTTGTTAAGCATGGTCCACACCGCTCGGGGACCATGTCGTAACAGATAACTTTCCGTAACAGTAGAGAGATTAAAGACGTAGTAAAATTAACGCTTAGTAACAGCTAATTAACGCATTATAACAGTGGTCGCAGCGAGGGATATTGAACCCCAAATTTTTTTTTTTTCTCTTGAATATGGATTGTTGAAATATTTTGTTTTGTTTACGGGAGGGAATTACGGGATGTCTTGCCTCGTTGATTAGTTGTTGGAGAACTATTTGTTAGGCCTATTATTAATTTGTTCCTTTACAGTTGGTTTTCAAAATGTCTAGTGATGAGGGTGACACGAAAGACGACGTGAGAGTTAAGTTAAATGCCGATAATTCGAGTCTCGTACTGAAATTGTTGGGTTCGCTTCCTGATTATGGAGGGAAGACGGACGTATCGGAATTTTTGAAAAAGGTGGACATTTTGACGAAAATTGTGGATTGGTCGCTGTTGAAAGAGTACTTAGGTCTAAAGCTCAGTGGCGATGCATTTTCATTTTTTGTAGCTACAAAGGATTGCGACTTTGACTCGTTCAAAGAAGGGTTCGAGACCCGCTTTGCATGTACGACTCATCGAAGGAAATTAAAATACGGGCAAATCGCGTTGGAAGCCGGCCAATCATTACTCGCGTATTGCGGCCTTGTAAAAGAAGCATGCGTCGAACGTTTTGGTGAGGATGTGAATGACAGCGTAGTAATTCACGAGATCCGAAATGGTTTACCCGATAAGTACGCGAAACTCCTGTATGAAAAGTCGCCCGCTAAATTGGAAAAGTGCGTCGGGATTTTGGCAAATGCTGAAGAGGTGGAAGCAGCTATGCGTATGCGGTCGTTGGTAAAGGCAGCAGGTGCGTCTAATAACGTTTCGGCTAGTCGTGGTGATTCGCACGTTCAAAATTATCGAGGCGGTTATTCACGCGGTCGCAAGCATAATGTTTCTGTTGCCAATGGTTCGAGACCGGCACAGAACAAGTACTCAAAAGATGGAAAGCCGATTTGCAATCGCTGTTCCAAAGTGGGACATATCGCCGTCAAATGTCGCGTTCATTTAAACTCGTCCGGTCGCCAGTAAAAGCAGGTGCTCGCGACCCGTCGGTTAAAATTTTGCCTGCAGCCAAACGTGTAAATGAGGTTTATACCGGAAATTGGCAAGATCTGCCAATGATTAAATGTTTTGTCGCGAAGGATCGAAGCATTTTTTCACTTTTTGATTCCGGTGCGGCGAAATCTCTGATTAGGTCTAGTGTTTTTAGGAAACTAGATCAGTCGTGTGTGGTGGAACAAGAGAAGGAGGAGGGGGCTTTTAGGTCTATAACAGGCAATTCGCTAAGATATAGTAGTCGCACTGTTATAATGCGTTAATTAGCTGTTACTAAGCGTTAATTTTACTACGTCTTTAATCTCTGTACTGTTACGGAAAGTTATCTGTTACGACATGGTCCCCGAGCGGTGTGGACCATGCTTAACAAAACCAAAATAAAAACACCCACTAAACTCTACCTCGTTGGTCAATTGTAGAAAAACATATTCGTGTATTTACATTTTCAATACAATGGCGATAGATAGCAGGTAATAAATAAAACTCAACACTTAACTTTTAACATCTCCAGCAACGACCGTTCACCGGTCCCACTCAAAACAGACTGCCCAGCATTGTATTAAATTTCGCCCCAATTCAAACTTGAATGGCTCAGGTTATTCATCGCCAGGAACCTGTTGTTACCTGGCGGAATTAAACTTATAGAAACCAAGGTGTCGTGAACTCCCTTGGTGAAAGTACACCTTGGTTACACCGACCTACGGTGCAGTGCGATAGGTCGAATTGCGTTATCACTTTGATACGCTTTCTGAAAATGTTATATGTCCGTATCGGTCGGATACGTGTTATTGTGATCGGAAAAACAACTTTAAAAGTTTTGTTATGTTTTGGCAACATTTGCATTTGTTTTGTGCTGGGAGGTATTTTAGATAGGGGGTTGGATCAAGGGAGGAGTAAAATAAAATTGGGGCAGATTAAAATTGAATTTCAGAACTGAGGTCAGTTCTTTTTGGAAGGGGGGAGGTGTAACCAAGGTGTACTTTCACCAAGGGAGTTCACGACACCTTGGTTTCTATAAGTTTAATTCCGCCAGGTAACAACAGGTTCCTGGCGATGAATAACCTGAGCCATTCAAGTTTGAATTGGGGCGAAATTTAATACAATGCTGGGCAGTCTGTTTTGAGTGGGACCGGTGAACGGTCGTTGCTGGAGATGTTAAAAGTTAAGTGTTGAGTTTTATTTATTACCTGCTATCTATCGCCATTGTATTGAAAATGTAAATACACGAATATGTTTTTCTACAATTGACCAACGAGGTAGAGTTTAGTGGGTGTTTTTATTTTGGTTTTGTTAAGCATGGTCCACACCGCTCGGGGACCATGTCGTAACAGATAACTTTCCGTAACAGTAGAGAGATTAAAGACGTAGTAAAATTAACGCTTAGTAACAGCTAATTAACGCATTATAACAATCAGAGGGAAAAGCCTATACAAATTGATTATTTTTGTATGTTTCGGGGGGAGGGTGGTCAACCCCCCCCCCCCCCCCCCCCCCCGAATATGGCCTTGCTCTCTATTTTTTTTTTTTTTTTACCACAAGGTGCTCTAGTAATAACGTCCAGAATATGCGCTGCTTGCACGAGAACCCAAAATCCATCCAGGCGCAGTTGCTGAATATTTTGAGTACAGAGACAAGCATATAGAGGTACCGCACATCCGAAAGAATAAGTTCAGTCGATGAAATCGAGTATCTGTACATAGCCGACAAACAAAGTAACGCCTTTTATCGGGTTTTCAGGCCTATATGAGTAAATAAGTGAAGTCTAGCAAGACTGTTGGATCTCAGCCCTGTTCGGTTAAAGTTTAACCGAAAAGGGCTAGGATAGGACAGTCTACTTCCCCATCACGTATTCACTTAAACAGGTTTGAAGACCCGATGAAAATGCGTTACTTCGAGCGTGTTCCACCCTTCTAACAATAGTAACTATTAGTTACTATTTTCATTCCAACCTCGTGAAAAGCTACTACGCTGACCATTCCAACCTTCTCGAAATAGTAACTAACAGCAACTATTAGCTTACCATGCTCGGGAGCGTAGTAAGCGTGGTAACTACGCATATCTGTAACGTGATTGGTCGGATTCGCCCGTGTCATGATATTCTGCTGGAAAAATAGAAAAATTGCTCCAGCCTTGACGGCAAAAAGCCAGAATTCATGACGTCGTGCCTAGTAGCTACTATAAGTAGGGTGGAACACGCTCTTCGTTGCTTCGTTATCCAAGAACAGTCTACTTTCATATAATGGAGTTTCCCATTCGGATTGTGGTACCTCTGCGCGTGTACCTGTGTTGTATGCTTGAACAAAAACGATTTACGAAAAGTAAATGTTCACCCAATGAGCTACCTTCTACAAGCTGATCACTGGCCACTAAAAAGCCGCGTGTGTATTGAGATTCAAATTTTCGCGTCATAGTAGAATTTTGCGTGGTGAGGACGGCCGTAGATATTCTAAACGTCGTGCAAATATTGAAAAAAAAAGCTTTAATACAATCCAAATAAACCCAAATAATGCATTGTATTCAGTTAAATGATGCAAAAATAAGTTAGCTTTTCAATTAAACTTCAGGGAGTTGGTTTAAAACAGCCGCGACTGCATTGGAATCTTTTCAAAATCCCGGCAGAGTCTCATGTATGTTAAAATATCTGAGTATAATCGTCTTTTTCTTTTTTATTCTCTTTGTACACTCCACTAGTCCTCGTTTAGTTCAGTGGGTGAATAAAGTTTTAATTCAGTCATATTAATAACGCTTGTTTATTGAGCCGAAGGCTATACAAGCTTTAATACACGTTACACTTCACAAATAAACTATTACACCTCTAGAAATACTGTGCTACGTAACTAAACTTTCATTCCTGAGACTAAATCCTTTAGTCACACATAGTTTCGGGTTCGTAGATTTCAGGATACTGAGAAGTGATACCAACCCACCCCAGCAAATGCTACTCTCAAATGCGAAAGCTCTTGACACTCTAAGAGGAAGTGGTTCTAATCCTCCTCCTGCAACTTGCAAAGAGGGCAAAGGTAAGTCTCTCCTGTGCCAGCTTTCCTCCTACTGAAAAGTTTATTTTTACTGAGGATCGGCAGACTGTTAGATCGGAGCTGGAACCAAGTTTTTAATGTACCAGGATCTTGCCATAGCTTAAAATAATATGAATGAATGAATGAAATTTATTTCCCATTTTTAAGACACAAGTCACAAATCGAGTATGAAAGAAAAGGCAAGAAAAGAAAGAAAAAAAAAGACAAGAAGACACAACATGTAACACATAAATTTTGATACTCTTATTTACACATGGGGCAACATAGCCCTATACAAAGTATGGCTAGCGTCAAGAGAACGAATAAAACCTGCAATTCGCTCAGATATTGCAATAAACGGATCGGTGACATTATACTTTGCCGACAATCTAGAATTACGGGCCCACGGAGGTAGTCCTAGGAGATATTTGCAATACTTATAAAATGTGGAACGAATGCATTTTTTATCTTTCATAGTCAGTAGTGACCAGAATGACGACAGCGCTAGTATGTGCGGCATAGCGAATGCGGAATATAGCCGGGCAAGTATATGTCTATTGTAACGACGCTTAGAAGTAATGAGTACTCCGTATGCTTTTCTAGCTTTTTCCACAAAAAACGATACTAGACAAGAACGCGTTGTTTTCATGTCCGACCCAATAGGCAGACCAAGGTACACAATCGAAGGTGAAGGTTGAAGAATGTGATCCCCGAAGCATATATCAATTGTCTCTGTATCAGCCTTTTGGTTGAAGAAGACAACCTCGCTCTTATTCGGATTAAATGATAAACCAAGACACTTATATTCTTCACTATATCTAAAACCAAACACATCTTTTATTTCAGCATACGACTTAAGAGTTTCTGAAGTTTGTAGTCCAATCTGCCTAACACGAAGCCTTTTAAAATACCTTTTAAATTACCTCATACCTTTTAAAACACTTTAACCTAAAAACACTGCAGGAGCGCAGAAGGGAGCTAAGCGGTGACTTCGGTTCAGCCATGGTATCTCATCCTCTCGACTCCAAATCCTCCCCCCCCCCCCCCTTCAAAATGTTAGAAATCGACCAGAATGATTGGTAAGTTCTAAGGTTCCCAAGCTCTGTCCCGTACCTACAAAACATGCCAGATATGCAAAAAGTTCTATTCCCGAGTTCGTGAAATATTTTAACGAAGCGTGAATTTTTAATCGTTCTGACATTGGATAGATATATTGTACTTTTTTCTGTTGTTTGACAATAATCGCAAATTTGGTTTATAACCACGATAGTCGATTTTTACAATACACTTTCTATCTATCTATCTATCAATCTTGGATTTCTTGATTTTCAGTTATCTTTTTGTACTTCCTTAAAATGTATCCCTGATCTTGTGAATCGTTTCAGGCTGGATCCATGCTTCGCCAACACGCTCTGCTTCTAGCCAACCCAGAGTATTATCGACTGTTGGGCAGACTCGGATTCCAGCTTCAAGAAAAGAATCGCCTTCACCCATCCGCCAGCCTCCTAAAAAGTTTCATCTCCATCGTTCTACCCGCGGCAATTAATCTTCTCCTGTCCTCATCTGACTTAGTTAACGTAACGGAGGCAAAGAACCGATGGAAAGTCGTTGTCCAGAATTATCTATTCGCTAATAACTTATACGAAGACTGGAAAAACTGCCTGTTCTCCACTCTGGGTGCTAATCAACCCAGGCCCTATTATCCGGACAGTATCGATTTGATAATGAGTGCCATTAGGCTGGAAATGGCTGAGGAGAAGATTGCAGTTTTGGGAGAAATTTTGGTCGACGGCTTCATTAGAAGGTACAAAAAAGCTCAGCCGGAAGCGTTTATTTTCATGAACTTTTTGCTGGCAATGTTCGAGGTTTACCCAGAAGGGAAGGATGAGCCAGCGGTGATTAGAGGGGATAGTGAGGCAGCGTTGTCGCTCAAGCTGGAAAAAAAGGCGAGTCCGGAAATGGTGGTTGAGTGCGTGCTCAGAATTTTGGCTGTCTTGAAAGAGCGGGAGTATAACATAAGGACGGAATTGGATGGACTTCGGTTTGTCAACTGGCTCCAAAATCTTCTTCAGTTTTTGATGAAAGAATTTGGAAAAACAGTACCGCGTGTCATGAAGGTGTGTGAAGTTCTGATTGACATTAATCCAGTGACCATTCAGTACGTTCCAGGCCCGATTATTAAGGCTGTGTTAAGCAATCGAACAGGCGCGAATACAGCGGAATGTGACGCTCTTCTAACCGGCATTCTGCGAGCATATGTGAAGCTGAGAAATGTTCCCAAATTTATCCAGCTACTGGTTCAGGCTTCAAAGCTGCTGAGACTGAATGCTGACTTTGTTGGCGAGACTTTCATGAAGGAACTCGAAAACGTGGTGACACTGGATTTAATCCCGACACAAGTTATCACTTTATGGAGTCAGACGCTTGAAGGAATGGAGAAAGATGTTGGAAAGGGTAAGTAAATGTTTCCGTGCTATGATGATAGAACGAAGTTCGTGCCAGATCTGCGCGATCTTCCCTACCAATTGAGATTAGCCAAGTTGTGCCTTCCCTCTATTGCATTCAGATTTTTTAGAGGAGAGCTGATTGAAACATTCAAATTAATCAATGGAAGTTATCAATTCAATCAATCAATCAAGTTTAATCCGAATAGCTAAAAGCTAGAAAAGGAATACAAATTTACAAAATACACAGACACACAAGAACCAATTTAACTAATACACTTACAAGAAATTACCAGAAATAAATGATGGAATAAAACTACGTAAAAATTGGGTAGAAGAATTAGCGGGATATGGGGAAAACTTATTGCCAGTATTCCTCTCGGACCGACGCACGGAATGACAATTTTGAAGTGACTGATTGAGTAAGATTCAGCAGTGGGGGCACGTATACAAGCTTGCAGAATCAAATTCCACAAGGACGTTTTTAAGTGGGGTTTGGCAACAGAATTGTTGATCCTTGGACTGATCCTTACCGAAGATGCGGTTAATATTTGACGGTGCAAAACGAATAAGTCAGCTACATTTTATAATCGATCTTAGCTGGAAAGAAGAAGAAGAGACAGTTGACTCCAAAACCAAAATGCAGAAGAATCTCTACCCTTTCGATGACCCATTCGAACAGCAAAAACAGCAGCCGTATTCAGAATGAAATCACAGCACCAAATTGAATTCCAATCAATTTTCAGAGAAGAAGTTCACAAAATCAGATATTTAAGGAAGAATCTTTAATTGTTTTTCCACAAGTTCATTTTCCAGCTTATGCGGCTAGAGCCTGAAGAGGACCCTTGCCAAGCAGGGCCGAAATATGCTGCAATAAAATGTAGCTGACTTATCCGTTTTGCACCGTCAAATACGATTCGCAGTCAGCTTAGGCCGAAGGAATATCTATCACCAAAGATGCGGTTAATGCTGAATCGATCAATAGTTTCAAGTGCATTGATGACGGGATTTTTAACTCTCATCAGTTCGACCACTCAAAATTTCTTAGATTTATTTAGAGGCGAAAGCCTTTTCTCTTGCTTTGTATTATTATTATCATGATGATGATGATGAAATTGTATTTTAGCACTAGACATGAAGTGAAGTAGCTTAGTACAAAAAAAGAAAGGTAACATTGCATTGAGCTTCTAAGAAACAAACAAACAGACAGCAATCTGAACAAGAGCTTATGCAGGTGATCCGTCTTTCTGACGTGTTTGGTAGTGTTTTCGCCTGTCGTCAGTGGATTACCCGTAGCCCAGCGACTAAAACCTTTGACTTTAAACCATGAATGTTGATATCATTTCAAAATTGTTCATTCAGCCTTAAACAAGGATGTCTGCCGTTGGGGTTTATGAAGAGAATGGTCGCCATGTGCAGCTCCCTAACAAACTATTTGGTGGGTGCGAAGTTGGTCAACGAGTTCAGAAAAGATGTTTATAGCATGCATCTGGACGACATTTTTCGGTTTCAAAATGCCGCAAATTGTATCCTTATTGTATCCTTATTAAGATACCCATTTATTCAGTTGCACTAAAAGGGGTCATATTCTTAAGAAATAAATACAATTACTTCGATCATTCGGCGGCTCGGAGGAATTCACTGAGCGACATCTTTTTTGTATTGTTTATTCTTCAACATAACCAACATTCAACATATTTATATACTAGCAGCCCCGTCGTATTATGCAAAAACAGGTCACCTGTGCGAGACTGACAACGAATTACCAAGAACTATTTATAAACAAAGATTTGTTTTATCAAAACAGCCTACCTTAACTTACTTCTACCGCGCTTCCTCCCCAATTCCCAAGCCCCCTCCCCCTCTCCCTGTCAGTTGTTACCTATTTGAGGAATGGTCATTAAATATTTTTCGCAGGAAACCTGGATCGTTCGGAGCCAAGCAGTTTTTTACTTGCATCGATAATCCTATCTGGCCGAATCGTGGAACATACACTACCAGCAGTGCAGTTTGAGGAAATGGAGCAGTTGACTCGCAGGACCCGAAGTGTGATCTTGTCGCTTCTGGAAGGAGGAAGTTGTCGGGTTGGTATTCCACTTATTTTCTTCTTCCGCTCTTATTAGTCTACTTGCGTTTTTGCAGATACCTACCATGGTATCTGATAACACGGCTAAAGTCGTTTCCGCAGTTACGCAGGGTATCTGATACCACGGTCAAAAGGCGTTTTTGCAGTTATCGTATGGCCAGTTATCGTGGTATCTGAAATGTCATCTCACCTCCATCGTCATCAACAACAGAGCCTAGGATATTGTCAAATTGGTGGGAATGAAGTTTGGCACTTAGTGGTGTGACTAGATATCAATTTTTCTTCTTAACCTCTTTCTTCGCTGTTTCGGCAATTGTCGTTTTTGCAAAGCAATCGTAGTATCAGATACCACGGTAACTGCGAACGCGACCAAATGCAGAATGCAGATCCAGTTACCACGGTATCTGCAAAGACGCAACTATTGTTTCGACTGGCGTGGAAACTACCTTCTTCAGTCCCCACCCGTAAGTATCAGTAATAATATTTTTTTCTTAATCCGCCAAGTGTACAAGACGAAAATAGTGGAGTACCCAAGAATATAAAGAAACAGAATTAGAGTGACAGAACACATACAAAATATTACTCTTGTGTCATACAGACGAATAAGCCCACGAGAGGACGACAGACGCGCATTACCCGTTTCGGACAGTTTTCTGTGGAGAAAAAAAAATGTCTGTAACGTCTGGGTAAATAGTTAGCCTACTAATAACTTACAATGTCTTTGACGTTTCTTTGCCATGAGTAATGTGTAGGAACGATAAGAGTAAAAAAGGAAAGCACTGAGTGGACTGAGCATAAATAGGGTACTGAGAAATACCACCCATATTGGTACCAGCAAGAATAGATAAGAGAACAGTGTTTTTCATAATACTAATGTTTAGTGGCGTAACTAGCCCATTTTCGTGTAGGGGGTGGGGGGCAAGCTCAGTTTGTTGACAAGATTTAAAGATTCACCGACAAAAATCGCGGCAACGGCTCACGTTCCACGAAAACGCATCTTACAACCGTTGCAATAATAAGTTGTAACGTAGGGGCTGGACGTTGATTGGTATGAAACTTTAAAGGTACCTAGATTCATGGGACCTAGACATGTAATTTGAGGCTCAAACCGGATCTGACGTCGGTGGGGTGAAGGTGGGGTACCGGGCCGGTAGGCCCATTGGGAATTTTTCGGAAATGCTCCCAGTAATGCTCGATGGAATGTAGACGCAGATGCCAAAAATGTGCCATTTATGTGTCCGAACCTCTTTCTGCCATTGGTAGCCCTGTGGGGGTTAGAGGTGGGTCCTGGACATTTATCTTAAATGCTTAGGGACCAAATGGTTTGAGCGACTGTGATAAACTTGGCGACAGAGCTCCCATGTGACCTATCTTTGTTATTCAGATATGGCCTGATCCAACCTCGGCCGGTCGAGTTGGTGGGAGTATCACTGACGGGAATTTGTAACTCGTAAGTCCCAGAATCAAGTAGACCATTTTCCGGATTGGTGTACAGCCAAATAACCCAAAAGGGCAATTTATGGGTGGGAGCAGAGAAATCCCTCAAGAACAATTCAAGGAAGCAAGTTTGCCAGTGTGGTTGGTTTACCTTCAAGGAAAGAGGAAGGAACGAAGAAGTGTTTGGTTTGTGAATCTTCGAATTTATCGACGAGAATTTTCCAGTCCCCACATCAAAAAGTCTTCGCACTGACGAACAGTTCACAATTACTGAATGTAACGACAAGATCTTTATCCATTGCGGATGCAAACAGACCGAAAAAGAAAGCTGCCATTTTACCGACAAGACTTCTCCCAGTCATCGTATCGAACAATGAACGAATTCAGGATCTCGATCCGATAATCGGCTTGATTTCCAGACAGGGCTTTTGTCGGTATCGTCTCCGCACCGACAGAAGCTCTGTCGATATTAGAAACGGTATGAGGAAAGTGTTTTATCAGAGCTCTTGCCGGTACTGAAACGGATCCGCGCACCGTCTCCCCACGAAAAACACTGTCGATTTCCAAACAACAAGTTTACTGATTTAACGAAATAGCTCTTGTAGGTACCGAAAATAGAATCCATGCACCGACAGACGTTGCCGATTTCCCTACGACAAGTTTCATGATTTACCGACAGAGCTTTCCTCTGTATGAGAAACTAAATGAGCAGAGTGTTTGCCAGATCTCTTATCGCTACTGAAAACCGAATCCGCGCACTGGCTCAACACCGAGGAACGCTGCCGATTTTTTCAGCAAGAAGTTTCCTGGCTTACCGACATAGCTTTTGTGGGTATCAGAAGGAGAATGCTAAAGCGTGCCAACCGACAAACGCTGCCTACTTCCCAACAGGAAGTTCATTGTTTTAACGACAGGATTTTTCGTTCGAAGGCAGCTGCCCTCCCCAGTTTCGCCACTGCTCATGTTTTCTCATCAAATCAGGTATCCTCAACAGTTCTAAACAAAGTTATTGTCTGGCAACCCAGGAAAATTTGGAATAGCACTGAAAAACGAAAAATTCAAATAAAGTGATATCATAAGGATTCTGTAAAGAGTGAATTTCAGAGGTCAGTAGACCACGTAAATCGTCACTGGTGGTGCGAAATCAGTGGTAAGAAAAATGATAGTGCAAAACAGACGTCAGATACTATCACTATCAAATATGATTCGCAGTCAGCTTGGTCTGAAGGAATATTTATTGAAAAGAAAAAGGTCTCCTTTAAAAAAAAAATTCTTTCTAGAGAGGTCTCGCGGAGCTAATCTTCAGCTTTAACGAATTTCATTCTCTGCTCATGCGGTATGTTAGCGTTTATCGAGACCGCTTCATCAGTGATTTGATGGAAGTCGACTTGGAAGAGGTACCAGGGATCATCGTCGTTCCTGACGGAAAGTTTTCACCTTCTGCTGAATTGGTAAGATTTTTCCCTCAGTACTTTGTTTCTCTCCAGCCAAAATCCTTTTGGAATGGCGTATTTCGGGATACATTTCCTGTTAATCTAATTAATTGCTATACCTTTGCTTGGTGGTGATTTGAAAAAGATTGCTTTAATTAACAGCCGAAACGTAATAATTAATAATTTCTTAGGTAAAGTACGTACTAAAGTAGAGATGATGTACTAAACCAACGAAAGAGGAAGAAAAAATTAGGGGAAAATAGGGCGAAAATAAATAGTCACACTTCAGACTATCGGATTATGTGACGTGAATATTCAAGTCCGATGCAAATCTCGGCTGCCAGTTTTTATGGCACTTGCCCTTCGGCCAAGTGCCATATAGCGATTGCAATTTCTGTCCGTCCGTCGGTCTGTCCAGGTTTTGCTAGTTCGGGCACTTCCAGATAAGCTAGGACGATAAAACTTGGCAAGCGTATCAAGGACCCCAAATGATTAAGTTGGAAATAGTCACTTCCCCGATCCGAGCACCGTGGGGGGAGTGGAGGGAGGGGGAATCCGGAATCTTGAGGTATTTTTAACTTTTGAACGGGTGATCGGATCTCGATGAAACTTGATATTTGGAACGACCTCATGCCTCAGACGACCCACTTAAAATCCGGACCGGATCCGGTGACTTTTGGGGGGAGCTGGAGGGGGCAACCGGAAATCTTGGGAAACGCTTTTTCTTGGAGGGATCGAGATGAAACTTCGTGGGAAGACACCTAGCAAACACTAGATACATCATTGACATGACCGAGCCGATTCGGGCACTGTGGGGGGGAGTAGAGGGAGGGGGAATCCGGAACCTTGAGGTATTTATAACTTTTGAACGGGTGATCCGATCTCGATGGAACTTGATATTTGGAAAGACCTCATGCCTCAGACGACGTACTTAAAATCTGGACCGGATCCGGTGACTTTTGGGGGGAGCTGGAGGGGGCAACCGGAAATCTTGGGAAACGCTATGAGTGGAGGGATCGAGATGAAACTTGGTGGGAAGACACCTGCTAGCAAACACTAGATACATCATTGACATAACCGAGCCGATTCTGGTACTCTGGGGGGAGCGGAGGGAGGGGGAATCCGGAATCTTGAGGTATTTATAACTTTTGAACGGGTGATCGGATCTCGATGGAACTTGATATTTGGAAAGACCTCATGCCTCAGACGACCCACTTAAAATCCGGACCAGATCCGGGGACTTTTGGGGGGAGCTGGAGGAGGCAACCGGAAATCTTGGGAAACGGTATGAGTGGAGGGGTCGAGATGAAACTTCGTGGGAAGACACCTAGTAAACACTAGATACATCATTGATGTATTACCGAGCAGATTCGGGCACTGTCGGGGGAGTGGAGGGAGGGGAATCCGGAATCTTGAGGTATTTATAACTTTTTAACGGGTTACCGGATCTCGATGAAACTTGATATTTGGAACGACCTCATGCCTCAGACGACCCACTTAAAATCCGGACCGGATCCGGTGTCTTTTGGGGGGAGCTGGAGGGAGCAACCGGAAATCTTGGGAAACGCTGTGAGTGGAGGGATCGAGATGAAACTTGGTGAGAAGATACATCATTGACATAACCGAGCCAATTCGGGCACTGTGGGGGGAGTGGAGGGAGGGGGAATCCGGAATCTTGAGGTATTTATAACTTTTGAACGGGTGACCGGATCTCGATGAAACTTGATATTTGGAAAGACCTCATGCCTCAGACGACCCACTTAAAATCCGGACCGGATCCGGTGACTTTTGGGGGGAGCTGGAGGGGAGAACCGGAAAAATTGGAAAACGCTATGAGTGGAGGGATCGAGATGAAACTTGGTGGGAAGACACCTAGCAAACACTAGATATATCATTGACATAACCGAGCCGTGCCTACTCGTAACAAGTGCCATATGAGCTCGTAGCTCTTGTTGACATATTATCAGTCGGAATTTTGGTTCACGTATATCGAATATATAACAAAATATCAAACTTGACGAGCTGCATAGAAAGCTGTCGGTTGAAAAGTTCAATTGTTTATTCTCATCCGAAGTTTGTAAATTTAATCTACTATTTCAGTTTTACAGAGATGAGAAATACTAAAAATTAATTCATTCTTTTCTATGTTTACATTACTTAAAGGACCGGTCGTACGCATAATGCAATGCAATATACCTCTCTTGTCGCTCCACCCATTGTCAAACCTGGAGACCCAACTTTTGTACGGTACATTCTAACCCCCATATTGCCGTCTTTACCCTTAGGCCGGTTAGGCCTGGGCTGGGGGGCCAAGGGAAGCAAGAGGCCAAGCGGCCTGTCTGAATTGCTAAGAATCCAGGCTACGGTTGCTAGCCGTGTTGCTTTGTTCATTACCATACAGGATCAAGGTTTGACCAACTACTTTTCACCGTCATTTACGTTACCGAAATATGCTCATATTTGACCAGTGTGACTCGACCCAGAATCCTGTATGCTAATGTGCTGGCGCTTTTACAATTTTGAATCATGAAAAGGGGCCAAAACCCATGGATGACCTAGGGTCCACCAACAGTAAAACAAGGCACTGAACCCCATAAACGACACGTCACAGATTATCACACTTGCCTTATTTTGCAATTTCGATGCATGTCATGATTCCGACGTTTTTCGCAAGGAGCTCACTCGTCATAAACAAGTGCGCAAGCGCTCTGAAGTGGAGTATAAAAAAATGAATTTAAGTGACTTAGATTTCTCCCTTCCCGTAACATTTAATACTAGTTATCCGTAAATCCAACAATTGAGCTCTCAAAGAATCTCCAAACACGGCTTAGGCCATCTCTCATACAATCAGTTATGCTGGCTATGAGCACTGTAGGGCTGTTCCAGTACACTTCGTTTACTACCTTGCCCGAACTCTCTAATGACAAATCATAAGTTTTCAAAGTGTGTTATATTGACACCTTCCACGCGAGAATACATGTTACTTCACTTGGAAACGCAATCCCTTCGCGTGAATCGTAATTCGGTCTCCAGTCACAGTGTTGTCCATCTTTGTCTTTCCAGTTTTGCTTCGTATAAACCCCGTAGGCTTGTTCTAACACAGTGCTTTACTTTCCTCAGTCTTGAAATGTATTTAGTTTATTACACCTTGTTCAAACACACTAATGTCAAAGCCATAAAGTTTCAGACCCCAGTTCATCATCCCCTTCCTAAAGCGAAAAACACGTGTTCTGACTAATTGACATATCAAACCCTTTGCGAAACATGAAACCAAAGAGACGCAATGCGCATATTACGAAAAGTGTTATGTACAAGTATACGAGATTTTAATTTGACGAGTGTCCTCGTTCAGGAACTTAACATATGTGCAATCTGGGCCCGTTGCAAACGAACGGGAAGGGTGGGTGAGGTGAAGCTCCAAAAGTATATTCAAGAGACTAGAAACCGCAAGGAAAAGGAATTTCATTGACGTATCTCTAATTCTGGTCTATGTTACACAAATTAGTCACTGGGGAATTTGCGCCTAGTAGCATCTGAAACACCCGGATGTTTGAGGCAGAAACCCCCTCATCCTAAAAGAAAATGCACACGTCTTGAGTCCAATGAAAACAATCTTACCGAGTTTCTACTTGATACCGGCATGGTTTGCAAGCTGTAAACTGGGAACAGTTAACTTCGTCGCTATCAAAAATCATTGACAACAGAACCCAACCAGCGCACGACCTTCTACACTGCTTCCTGGCCGACGATTGAAATTAAGTATCTTTTTGTGTATGTTTATGTGTTTTATTTATTTTCTTCATTTACTCCGCTTTCTGAAAACGGCGGGTTATAAATAAATTACTTACTTACTTACTTACTTACAGTTGCCCCTGAATCTGAGAAATGGTGAAGCTGTGTGTGTGGGGGGGGGGGGGGAGGGTAACTTTAAACTAGCCCCAGAACCGGGTGAGTGTGGGGATTTGGGACCACAAAAAATACAACTGGATCCCAGTCCCAACAATAATACCAAGTTTCAAGTTGATGCCTGTCATGGTTCACGAATTATGAACTCGACTATCTTGGCAATCTGGGCCCAATTGCCCTGAACTAGGTGGGTCGGGTGAGGCCTAAAAAGCACAAATAGACCTCAGCGCCAACGCTTGTACGAAGTTTCAACTTGATCTCTGTCATTGTTCACGGGTTATGATCTCCACTCAATGGGCAATCTGGGTCCAATTGCCCCTGAACCTGGTGTATGGGGGGGGGGCTACTAAGTACAGCTAGACTCCAGCGCGAACATTTGTACCGGCTTCAACTTGATATAGGTCGTTGTCCACTGGTTATGAACTCTACTCAATGGGCAATGTTTGCCGAATTACCCCTGAACGGGTTGGGTGGGGGAATTGGAACCCCCAAAAGGCGCAACGACCACAGTACCTACAAATGTACCATGTTTGAACTTGATACATGCACTGGTTCACGAGTTATGAGCTCCACGAAAAACGGTGAAAACCGAAAGCCGAAAGCTGCTACAATGCTCGCGATAGTAGATTGTTCCAAGGAACACTCCACTAAAAACAGTTATCTATATTTACTCGTGTATTTGCTAGAAGTCAATGCGCATGGCCGAAGGCTTATGCAAGTAACGCTCGTAGATGGGCCCTGTCGTCGAATATTTAGTGGTGAGGGAGGGGGTTTAACATTAAAGGTTGAAAAAAAGGTTTAAAGCGAATGTGAGAGTCGATTTAGAGGTAAGGAGACATGCTGAATCCAAAACTGAACTTTGTTTTCTCACCAGACAAATAGTTCGCCCGGAATCCGAAAAAAACGGAAATTTTGTAGAATGTAAAAGTTTTGTCGGAAGTTGAATAAAAACTCGGTAGAGTAAAGTAATGCTGAATCTGTTTTTGAATTCTTTTTTCGCCGGTCGTGTAATTTTTCCCGGAATTCAGGAAAAACGGGAAAATTGTTAAGAGTGCATATCTTACCTGAAGATGATTAGAAGTTTAACGGTGGTCGATTAGAGAAGTCGATTTAGAGGTAAGAATACATTACTTGAACTGTTCCCGCAGGACAAGTAGACTGACCGGAATCTGGTGAAAACCGGACATTCCGTAGAAGTAAAAGTTTATTCTGAGTCGATCGGAATATCCTTATAGGATCTAAAATAAAAGCTAAATCCGTATGATAACCTAAATTTTTTCGCTGGATAATCCTTGTTGTGACGTCATGAAAGAAATAAGGAAATTCAAGTAAAGTAATGTTGCAGAATATATATTTGTTTCTGTATATACAGAGCCGAGTAGCCAGCGAGGCGCCGGACATGTTTACATTTATAAGCCGTTCTAGGGACAATCAGTTGCGACAGGGCAGGCGTGGCACCAAAATCTCCTGGTGTCAGTTGAATGTCGCACTAACCGGTATTCGAATTCATTTGTGCCTTATTCTTATTGAGAAAATTAACACAAAAAAAGTGAATTCTAAGTGATTTGTTTTCTTTAATGTAATCATTATATATATTCAAGTATTGTAACACATTAAACGTAATGGTCGACGTATTTAGTGCCATGTCCGCGCTACGAATAAAAATATCTATCTATTTATCTAGAAGGTTGAAAATATAGACTTCTCGTGTGACGTCACGAGCCTTGGTTAATAGGCTGAGATTTAGTCGACACCATTCCCTTTGGGATCCCATCGAAACCTTTGGCCGTGTCGTATGAGAGGAGGACGCTGGACCTTCAATATTATATGAAGCTAGCAAATTTTAAATGGTGTATCTAGGACTGAATCTGTTACCAGTTTCTAGATTTTTGAATTAAACATGCAAATAAATTTTAAGTTCCGGAAATATGAAACACGATTAGCCGCTAATTCTAGTTTTTGCTCAGTCACAGAGCTCAGAAAGATGGAAAACCGAGTGATGAAAATGGACTTCTTCTTAAATTCTGTCTTTCTCTTGAGATTTCTTGGGGCGGGGCCTGTAGACGTATCGGTATGTGCCGGTATGGCACATAGTTCTGGTACAACATTTCTTGCTAACCGATTTTTTGTTTATCTTGACCCACTTTTGTTTACTTGTACATTGTTATTATCTTGCTCCATTACTGTTTACTCGTAAATTATGATGGGTAGTTTAATCAATGATAATAATAATTCTTTCGACAGCGGAAATCCTCGTCAAGCAAAATGCCGCAACCAAAAATATACCGTATCCCCGTAATGCTGACGTTGATTATTTTTCTTAGGAGGAATTGCAACTTCAGTCCAAGCGCCTATCAAACTCCCTTGGCTCAGAGAATTTATCGCTGACTCAAGATCTTACAGAAACAAGCTCATTACCGAGGCAGTTTGTCTCGCTTTGTGAAGCATCAAATCCAGAAACCGTCATGGAACTTACGAAACACCTCCTAGATGGTACTACTATCGAGTCCGCGACGATCCTATCCGTTTTGGAGGTCTTGGATTGCCGTAGAATTCAAGCTGGAATCGTTTTGAACGCTTTTAGAAAGTTTGAGTCCGTTGAAGCTTGGAAAAGTCTGGCTGCAAAAGCATTGGAAGACTTAGATGTCTGGTTCGACTCAAATGAAAAAGACCAGAAAGCGAAAATAAAGGAATTGAGTACGCTGGTAGTCACCGAATTTATCGAGCACATGCCCGACGAAGTTGACGATGTGATTGGAATGGACACCATCTTCGATATACTCTTGAAGTTTCCCGTTGAAAGCTTTGATAATACCCTTCACGGACTGTTGCTCTGCTATATCTTGACCGCTATTGGATCCACTACAAACCTAAAGACCATGGAAAAAGCCTGCACCTTACTGGTAGTGCTGTTGGATACCCCTGACAAAGTTTCCCCCCTTTATCGGTTTTTCGATGCAAATCAAATCCTACCCTGGGTAGTAGAAAACTTGAGAAAGTTGCCAGACGTCAATCTGGGTAAGGCGGTGCTTGAAGTGATGATTGAAACGGCTACGAAGTCCATTGGGTGTATGGAGAGTTTCACCGGATTTGCGAAGGAGGAGACGAACGATATGACAAGAGTTGCGTCGGTGATTCTACTGGAAAATTTGCGAAAGGTAAGTTACGCGCAGAGGCGTTACTAGCCAAAATGTTTGTGGGGGGGGGGACAAGGCATTTACCGACTGGCTGATAATTTTTACCAACTATTTTTGCAGAAAAAACACTGTTTTCAAGAAAAAAACTACAGTTTTGAAAAAAAGTCGACTGATGACATATTCGTCGACTGATGACAAATTCGTCGACTGACTGTTTTTAGAAAAAATCAACTGATTTTCAGATAAACCGACTGTTTTCATGAACAAAAATCAACTGTTTTAACGAAAAATCGCGGTGACTCGGTTTTTTTTTACCGACTAGCCGACAACATTGAGGGGGCGTCCCCCCCCCCCCCCCCCCCCCCAGTCATGACGACCCTGGTTGCGCGGGCGTGGAAAGGGGGAGGGTCAATTTCCTGGTCGCACTATGGAACTTTAGAAGTAGAGCTGACACGGACTACTACTTTGCCGTTTCTGCATTACAGGAGTATGGAAAAGATAAACCTTTTGATCAATCATCTTGATCAAATAATGAAGGGAATAAAAGGAATATGAGAAGGGACTCCTTGCGAAATCCAACTATATAGTGTTTACAGCGTAAAAGGTTTCTCCGAGTAGGGACTAGAGTTAACTGCAATATTTGCTACTGGGATAAGATGGAGATAAGATTATCTTTTCAAAGACAAGATTAATCCCAGTAACAAATACTGCAGTTAGTTTCTAGAAGTATAATCTATCCGCTGAGTTGTTTGTGGACGACAACTAAGCACTATAGCAGATGCGTTACCAGGCAAAATGTTTGGGAGGTTAAGGCTGGGTAATTTTTACCGACTGTTTCTAAAAAAAAAATCAACTGTTTCCGACATTTGTTTGTTGAAAAAAATAGTGTCAACTGTACAGAAATACTGACAGTTTCGTTTCGAAAAATCGTCGCGCTTCGTGCCGATTAATTTTTTTTTGTTTACCGACAGACCGCCGTCTTTTTTTGGGGGGGAGGGGCACCCTCCCCCCCCCCCCCCCCCCCCTTCCCATACCTGACGCATGTGAGCGCTACACTAATGTTTCACATGGCTAATCTCTAAGTCCCGTTTCTGCATTCATGTCCGGAATACGTCCGGATCGGATAAACTGCCCAGTGCGGTGTAACTGGCAAGCGAAACCAAAACAAACGGATCTGTATTCTGTTCACGGCTTTCGAATGCATTTCAAATCATCAAATCAAGTTTATTAATTAGCCATGATTATCCAAAAACGAATAGCACTGGCACGTCAAAGATACAAACACTTGGGTCACAATTTAAGTCAAGTCACTGTTAAAAGTGTTGCAAAAGTACGGGACGAATGAACGGTCATACCGAACACTGCAGTTTACAGGAGGGAGCTTTAACTTTTGCTTCCCCGAATTTAATCCTCGAGTGGGGCGTTTATTTTCAACTGTTGGTCGTCTATCCATCGATCCGCGGCCGGGATCTAACGAAGCATGCTCGTTGACGTAGACTTTTATTTATGTATTACTTCCAAAATAAATGGTAAGCTAGAACCATTGTAGAAGACTATTCGTATTATATTGTTTAAATCTGTAACGGAGATGAGAGAGAAAAAATGTAAATGCTGGATAAGCACGATGACCTTTCTAACCTGCCTGTCGTCTTACAGAGCCGAAAGCGCCTCCAGAAGTCTCCCAAACTGCCCTCGATCGACAATCTCCTCAAGTCACTCGTCAAGAGCTTCCAGAAGAGTCTAAAAGCCTCTCCCAACCTCCAACCCGACCTGGAACACCCTGAGCAGAACGCTGCCCTACTAAACGCCTGCTCCTGTATCCTCCAAATTCACTTTGAGAACAAGAGCACCACCAAGTTCAAAATCAAAACTGTCTTAAACCGGCTTCCAAGAATCCTTAACATTGCCTACGAAGGGCTGAAGTCAGAATCCGTTGCCTGGGGGAGTGAATCGAAACAGATGATTGACCTCGTTTTAGACCATAGGAGTGCACTGGCCACGAAGGTGCCGGGCGATTTAGTCATCAAGGTCTGGGACGCATATAAGACAACGTCGGTACAAGAGAGGTGGAAGGATGGCCTGATACGGAGGATTTTGTCGTCAGTTAAGAAGATGGAGCTAGCGAGGATCTGTAGTGACCTGGTGGAAGGAATAGTAAGTACATTTTGGTTTATTTCTTCTCAATCAGCTAATCCTTATCCTATGAACAGATGATATATCTCTGATATCCCATTTGACGTCGAGACCGGATTCGACAGTTATGGGGGAGTTGGGGGGGGGGAGGGGGACGGACTCGAGAAACTGTTACAATGGAGGGATCGGAGTTAAACTTGTTGAGATGAACAAGCATCTGCTCTAGATAAATCATTTCCACAACTGGACTGGATCCGGATACTTGGGGGGGGGGGGGGGGTCGTAATGGGTCGTCGTGCAAGTCCAGTCATACAAGCATCGGGTCGCTCACACCATCATTTTCTTAAATGGTATAAGAAAAATTGAGTGAACAGAAACTGAACATTTTGCCTTATCGTAATAATGAACTGGTAGGGCATCCAGTTCCACTTGTTCCACTAGAAAGTGGTAGTTAGTTTCCCAGAATGGGCAGAACTTCAGGAAGTAACCCCCAGGATTGTAGCGTCTTTTGCGACTGGCTGGGTATTCAATCAGAGAAGAACTTCAGGAAGTAACCCCCAGGATTGTAGCGTCTTTTGCGACTGGCTGGGTATTCAATCAATCAATCACTAAGTGTATTAGCCCTTATAGTTTATTGACCTAATCCTCGCTGACCAAAAAAAAGTTTTCGATCTCCTGGATGACGCGGTTGCTTTGGAAGCCATTTCTGAAATGGGTGCAAGTCAATTTTCCCAGTGTATGATTGCCAGTTTTCTCTCAGACCGGAGCCAAGTTGTTAAACTGAATGGTTCCGTCTCCGCAGTTGAAACATTAACTTATAGTACCCCCCCAAGGTACTAAGTTGGGTCCTCGGATTTTTCTTTGTTCTGTAAATAATGTTGCTAAAGATTTCCTTCATAGGTATAAATTTGCAGATGATCTCGCCCTTCTCGTTGTTTCTAAGCTTTCTTTCACACTTCCGAACAGTTCAAATCCGGTACAAGACTCCATCACTTCCCTTAAAACTCAACTGTTAAGCAAGAAAATGCAAATTAATGACAGTAAGTCTTCGGTTATGCGGTTTAGCAGACTGAGAAGAGAAACTGCTGAATATCCATCGTCATTCAGGCAGCTTGAATCCGTTAAATTGCTTGGGGTAATCTGAAATGGAATTCTCATGTTGACAATATTATCCGTAAAACCAACTTTTTAATTAAATCCCTCTCCACCCTTAAATCTTTCGGTTTGGATACTAAATGCCCCCTCTGTTATTTTAAAACTTATATCCGTCCTCATTCAGAATATGCTTCACCGGTTTGACATTCTTCTCTTTCTGCAGAGCTCTCTGATCGCCTGGAAAATGTCCAAAAGAGAGCTATGAGAATCATTCTGGGTGATCATAATATTACATACGAAGAGGCTCTCATTAAACTTGACATTCCTAAATTATCGGTACGTAGAAATACTCTTTCAAACAAATTTGGAGCTAAGATAACGTGTTATGTCCCCAGGTGACCGATCTATTCCCCCCTCCCCTCCCGTCTTCCGTGCGTCGGTCCGAGAGGAATACTGGCAATAAGTTTCCCCATATCCCGCTAATTCTTCTACCCAATTTTTACGTAGTTTCATTCCATCATTTATTTCTGGTAATTTCTTGTAAGTGTATTGTTAAATTGTTTCTTGTGTGTCTGTGTATTTTGTAAATTTGTATTCCTTTTCTAGCTTTTAGCTATTCGGATTAACCTTGATTGATTGATTGATTGATATAGAAATGACACAAAACTTGCCCATACGGAGTATTTGAAAAACAATAAAGGGGATAAAAAGAAAAGAAAGTATCGGGTTGCGAAACATCATGAGCGGGTTTGAATCTCAGCATTTCGGATTTCCGCAGATTTATTTCAGGGCTGTTTGTTTCACACGGCGTTTCAGATAAAAACGTTTATCGTAATCCTGTGGCAGTGGAGTCGAATCTTGGACGAAATACTTAAAGTTTAACTGAAAAGCCAACTTATTTTTGTATCATTTAATTGAATACACTGAATTATTAGACTCTGCTAATGGATTTTTTTAGTTTCCCCTATCTGCTCTAGTAGTGACTATCTACGGCCGTCCCGACAACGCAAATTCTACTATGTCGCGGAAAATTTGAATCTCAACAAATGCGACTTTTCAGCGGCCAGTGGTGAGCTTGGTGAAGACTGTTTAGCGCCTGAACACACTCTTTCGTGCCCTTTTTTACGTCCTTTTAATAGTAGCACAACATAAAATTAGCCACTGAGCTACGATTGTTGTGTAAATAAACCTTTCTCTATCTTTTACGCAAATCTTTTTCATCCAGTATACAATACAGGTATAAGCGCATAGAGGTACCGTAAATCCGATAGAGATATTCCTCTAGATAAAAAATTATTATTAGTAAGTAAGTAAGTAATTTATTTATGACCCGCCATTTCGGAAAGGCGGAGTAAATGAAGAAAGTAAACAAAACACATACTAACACAGAAAAAGACACTTAATTTGTAATCTTAAAAGTGAATAACGGAGCAACGAAGTAATGCATTGTAATCGGGTTTTTAAGTTTATAATTATGTGAATAAGGGATGGGCAACTAGATAGTCCTATCTCAGCCCTTTTCAGTTGAACTTTAAGGATTGCGGGTAAATTATCAAATAACGGCTAACTTCGTGCCTGTGGCCGCGCCGCAGGTAAGTTTTGCCGCCTTCTATTGCCGCGGCTGTCAGATGGAACATGTTGTATTCCAGTTAGCTCTGACAGCGTTTACTGGATAAATATTCCTTTCTTTTTATCGCACGTTCATTTTTGTATCTTGAACCTGAAGAGGACCCTTGCCAAGAGGGACAGATCATCGCTAAAATAAATCTCAACTGCGTCGTCTGTTTAGCGCAGTCAAATAGGGTTTACTGTATACAATAAAGCTGTCGTCGAAACTTCTCAAAATTGGCCTTGAAGTTAACCTGTCAAAATGTGAGTACCTGCATTTCAACCCTTCATCAAATGGTTCGAATGTATCCAAAGCTTCTATCTCTCTTGGATCGTTCATGGTCAAATCAACAGACTCTCTACGGTGGCTCCGCATAACATTCAAATCTTCATTGTCAAAATTTTGCTCTTCCGTTGTTCAAGAAGTTTCCAGATCAATCCGTACCGCCTTTGGGCGCATCGTCCCCAACCGGGGGCGCTATAATCGTAAAGCTTTGGGAAATTTGTACAGCGCCTTCTGCGCTCCTTCTATACTATTTCGATCTGGCGTCACTCTTGTTCTGCGAAAGAAGGAGATTAAAAAGATGAGATCATGTTATTTTAAATATGCAAAGCACCTGCTCCACTTATCGAAATTATGTCATAACCATACATTGACAGAGAAGTTCAAAATTCGAGATGCAAGTACTACCCTTTTGGATGTTTCCTCATCGCTTTCAAAAATCATGGACGACAGGGCCCAACCAGCACACGACGTCGTCCACTGTTTCCTGACTGAAGATTAAAAATTAAGTGTCTTTTTCTGTGTTTGTATGTGTTTTGTTTACTTTCTTCATTTACTCCGCCTTTACGAAATGGCGGGTCATAAATAAATTACTTACTTACTTACTTTAATAACAAATAAGCACCAGAACCTTCGTCTCACTATCTAAGTAACGACCATGCGGAGTCGGATAGATTCCTATACCCTGCCCGTTGCAAACAACGGAGGGCTGGAGCTATGCAGAACATCACAGTTCGTTACCTCTACAAACAGCTATTCGCAGGTAAAGCCCTGGAGGACAAATTTCCAAAGTAAAAGCCGATTGGTTGTCTGGACGCGCTGCAGAGCGGGTCAGCGCGTCTCCTGTACTTGTTCCTCTGATATGCGCAAAGGCGAAGAAAGAAGTAGACATGCATTAACATAAAGCTCAGCAAATACCTCAAGCTCAGTTCAGTTTTATCGGGGTAACCAAAGTAGCTGCATGGGACCAAAGACGGAGGTTCTATCGGCCTATTTGTTCTTGCTGTATTTCATGTTTGACAAGTATCACCTATTTTGCTCGTCCACGATCTGGGTATAGATAAAATACATATAATATTCTGTGGGAGTTTCTCAGCTTCTGTTTTTCCCATTGCAGCGATCATCGCTTGAGGTCAGCGACTTCGGATCTCTGGTGAAATTCAGCGGATTTATGTGCCAGCTTATGCAGTGTCAAATGCCGCCCGGTCCTAGGACTGACATTCGTCGGGATGCACTTCACACGGCCTTCTCGTTGCTACAGAACTCTGGGACAGTATGGAAAGATGACGCGACAGTGGCTAGAGTCTGCACATTGACCATGGAGTGCTACAGAGTTCTCCTTACAGCGCAACAGGTAAATTCGTAAACAAATTTGCGGAGCAGTCGGTCTTAGCGAGTCTTTGAAATTTTTCTAACTCATGTTTTGCTGTTCCAAATCGAGACGGACCTACCTCACGCTACCTGTATTTCCCGAAGATATCTTTAGGACGGATTGATTTTTCAAACTTGCCTATTTATTTTTTGGGAGAACGTGACAGGTTAGTGACGAAAAAATAATTTAAAAAATGGTCGTCCAATAGCCTTGCTTTTTTTTTAAACTTAATACGTATTAGGAGTTTGCTTTTCTATTTGATTATCAATCAATCAATCAGTTTTATTTTAGCTTACGCCATGAACAAACAAAAAAAAGAAACCACATACTCCTCAAAACAAACAAAACACCATACAGACGACCCTAATGCTAAACTAATCCATAAGACTAGCAACTACTGGTAGTGACATGGACAATGGATCAGCTGCCAGTCTAACAAGGCTATTCTCTGATTTCTGGATGTGCAGGAAGAAGCTCGACCGAGCCTTCCGCATTATTTCCCGGACAGTACAGAAGCGCCTTCCCACTAGTTCAGCAGACACACTACATATAGGCGGTAGACGAAAAAACTACGTGCTGCTCGATTATACCCCACTGTCAGTGAAGTTAGCGTCGTACCTCTTCACCTTCAAAGCAAGGCCAAACATTTGGTAGCAATATGATCTAAACAGGTGAAGCTTCACCTTTTCAGAGCAATCACTAAATTTCCATATAAGGAAGTTGTCTCTTTTCATAAGACCAGATAGCGAGGCTTTCGCCTGGGCATCGTCAGTCAGGTTGTCCGTTATCAGAAAGCCGAGGTACCGGAATTCCGAAACGAATGTAATTTCCCGGCCTGACAATACAGCCTTCTTCTTTTGGTACCGGAAAACCACGAGGGTAGAAAGCCATGACGAAAGTCTTGCTAGTGTTGTACAGAACATCAAAGTCAACGGCATACTCATCACAAACCCTTAGTAATTGATTCAACCCGTAAATTGAAGGCGACAGAACAACAATATCATCAGCAAAAAAAAATGTGATTGAATACCATAGTCCTAACTCTCCAACCAACTGAACTCCAACCTAAGGCGTAGTCTCGCCGTTCCCCGAGGACTCCTCGGGGAATCAAAGGGAACGGCGAGAATAGAGGGAGTCACTCCACGCGGACTCCGCGGACAGAAACAGCGAGAACACGGGGAATGCTTCCAGCATGGATTTTGTTCGAAAAATAGATATGCAGTTGACGAAATTAGTCTGTAGCCACTTTATTTTTGTTTTTGTTTATTCTGATTATTTTTAATTAATTTTACGTTGCACCAACACCAGCAAAAATTGATTCCCCTCCGAATCTGAAAGGGAGTCCTTTTTGATGTTGGTGATGCTAATCAGAGCATTCCCCGTCCGTGGGGACTCGCGAGAATACGGGGAGTGAGTCCCCGGGATAAACAAAAACGCGGGGACTCCTCAAGTCGAGTCCTCGGGGAACGGCGAGAGTACGCCTCTAGTCTAGAAGAGAGATGGTCAGCATAGACGGCATACAGGAGAGGTGATAGCACACCGCCCTGGCGCAGACCGTTAAAGCTTAACCGAAAAGGGCTCGGATAGGAGAATCTAGTTACCCATCATGTATTCACTTAAATTGGCTTGAAGACCGCGGAAAATGCGTTACTTGGTTTTTCCGCTATTCACGAATAATCAATTTTCAAATAGTGGAATTTCCGCGTGATTTGTGCTACTTCTATGCGCTTGTATTTTTGTTGTATGCCTTGCGAGATGATTTTTTTTTTGTTCAGGCACTAAGCAGTCTTCACCAATTTCACCACTGCCTACTGAAAAGCCGTGTTTGTGTTGAGATTAAAATCTCCGACGTCATAGTAGACTTTACGCTGTGGGGACGGCCGCAGATATTCTGAACGTCATAACTAGAGCAGATAGTGGAAACTAGAACAAAATCCTTTGCAGAATACAAATAATTCGGTGTATTCAGATAAATGACACACAAATAAGTTTACTTTCAGTTAAACTTTAACAAGACCAAACTTTTCACTTAGAGCACAACCCCGACGGACCTGAAATTTCTGGTGACGGAACCAAAACACAAATAACTTGATATACGGTGTCAGTACATCCCTTGCGTGAAGGCACTCTAGCATCTTAAAGTGATTCACTCTGTCGGAAGGCCTTACTAGCGTCTATAAAACATGCAAAAACAGGGTTTGAAAAAATAGAAAATACTGAATAACAAACTTCAAAATAAAAATTGCCTGTTCAACTCCGCAATTTTTCTTAAACCCAAACTGATAATCACTAGTTCCAAATCAACTTCGCCGCAAGACACTTCTCAAAAACCTTTGAAAGAATCGTAGCAAGTGCAATCGGTCTAGATGAATTATGTCCGACACTATTCAATCAGAGTATTTATGAATAATCTCATTGGCTTGGACTTCTATAAGTTGTATTCATTTGAACTGGGGTCTCAGGATAAGTTGGTACCGTCACATGTCAGCCTATGGAATAGCAAAACCCTAGCGGATATTAAGTGTAGATAAACTTTCAGACATAGCTGGGGGCAAGGTAAAACTCGTTGTGACTGCACTACTATTGGACAGTCTTGTTCGCATTGAGCCGGTCTAACCTTTTCTCACAGCGGGTCCGTCGCTTATTCATGCAATACTTCCAGCTCTACTTCGCAGTGAATGAAGTCATCTGCCTGGATTGAACGGAATGTATTGATAGTGATAAGTAAGTAATTTATTTCCGACCCACTGTTTTCACGAGGAACGGTGACCGATTATGGGCTTGAAAAGAATTCAAAGTTGCTGCGTTTGTAGCCAGGAGTAATTAAGAACGACAGTAGTTGCGTTTAAAGTCGCGGTCTAAAGTCGTTTTTGTAGTTACGGTGGTATGGTCAAAAGGCGTTTTTGCAGTTATCGTGGTATCGTGGTATCTGAAAATTCATCTCAAGGAGTCTAGTTTTCTGTTGAATTGGTGGGAAAGAAGTTATGTTACTCCAGATGTAAGTGGATATCAGTAGTTCTTTTTGGATGATTTCCAAAAGCTCAAATCCGGCAATTATAGTTTTTGCAGAACAACCGTATATCAGATACAACGGTAACTGCAAAAACGACTAATTGCAGGTCCAGTTACCGTGGTAACAGATACCATGGCATCTGCAAAAACGCAACTAGGTTGTCTGTAGCACTATGTTGCCGTGAAAGTTGAGGTGCATAGCCACTATTTTGTGAACAGGGATTTTTTGTTTTTGACCATGAGCGTCTTGTTGTGAGAATATGAACGACCTCCCGACAATACCAGACTTGCAGGTGCCTCGCGTAATCTAAATTTGATCAAACACGCGGTTTTTTGTTCTACGCAGTGGTTCTTTTTCTTATTATAAAATAAGGTCTTGTTCTCCCTTTTTTTTTGTTTTCTTGAGGAATTCTTCATTTGTCATTTTGGAGTCTGAAAGACTTCTCACACAGATGGAACACAACTTGTTTTATAATAGTGGAGCGACGGACTAGCGTATTTATTTATTTATTTTTATTTAACTTCGACTACGGCTTCTAGAGCCATTACACATACAATACATAAAAACAACAACAAAATACATTTACCTTTTATTTAAGATTGCGGACCTTCTACGCAACACATGTAAAGTTCGCGGTTCCAGACTAACCACACAGGCAACGTCAGTCTCATATGGGGACTCGAAAGAACCACAAGCATGGGGTTTCGAGAGCGAAGAATTCGGGTCTGGAGAGAAAAGATAGCCCGACGCCGAAGTTCCCCGAAAGAAGGAAGGCCCTCACCCACAAACATGCCAGACGCACTACAGTTCCATGCAAGTCCGTGTAGCCACCGGAAAGAGTTGTTATACAAAACCCGAAATGTATCTAGACACTTAACTCTCGTGTTACACACCAGTGACAAACAGTACAGCGGAGTACAGTAAGCTCTGAAAAGAAAGGTCTTAACAGAAGCCTCGCATCTACCAAACCTCCGAATTAATATATTGGCCCTCACAGACAGTGATCTGGAGAGCGCAGCAATGTGAGGCTCATCAGACATAGAAGGAATAAAAGTAAAGCCCAAATACTTGAAAGTTTGCACAAAAACTAGTACCTCACCAGACAAAATAACATCGGGGATGTAACGTAGTTGAAGACTTTTCGGGATAAACGCCATACAAACCGTCTTTTTCGTGTTGAAAAGAATATCATTTGCTTTCGCGAATTCATCACACACTTGAAGAAGCTTATTGAGCGCGAATACTGTGGGGGCTAGTATGGCTAGGTCATCAGCGTAACTTAAGTTGTTGAAACACACACCTTGTACGAAACAACCCACTCCAAGGCTAGCCAACCGCTCATTCAACTCATCAACATATAAATTATACAATAATGGAGAAAGAACCCCACCTTGCCTAACACCGTTAAGGACAGGAAAAGGATGGCTAAGAACACCGCTCCATCTAACTTGAAACCTTTGGGTATCAAACCATGCACCAAGGGTGCCAATAAAACGTGAGTCAATACCCCGCGAGACCATCTTTTTCAGAAGCTTCTCATGGTTAACCCTGTCAAAAGCAGCCTTAGCATCCAGAAAGCAAACAAACACAGGGGTTGCAAACAGCCAAAAATACTGGATAACTGCTTTAAGGACAAAAACACAAAATTCAGTCGACGATTTCTCTTTAAACCCGAATTGGAAGTACGATGACTCCAGTTGCTGCTGCAGTGCCGCATGCATACATCGCTCAAAAACCTTTGATACCGTAGCAGCTAAAGCGATGGGTCGATAGTTACTGAGTGACGTCATGTCCCCAGAACTAGACTTCGGCACAGGGACAAGACATACCTCAACAAGAGCCTGCGGTACAAAATGATGGTTAAGAAAACCATTAAAGAGCAGCGACAGGATACAGGTCAAGGATGCTCCTCCAAACTTTAGATGGTTTGCCGTAATTCCGTCTAAACCTCCAGACTTACTACCAGAAAGCCCAGATATCGCACGACTCACGGACTCAAGCGAGATCAGCTGCTCTCCAGGAGTCTGAAGGGACTGGGAAAATGCCTCCACTCTAACACTACCAACATCAGATTTAACAGAAGAAAATACATCACAAAAATGACCACGCCACAGTTCAGCAATAGCAACTGGCCCAATAGCACAACCCACTCGGTTCGTTGCTTTTGGCGCATTTTGGGACTTCGAAACAAGTCTCCAAAACAACCTAAACTTTGACGATCCGAGTTTTTCGGCAAGCGCAGTCGACTTCAGCATGTCCGTATTTTTCTTACACCACCGAAGCGCATTCCGGTATTTACTATTTAACGACTTTCTAAGTGTATCAAAATGATCCCCAGGAATTCTACCATTCCCGACCCACGATATAAAAGCTCTCTTGGCAGCTCCATAAAGGGGCCGCACAAACCGATTCCATCCCGGAATGACGCCGTAATCCTGAACTCGACTACGCGCACGAGGGATCAATGGAAGGCTTTCACACGCAGCCAGTATTAGTATCGACAGAACAATCAAATACAACTTTTCAAGACTACTACGATGGACAGGGTTATTACATGCAAGGGATTTACAAGAGAAGATGGAAGGGATATCCAAACCACAAATTCTCCGCTCTACATAAGCTGTATACGACGCAAGCTGCGCCTTTCCAGCCGCATCCCAATCCACACGGGGTACAGCCTTCAGTGTAGAAAGTGGCAACGTAACCGCAACAGGGATGGTAGACATCCGGCAAGACATATCAAAACTAATCGGGAAGTGGTCAGACCCGAAAATATCATATCTCACACTCATATTACTCAACAATAGATGAAAAGAATTAGAACTTAACACGTGATCCAACCAAGACGTATTACCAGACGGACCCATGTAAGTGAAAGTCGAACTTTCAAGAAGCGCTTGGTCAGAAATCATTATATCATTCACAGCCGTATATTCCACCAGTTCATTACAAAATAGCGTCTCTTTAGATAAATTCGCATTGAAATCACCAAGGAAGCACACGTTTCCGAAATCAAATGTTAACGCAAGGAGCTTACCTAAATACAAAGAGAACTCAGGAAGGCTCCCTTCAGAGCATACAGGCATATACACATTAACAAATAAATATTTAATACCACCAAGATCCAAACACACTGGCTGTAACCTGTCATCTGCCGGTATAGGGAACGACACGGACGAACTTAACCCCTTCCGACACAAACAGGCCAGCCCTCCTTTAGGCCTGCCACGTAACAACCCATCTGCAGCACGTGTGGCACACATTCCAAAAGCAATAAACTCAGGATGTATGGAGCTTAAGTACGGTTGATCAAAATCAAACAGCATCGTTTCTTGTAGGAAAATAATGTCATTATCATCACATAGGGCTCTCACTGCCATCACGTTACGCTTAATTGAATGGCAATTAAATGACGCAACACGAATATTAGCCATTACGTACAAATACCACTCCCAGTTGCTATGGGCTCAGGATGGGGGTTACTAGTTGGCTTTGTCGACTCGTAGTAATTACGCACATATATGCCCGCAGGCCAAAATTCTGGATCCATTAACGTCGGGCGCATAGTCGCCGGCGTAGTAATCTTGAATGATGCACTGTTTGTGCTTTTTGTATCAACCTTTTCACATGTTACACGGCACTTCAGTCGGTTAGCTAACTCTTTAGCGAGAATGGTAGGGTCAGTGCTTGGCACAAATCGACTAGCAAATAATCGACAAACTTTAGTTTGAAGCACAGATTTACAGCTAGAGCTGCTTTTAACATTAGACCCTATCGTTACCTTAGGGTTGACATACCTGGGGGGAGCACGAACCTTACTGCCGTTAGACCAGGTTCCACTCGGATTTCTTGCTCCAGCTCCAACTCCCTTCTTTACCACCGCAGAGTAGGATTTGCCAGTCCCCGCCGGCGTATTACCATTTCCTAACACCTCGGCTACGCTCTCGTCGAGATTTGGTGGTGTCAGAGTGACGTCATTCACTTGAGAGCAATGCCCTAGTTTGCTCAGGATTTGGCACGGAACGATCTCGCGCTGTAAAAGATTTTTATCGCCAGTAACAGGAAAACAGGTTTTTTATTCCAACGGGTTTTGAAACATGTTTAAATGTAGGTTATTAATTCGTAAGTGAATTTTCACACTCCGGCGTTTTTCAGTGAAACTTTAATAGTCAAAATCTTCATTTTCTTCTTTTAGGCTTTGCTCAGCCCGTTTGAGTTGGCCCTCAGCTTGGATGAAATAATCAACGCTCCGCTTGAAGCATGTCCGAGCGTTTCCGAGTTCGAAGCCTTGTTTCTACCGTCGTTTAAGGTAAATGTTCTCCCTATTTTTCTGTCTCTTGCAGTCGTATCGAAACGTGTACCTTAAAAATCTAATCTAATCTTTAGCTTTTGCTTCGTACATACCCAGCCACTTCAGTAGACCATCGTCGAGATGAGACAAGGATTACAAGAATTGGGACATTCCTACCAGAGATAGCAGTGAATCTCAAGCAAGAAAGTAAATAAAATTGAAAGAAGAAATTCAAATATTCCTAAAGATGGACTGCTTGTAAGCTGTAATCTGAATAAATATTCCTTCAGACCAAGCCTACTGCAAATCAATCATATTTGACAGTGCAAAACGGATACGTCAGCTGAATTTTATTAAAGCTATATTTTGGCCCTTCTTGGCAAGGGTCTTCTTAAGGCTCAAGCTGGAAATGAACTTGTGGATAAACAACTTCATACAGATATGACATCAAGTCTACCTCTAGAGAGGTTGATATGAAGTCATATCCACCTCTAACTTACAGTGCGACGGTAACTACCTGTGCGACTTGGGATCAGAGCAAAATAACACTAGGTTATTTTGTGTTATTTTGCTCTGCTTAGGGTAATATGTGCGGTTAATGGTTAATTGTTAATGGTTCTGTTGAAAAAAGTTATAAATGCGCTGAAATTCGCGAGGTCATTCATTCGAATCTTTAAGTTGGTAATATAATATATATAATAGGTTAGACTTCGAGGAAATGTTGATTTTTGGGATCCCAAAACGTAAGTGGAGGGATACCTATGACATCGCAAAAGTTGTCCGTCTGTCTGTCCGTACGATAACTCTCGAGGGGATTGAGATATGTTGATGAAACTTGTTGGGAGGATCCTACCGGTCAAAGTACAGTTCAAGTTCGAAGATGGGCTTTGTAGCCCCATAATTGAGGGTGGGGGAGGGGATTCAAATTAAGGGGCAAACAAAATATTTTTTGAAAGCCATTTAGATAATTGATTTAGGGGTAAGGAGACATGCTGAATTCGAATATGATATTTATTTTCTCCCCGGAGAAATAGTTCACCCGAAATCCGGCAAAAATCGGAAAATTTGTGAAAAGTAAAAGTTTAATATGAAGTTGATTGGAGGTTCGATTTAGGGGCAAGGAGATGTGCTGAGTCCGAATATGAAAGTTGTTTTCTTGCGGGGTCGTATATGACAATCATTTTCTGACCGGACCTATATGAATGAATGATTTATTTGCACATTAAAGCCATCCGGCCATCATGCAACAAAACGAAACAAAAAGTGAACAATCTTACATGTGCATATACACACTAACACACTCTTAATATTTTTAATTTACACTGAATACTTTATTAGCACTAAAAACACAATTTTCCCATCAGAAGAAATCTTTCCGGTGTTTAAAAGCTAACCTGAGGAACTTATAGATCGCTCGGAATCGGGCTGAAACCGGAAAATTCCTTAAAAGTAAAAGTTTAATCTGAAGTTGATTAGAGGTTGGATGTAGGGGTAAGGAGACGCGGTGAATTCATTTTTGAGCTTCAGTTTTTTGGCAGACAAATAGTTTGTCTGAAATCCGGTCGAAGCCGGAAATTGGGCAGAAGCAATAAAGGAAGGAGATACGACTTAGGTTATAGGGTAAACCATATGCTGAATCCATATCTGAATATTTGACAGCGCAAAACGGACATCTGAATAGATCTGAACTGAAAATTTTGGGATCCATCGAAATCTTTGGTCTTGTTGTTGTTAGAGTAACATAAATCATAGATGTAAAGATCGGAGAGATAAGGTGCCCAATCGTCACCGAGTACGATGAAAAAAGTTGCCACACTGGAGCTAAAAAAAAAATACTGGTATTAAAAAAAAGTCTGGTAAATAAATTTCTCTTTTCGAGATTCTACACTCAGTACTAAGTCGACACGAAGAGCTGGCCGCTGACAGGATGCCTGTTCTTATTCGCTGTTTTGGTCTGCTCCTGACATCTGTTGTCTCAAGATTCCACCAAGGAAAAAATCTACAAGAAGAGGACTTGAAGTCTGGAATCGTATTTGCGGAAAAACTAGGAAGGTCAGTGTAGCCGAGAAATCTAGCCTAGTCTTGTTCCAGTCTCGTTCTTCTTGATCACTACCTTTAAGGTGTCAGTGTCACAAGGATCTTCGTAGGCTGACCCCCCCCCCCCCCCCAGCTCGATGCGAGCCTGGTGACTGGGTTCGAGTCAATCGTCTTGGTTTGGTGATGCAAACTTGTATCGCATCAAATGATGTAATATTAACTGAGATCTCTTACGGCTGTGTACGTGCACTGCTGCTCCAAGGCAAACTAACAAAGTGCGACTGGATTTCAAATAATCTCAACTCGAATTCATAAAGAAACTGCACTCTAAACTGGAATTATACCGATAGCCATATCGGTACAACTCTTGAGCTGTACACAACGCAAATGCTGACTCTGCAGTATTGAATCTTCCAACGGATATCGTAAAATATTTCTTCCAAAGTTTATTGATATCCTATTTCTTATACTTCACATGAAAAAGGTTAACAGTCAATCTTACATACTTCGGAATTTACAACTGCCACATTTACTGCCACGGTTTTGTGCAGCAAATAGCTTATTGTGCATCTTTTTGTTTAGTATTTTTGTATCTGTGTCGTTAGGAGATACGCACAGCCTTTGATTGGGTTTTTGGGATCCCAAACGTAAGTGGCTATGTGACTTCGTACAAATTCGTCCGTCCGTCTGTAAGCACGATAACTCTTGAAGGGAATGAGATACTTTTTTCAAACTTGGTATGAAGGCTCTTTGGATCGAAGAACAGGCCAAGTTCGTAGATGGCTCCGTAGCTCCATTTCTGGGAGTTGGGGTTCAAATTAAGGGGCAAAAAAAAATATTATTTAAAAGCTAATCAGAATGTATAACCAGTTACCAATTCCCGGCCATACAACAAGAAGCGTCGCATCTATTTTTCAGAATAAATACTCCTTGAGCCAAAGCGGACTGGGAAACAGATATTGAAGCATTGGCTAAGAAGTGCGCAAGCGCTTAGACGTGGAGTTTAAAAGTAAAATGTTTATCACATTTATATACAAACAGCTTTAGAACCAAGACATTTCTCTTCCCCAATAATCAAACAAGTATTGAAATAACGTTGTTATCACCCCCTTTTAAAAGCTTTAAATGTAAACAAACCGCCACTATAAATCCCAAGAAATTTTGAAGATCTTGCACCAATAGCATTTGTTCGAACACTGAATGGTCTGCCTACCAGTCCCACCCTTTAAACCTTTTCCATTAGCAATGTAATAACAAGTGCAATAAACCAATCGTAGCAGACAAATGCCCCCTTTGTCACAATCGATTAAGAATGGAATATCATCTATGGAATATCATATGACAAAACAGCTCAGTTTCCAACTGTTCATTAAAGATTAAAGTACGTCGTGTCGTCTTATTTGTTGATGTTACACCAAATCCTCGTCCATAGACATATCTCCCCAAATATACGAGAGTTGGACTTGAGACCTGTCATAGACGAACTTAACTCATGGAAAATGTGGGCCCAGCTGCCCATGAACGGGAGGGGGGGGGGGGGGGGTCGGGAGCCATCAATATGCGTATTTGCACCTTTTTTCCTCAAGTATATCAGCTTAGAGTTTGATTCCAGTCAGGGTCGAAAAACTTTTTTCATGGGCAATTTTGGGCCCACTTGCCGATGAACGGGGAGGGTGGGGGTGGTTCAACTCTCCCCGGTCCCTATGATCCAAAAACACAAAGGAATTTCATCGCCTTATCTCCAGCTATTGTCTAATCAAAAACATTAAAAAATGGGCAATCTGGGCCCAATTGCCCCTAAACCAAGTGGGGGTGGGGTTTGGGACCCAGAAAAATCAAAAAAAGATCCCAATGCTCACAATCCTACCAAGTTTCAAACTGATACCTTTTGATTCCTGGCAAGGGTAACGAAGTTTACTCCTGGGCAATCTGGGTCCAGTTGCCCATGAACGGGGTGGGTGAGGGAGGTGCAACTTTATAAGCAATTTCCCCGCCCTAGGATCTACACGTCCAAGAATTTCATGGTCCTATGTCCAGTTCTGGTAAAGTTATGAACTTTATTCACTGGGCAATCTGGGCCACCCCTGAACCGGGTTGGAGTGGGGGGTGGGACCCCCAAAAGGCACAACTAGACCCCAATACCCACAAGTGTACCAAGTCTGAACTTGATTCTTGCACTGGTTCACGAGTTATGAGCTCCACAAAATACGGTGAAAACCGGAAACCGAAAGCCGAAAGCTGCTACAGCACTCGGAATATTGGATTGTTCCAAGGAACACTCCACTAAAAACGGATACGTCATCCACGATGCTTCCTGTCAGCTACGCGCTGACGTTTAGTCATTGTTTTAATAGTTTATTAAGAAGCACCTAATGGACCCTTGTTTTGAAGTCATGCCACCTTCGTGCCATATCTGTATAACAGGTGTCACATCGCTAAGTTGGTTGTATTTTGTCCCCGGAGTATGTTACTCAGAATGGCACTCGCTCGTTTCAGAAGAAATGACAACTGAAGTGTTAACGATAAAATTAATGGCATTCTTAGATAATTCACTCAATGGCACGAGTATGCATTTTCGAGGAACATTTTACGACCCCCTTATCTTCGTCCGGGTCTTTTGAATTATTAACAGTCAAGATATAGTGAAGACTTATAGTGGCACTGATATAGTGATATAGTGGTACTGATATCGTCCAAGAAGCGCCCTCATCAAAAAGGGCTTCTTTTTTAGTACGATTTTTTGCGCCGTCAATTTGGAATCTACTACCGTTAGATATCCGGAATTTGAATAACCTCATTTCCTTCAAGCGAGCAGCGAAAGGTCATTACAGGAAAATTGTTTAGTATTATCCTCGTTTAGCCCCCCCCCCCTCCCCTGTTTTTTTTTTCTTTTGTTTTCTTTCTTTCTTGTTCCTTCTTTCCCTTATTTTCTCTCTCCTTTTATTTAAAGTTGAAACCATAGGTTATTTTTTTACTCTCCTCTTTTTTTCTTTAAATAGAATGTTCAGTTAGTTGATTTTGTTTGATTTTTAAATTAATATCGGATATTTCCCTGCCCTAGCCAAGCACTACATTTGTGCTTTCCTGGCAGGAATGTAAATTGTGTATGTTTTGTTTGTCTTTAAATATAGTCCAATGAAACTGAAACTGACTTGACCCTCATCAGTGTCAGTAACTCTGATGGGGTACGGGAGAGCAGTGGCGGAAAACAGATTTCTGCACCTAGTTTTTGTAGCTGATGGAGCCTCTGGCTGGTCTGAAAAACTTTCGCTAGTTCGGGCACTTCTGACTTCCACATGAGCCAGGACGCTGAAACTTGGCACGAATATAAAGGATCAGACCAAATACTCACTGGAACCTTCTCATTCCAGTTCCGATAAAATGTGAAGGGTGAAGGGATGGGTAACACGGAAAATTATGACAATGATATTAAAGCGATTTTGTCATAATTTGCTGACGATTCGCGTGGGCTGTCGCTGATAGGATCGAAAATGAACTATTAGATGTTACGACACAAAACAATATATTGAAAAGTAGATGCGAGTTAACAAATTGAAATTGAACCATACAAATCTTGTTTTGTGGTAGACATATATGTCGAAGTGACATATATGTAGAAGTTCGACCTTGGATATTGATATAAAAGTCGGTAGTGAGAAAACTAAACGTAGTGCAAGTACTCGTTACCTTGGAGTTATCATTGATTAATGTTTAAGGTTCAAAGATCATATTGCATTTGTAAGTAGCAAATTAGCTAGGATTTTTTGTATTATTTGAAAGCAACTTTTTCCTCAGAATATATTAAGAATGTTATATTTTTCAATGATACAGACGCATCTGTTATATTGTTGTCTGGCATGTACAAAAACTTTTGTAAGCCAACTTACTCCTCTACGTGTTAATAGATAAGATAAGATAAGATAAGATTTTATTTGCGCTAAAAGCCAACGGCCATGGCAAATACGTATATAACAAAAAAAACAACACCACACACAAAAAAATATTAAACTCCTATAGGCACCTATCCCTATGGGCTAAAGCTACCCTGAGGAACCTCACCAGCTGTTTTATATTTCCAAAACAGTTATTCCCTATTACACCACACATCCATTCTTCATCCATTCCCCTTCCGTTCACACCAAAAATTTCTAACCTAAGTTCACTCAAACTTTCGCATTCACACAATAAATGCTTTAAATTCTCGTCCATGCTGCCACACATCGGACATGAATAAGGACCGGATCGACCCTTTGCCCTCCCAATATACCGTCTTCTCTCCCCCAGTGGCAGACTGTCTGCCCTACAACTAATCAAATCCCGTGTTTCCTCCCTTTTAAGACCCGCTTTAAAATACACTTCCTCCCCCCAAACCTCTTTAATTTTTGCATAAAACCTCAAAGACTAGCAATAAGATTTGTGTCTGGTTATACTCGTAATATTTCTGTAAGACACTGTTATCAGGAACTTCGGATTTTACCTTTTGCGGGACGCTTTACTTGTGTATAAATACAACAATGAAGTTTTACCCCAGTGCTTTTCGCAGTATTTTTTTACCGTGCGTCATCTTTTCATGATCATGAAACTTCGAAACGTTCGCAGTTGATCCAAAGGCCGGCTGTAATAACTAGTAGATCGAGGTTTAGTACTAGACATGTTGGGACTTTAGTACGGGAAGGTTTATCAATCAATCAATCAAGTTTATTTCAAATAGCTAAAAGCTAGAATAGGAATACAAATTTACGAAATACACAGACAAGAAACAAATTAAGTAATACACTTACAAGATATGACCAGAACTAAATGATGGGATGAAACTACGTAAAAATTGGGCAGATGATTTGGCAGGATGTGGAGAAAACTGATTGCCTGTATTCCTCTCGGAATACTGTTTATCGAGTGTATCAAGGTCGTGTAGTGATTTAGTGGATTCCATAATATGGTAAAAGTTTATTGTTTCGCCGTGTATAACTTTGATGTGTTATTCTCTGTCGTTTAAGTTGTTATTTTTTGTTTTGGATACAGTTAGCAGTGATTTTGGTTTAATTTTGTTTGTGTAGTTGTCGTTTTTGGGATCCCAAAACGTAAGTTGAGGGATACCCATGACATCGCAAAAGTTGTCCGTCCGTCCGTCTGTCGGCACGATAACTCTCGAAGGGAATGAAATATAAGAGATGGGCCGATAGCTGCATATTTAGGCGAGGGGGAGGGATTTCAAATTAAGGGGCGATTTTTTTTGTTTAAGCTAATGAGATAGTCGCTTACAGGGTAAGACGACATGCTGATAACGAATATGAAAACTATTTTCTCGCCGGACAAGTAGATCGCCCGGTATCCGGCCATAACCAGAAAATTTGTTGAAAGTAAAAGTTTTATATGAATCTCATTAGGTGTTCGATTTACGGGTAACAAGACATGCTGAACTGGCGAACAAGTAGTTCGCCCGGAATCCAGCTGAAACCGGAAATTTGGCAGAAGTAAGGCAGGAACTTTCGTCAAAGTAGACATGACGCAGTCTATAGGGGTAAACTCATGGTAAATCCTAATCCTAAATCCCAAGCCCGGTTGCCCACAGTACCTCCCAGACCCTGGGATCTGTTACTACACAAACTCTTCCTTACTCAAACTGTGATCAAGTTACGAACTTGAGTCAGTCTGGGCTTAGTCGCCCCTGAAGCTTTTGGGTGTGGGGGTGGAGGGGGGGGGGGGGGGCACAAGTAGACCCATTGCTAACATGTATACCAAGCTGAACTTAGTACCTGTTGTGGTTCACGATTTATGAACTCGACAAAAAATGGTGAAAACCGGCTACAACGGCCGCAATAGTGGATTACTCATATGTAACACTCCGCAGAAGGGGAGTTCTGAAGCCTGAAAGTCCTACCCTTAGGACTACAAGACAACAGTCAATTAAGCAGAACCGTATAAGACAACCAAATTGATCATCCCAGTGGAATAGGGATGATCAATCATTGGTTGAATTTGTATATAGTCCATAAACTATCTATGGGTCATAAAATCTAATAAAGCCTTCGAACCCTACCATCGTTTCACTCTTTGCAGCCTCGTAACTGTCATGGCGGATCAGAAGCTTCGGTATCGTCGAGTCGCCCCCTACATAATCGCTGACATCCTTGAACACTTTCAGAAGTTCACTCTGTATCCAGCCATTCGGGTGAGTGCTGCTTTTATCGTTTTGGGAAGGCATTACTTTCGGATTTAACTCCGTCGTAGTTCAACCATAGGAAGGAACCACTTGATAAGAAGTAGTGAAATGAGAGACGAAAATGCTCCTCAGTCGCTACGTGGGCGAAAGAACAGGCGACAGTACAGGTCTGACGCAGTAGATTGCACTTTCTTTTATGTTCAGCTTCAGACAATCTGTATGTATATATATAGACAATCTGTCAAAATTTGAGACTGCCTTCCTCCCTCACCCCCCCCCCCCCCCCACCTCCGATACAAAAAAACTGGTGATGAAAATCATGCTATCGCGTGACGTCTTACAATAGTCAGATGAGACGACGAATAGAATGGTGGATAAGGATTGGTTCCACGCCAGACCCAAAGCAGATTGAAGTTGAAGGAAGGAAGGATATAATAAAACAATGGCTAAAATCAGAAAGTCAGCTACGATATTTGACTGTGAGATTTCGGCCCTTCTTGGTAAGGGTCAATCAAGATTGTGTCTTCCAGTGCAGCAAGAGCCTGACGAGGACCATTGCCAAAAAGGGCCGAAAAATGAGGTGAAACATCGTAGCTGACTTTCCGTGTTTAGCCATTGCTTTAATATTTGTTTCCCAGTCAGCTTGGGTTCAAGGAGTATCTATGTTGCTAAGTGCACTTCATCTTAATAACGTTTGCGGTTATAACTTTTGATTAGTCAATCAATAAGCTGCTGTTTTGATCTCTCGGAGAAGCCTGGAGAGACTCTTCATCTTCTTCATCTTCAGATACTTGTGTGTTCAAGCAGTCAGACTTCAGACAATCCTTATGTTGTAGTCCGTAGAGCATCACCGGCTAATTCTGCCCGTCTGTGAAGTTCCTAACCCATCCCAGCCTCAGACTAGGTTGAGGCAACATTATAATGATATATGGATATAATGACAGATATGATGCTTTTGGGGACCTCAGATCGGTACTGCAGTGAGCTTTAAATGTTCTCTTATTTCATATTTTTATATTTGTTTGTACTCGAATAATCGAGACAGTTAGACGAGTGGAGCGAGGGCCTCTCATGGGATTTAATGATTATATACACAGAAAGATACCTTTGTTCATGTTCCGTACGTTCCTAAACATTTTAACTAAAGAGTTTGATAATGTGTGTACATTACTTGACGAGCCTACGCTGGCCATTGTAACTATTATGGAAATAAGGAATACAGTTATTGATATATTTCTAGGAGCAACTATTACACGGTCTATACAGTTTGATGTCAATCCTGGATAGACACGCTGTGTCACAGCTAATGGCTACCCTACCCTCCGGCTCCAGAGAGGTATTCAAGATGGAATACGAAACGTTCCAGAAGTATCACAAATACACCGGAAAGGTTTGATGACTTGTTCGTGTTTGAAATACAATGACGCGCGAGAATCGAGGTTTTCAGGTAACGGTAGTCTTAAAGCTCACCTCTCCAATATTCTATCTGAACACAAAACTAAGCTCTGCTTTAAAAAAAATTATCCACGGCTTTGGCTGTTTCGAGACCCATTGACTTCTAGGAAAAACTTGTCAAAATCCAAAAAAAAAACTTCTTACGCATCAGTAGCATGATACTCGAACACTCGTTGGGAGCATACTGCGCATGGAAACTAGTGAATCGCGTGAAGTGCAGGCAAGTTAGTGGGCCTAGAATGTAACATATGAAATTTGGGTCTCCGGGTTTAAGAATTAATTAATGCAGTTACGGAAGTAGGTTGCATTGGCATTAAAGGTACGACGATTTCTCTAAAGCCTTGAATTGTTGTTTCCATTTACACTGTTTCTAATTTTCTTGGCGCATGATCGACTCTAGAATTAATGTTTTGCAGAATACATAAACCAACCGACGTTCCCAGGTATACTACAATCTTAATGCCTTAGTGTAAACTATGCATGGTCCAGTTAAATTTTAAAGTTGTTTTGACTCATGCCTGAACTCCAGAAGTCAGTATACCGCATTTCCCGTTACCGTATGCCGTACGTAAACCAGTCTATGCTTCAGTGTAGCCTATACAACAATTTTTAAGGAACATCCAAATTGTCCTACTGTCAATAACAGCGATTTGGAAGGTCTTGTGATCTATGTTGGAACACCAGAAGCAAGTATGCCCCTTTTCCGCTTATCTCGCGGTATATCCTCGTTTTGATTTCTCAGACGAACAATGCAAAAACGGCGAACTTCTGTTCTCTCCAGACTAGCTCGGCCTGCTGTCAGTTCCCAGCAAAGTGCATTTTTTTAACAAAAAAAATATTTTGTAACTTGAATAAAACATCTGTTACAGAGAATTAATAATTTAATTTAATATAAAGTAGAGGTATGCTTATGCGAACGTTTGGTGACATCGAACTTTGCCATTTTCATGCAGTTGCTGTGTCTAAAGCTAACTACCAGTTGGCCAAAATAGGTAATGAAGGGCATCTTCATTGTACTATTTAGCGCAAAACTGCACTGTTCACATTAAAGTTACTGTCCACATAAACACACCTCTACTGTAGAGTGTAGATAATAATAATATTAATAACGCTTGTTTATTGAGCGAAAAGGCCATACAATTAATACGCGTTAAACTTCACAAATAAACTATTACACCTCTAGAAATACTATGCTACGTAAACTTAGATTAACAAAAATTTGCGCACCTGGGGTGGCCTGTTGCCGAGGGAAGCAGTGCTGTGAATATCGTATGCTCAGCTAGCAAGCACGGGGAGGAAAATTGGGTTCTGGATAAGAGCAGGGATTAATAATTAATTAATCCCTGCTCTTATCCAGAATTGTCTAGAAAATTACCAGGAAAGCGTGTTATTATTAAAACTAAGATAATAAACTAAAATCGAATCATTGAGCGAATCCATGGCAAGAATTTCTTAACATTTACATAGACGCCGGGGAGGTTCGGCCTCGCACAGCCTTGTCCACCTGCTATGATGCCAACCAATGAGAATCGTCCATTCTTCTCCTCGAGTAAAGGTCCTCCGCTGTCACCCTAGACGATACAGTGATTATTAAAGTTTAACTGGAAAGCCAACTTATTTGTGTACCATTAACTGACTACACTGCATTATTTTAATTGTGTTAAGGGATTGTTTATATGATGCGAATCATATTTAATAGTACAACACGGATACGTCAGCCGAATTTTATTAGAGCTATATCGTGTTTCCCACAAGTTCGTTTTTCCAACTTGAGCGGCTTAGAGCCTGAAGAGGATCATTGCTAAGAAGGGCTGAAACATAGCTCTAATAAAATTCAGCTGACATATCCGTTTTGCGCTATCAAATGACGTTCAGAATATCTACGGCCGTCCTCACAACGCAAAATTCTACTATGACGAGGAAAGTCTGAATCTCAATTCGAATGCGGCTTTTCAGTACTCGTTTATCAGCACGAGAAAGGTGGCTCACTGCGTGAACACATATTTTTCGTAAATTTTTTCGTCAAGCAAACAACACAGACACAAGCAGATAGATGTACCACAAATCACAGGGAAATTCCACTATTTGAAAATCGATTATAGACGACTATCATAAGCTAAACCTATCAAGGATGCACAAGAAGGTGGGCTGGACTAGGGAAGGCTACTGCGCCTTCTTGGCAAGGGCCCTCTTCAGACCGTAGCCAAAAATACGAACTTGTGGTAAAATAAACTCAAAAGAGCAAAGATTGAAAACAAGAATTTGGTAGCGATCCGTCTTTTAATAATAATACCTTTATTTCAGCCAGAGGCCATATACACATAACAACAAGAACAGAACAACATCTAACAAACACTGAAACGCGCTAAGGACATACGTCCTTGAGGAGCGCCCTCCTAACAGGAAGGCAGCTGAAAAGGGGATCAGCGGCATTCCTAACAAGAAAATTCTCGGACCTGAAAATTCTCTGATGGAGGGACGCTTTAGACCGCCTCACTATCTCATTCAGTGAACAGCACCTTCGGGAAACAAGTTCGTGGCTCACGCTACAAATCGTTGGAAGTTTGTACAGGCGGCGGGCAACTCGATTGTACCCAGTTTTAAGTAGTCTGGCCGACTTGAGTGAAATATTGGCCACTAGAGAACATAGAGGCTTCGGAAGAAGAAACAAATAAACTAGGGATTAAATAGGAGAAACCCACATTACTCGTAAATCTACGCACACTGCAGCGGTAACACTTGACTTCATCATTTTATTGTCGGATATACACTAATTCTAAATACACAATCACACATATATACACCGAGTGGTCAGTCACTAGCCGATACAGGAATTTTTTAAAGCTGCTTTTCGGCAAGAATGAACTACTTCCCATACGAATTCTAGCTTTTAACGTTGCTCTAACCCGAAGCCTGGAACGTCACAGAAATGACGCGCCCTTCTTTCTTGGATTTAAACCGAAAGTAAGGGCTGGCTATGATATCACAGATATTTTCGTCTGTCTATGACCCCGATAGCTCCCAAACGGAGTGGGATATTTCGCCGGAAAGTGGTACATGGCGGTACCATGTACCTTTCAGATAAAAATAGATAGAAAGTAGATTTGTCAAACCTTGGCCCACTAAACATTTTCTTAACGCCCTGTTTTGTGCTAACGTAAGGAAATTTTTGCACAAAACAAAAAAAAACATAATGTTGAAACTTTGTGCCGCAGGCAAATATTTCGACAATCATGCCTGTTTTCTGCTAAAATACAGAAACTTCGGTTCAAAACCGGTTGTATTCAAACTGTATGCCGGAGGGTGAAACTCATGATTTGGAAACTGCATTGATGCCATTCTGACAAGTTGAAAAACATACGACTTTCATTCTAACCAGTTTAAAACGGTCTCGTAATATGCGACTAGAAAGCTGTGCATGAAATGCGACAAGAAACAGGACATTTGCAGGCGAAATCGGGTGCCATTGAATTCTGGCAAGCTGAAAACACACAACTGTAAATCTGGCAACCTCAAAACGTACGACAAGAAAATCTCTTCGTAAGCGTACGACAAGAGACACGTCATTTGCGGGAGAAATTCAGGTTTGGTAACCTTCATGTCATTTTGGCAAGCTCAAAATACAAGACTAAAATACAGACAAGCTCGCAACTCACGACTGAGAGACATATGTGGATTCCTTCAAGCGAAATAAAGTTTGTCATAAATGCGGGAAGACACATGCTAGATAGCGCGTTTGCTGAACCCGAGCTTTTATTTTTGATAGCTTTCAACTTCAACATTCATAGCAGTAGCCTACGGTTTAGAAGAACAGCTATTTCAGGGAGAAAACGGATCTGTTATGGCTGGCTTTGACAATTCGCTCTGACCCATATCTTAAATTCTATCTTTCAATATTATTCTTATAAAGTTGAATTCACCTACGCTGGAATTCCCTTCTCGCCATTTTGCGGTGTAATCAAAATTGTATGCGGTATTTCGCTCAGAATCACGGTACTATACCGCGAAATATTTCGCGGTATAAGTGGCAAGCCGGTATCCGCGGATCGGACAAAAAAGACATAGATCAGAGGGAAAAGCCTGTACAAATTATTATTTGTGTATGTTTCAGGGGGGGGGGCTTAGGTTTATCGCCATTCCTTTGATGTTTACTAGATATGTTGCGTAATATGCACGGTAACTGCCAAACTCCTTTTGATCGTGGTATCAGATACCACGGTAACTGCGAAAATGACTTTACACCGTGGTATTTGATACCATGGGATGTGCGAAAACGCAACTAATATTTCTTTTACTTACCAAGCATGCGTCTTTTCCTCCTTCTGGCACTCCAGCGCATATGAGATTTTCGTTAATTTCCGCAGGGTATCCTCCTTGTTTGTACCATTCACCACATGTCCTTGGGTTTATAATTGGTATTTGGAGCTGCTGTAGAATCGTCGACTGAAGAGTCCCTAAAAAGCGAAGAGGAAACTGTGGAAGGAACGACTTGTTTCTATCAGTTCAGTAAACGAAAAGCGAACGGTTTCTTGACAAAACGTAACTGTATTCTATTTCAGTTTTGTCCACACTACCGGCACTACGCTCTTTTTGCATCTGCCGTGTTTGGCTCTTTTCGTGGCGGATCAGGGCTCCTGTGTATAGCTTTCTATGAGCTCCTTGGTTAGAATATCGGTTATGAAAGTTTTTCCGTATTTCTCGTCGAAAGACGTGGTGGCCAGATGAGACTAAAACAGCCGGGATTGCTTTCTAATTTCATGAAAACCCGGCGGGCTTGCATGAGAATATTGGAATAGAAACTGAATATACTGCGACTTGTCCTTTAATGACTGAAACGTGTAGTAGCATCATTTTAGTACCATGAACGATTAGTCTATCTCCTAAAGGACAAGTGCAATAGATTCTGTCCAAGATGACCGACTACCGTAAAAGGACATGCCGTAGTTATTACAGTAATTCATTCTACTTCTGTAGTATTTCCATCCGCTTTCGTTCCCAAGATTCTACACTTCAAAAGTGTATCCTATCTCGTCTATTAGCATCACACTGAGTATTTCCTCTGTTCACAATGTGTATCAGGGTTCCGACCATTCTTTCCGATAGTCTTATTGGTCGAACACCGATTCTTCAGTTTTTGACAAAATTGTCCTCAAAGACAAGGGACATGGAAAGAGGCTAAAAACAGCCGAACTTGCGTGATTTTCTGTAAGCATAACTAAGTTTTAAAGTGGTCAGCTATCTCAGAATATCTTGGCAGAGATACTGAGTAGTACGAGGTGTCCTTTAATGTCTATTGCTCCTTCAGACATGATTCGCAGTTAGCTCTGGTTGAAGGAATACTGTTAAAGCGCAGTTCGTTTCGAAAGGCCCGCACGGCTTAGTCTGTTTCCAGTTCCACCACCTAACAGGTCTAACTTGCAAAACTTCCTGACAAACTACTGATCTTGTGCATTTACTACATTATTGAAAGCTCAGTGTACTTTTCCTTTTATTTGTCTATACTGCGCTATTTTCCTCTTCTTAAGTGCGTAAATAAAATTACATCATAATCATCATGACTACTCTCCCGGACGCAAATATCGGAGGCCTCGTTGGTCTCGATAAGAGCCATTTGCGGCAAACGTAAAAAAATGGGGAATCATCATGGGGAGGGGGAGGGTAATAGTGTATGATGGAACTATTCGTGAAGAGAATAGGTCAATGTTATAGACCACCCGGGTACATCTTAAACCGATCTTATCACACCTATGTATTTTCTCCTTCGTTAAATCATTTTTCCGCATTTCTGCAGTACTTGTGCAGCCTGTACTTTATAGAACTTTACTGTCCTGGGTTAAAAATTAGGATATTCTAACCGGCGTCGTTTTTCATGTAGCCCTTTGCGTATTCCCTTTTGTATGTTGATCTCTTTATTTTTGTCATGGGAGTAACAGTCACCTGGTCTTAATTTGATGATGATGGTGATGAAATTTAAATGTTCCTTCAGCCCAAGCTGACTGCGAGTTATATTTGATAGTGCAAAACGGATACGTCAGCTAAACTTTATTATTGCTATATTTCGTCCCTTCTAGGCAAGGGTCCTCTTCAGGCTGAAAACCACAAAGTCGGCATTTCTGGGCTATTGGAGTTCCATACTTGGAGGATAAATATTCCTTCAGCCCAAGCTGACTGCGTTTCATATTTGATACTATATAGCGGTTTTGAGCCCGAAGAGGATCCTTGCCGAGAAGGACCGAAATATAGCTCTATTAAAATTCAGCTGACGTATCCAGTTTGCACTATCAAAAATCATGAAATTTTATTTACGCACTATACAGTTAAGGGAAATGGCGCAGTACAGAGAAAGAAAAGGAAGAAATTACACTGAGCTTTCAATGACGGAGTAAATGCGCAAGGTCATCAAATAAACAACAGGGTTCGTGCGGCTCTGGAAATCAGGGAAAAGTCAGGGAATTTATTTTTGGTCAGGGAAATCAGGGAAAAGTCAGGGAAAATCGTGAAAAGTTGCAGAAGGTCAGGGAAATTAATGGAAAAGTTCAGCTATACTTATGCATCAATTTTTTTTTACTGGAAGTTTCTTTTTCGTCGGTTCTCTGTCCAAAGTTTATGAGTTGATAACTGTTCTTTGAGCCGTCCCAGTTTGTGGAATGAGGAATCGCATTGTTAATTCCTCGTACAGTTTGAACGGCTTTACGAAGCTGATGGAAGTTTTGTTCAGTTTTTATGGCACTTGCCTTCCTGCCAAGTGCCATAATCCGACCACTTTTCCGTCGGTTGGTCGGTCAGTCCGTTGTTTGCGAGTTAGGGTACTTCCAGTTGTGCTAGGACGATGAAACTTGGCAGGCATATTAGGGACCCGTCCAAACTAACTTGGAAACAATCACTTGCTCGATCCGACCATCGTGGGGGGAGGGAGGGGAGCCGGAATCCGCAATTTAGAGACATGCATAACTTTCGAACGGGTGATCGGATCTTAGTGACTTGATATTTGGAGAGGCCTCGTATCTCATATGTACTATTCAAGTGCGGACCGAATACGATGAATGTGGGGGCGAGTAGAAGGGGAGCTGGCCGGAAATCATGTGACACGCTTAGAGTGGAGCGATCGGGATGAAACCAAGAAATCTTCAATTATGACAATTAACTTTTTAAAATCTACCCCAGCCTTTCTTGACCCCATTCCCCCAGAAATCTCCATTAAAAAAATTAAACTACTCGGAGTTACTTTAACCAATGATCTAAAATGGGATGCCCACATCAAAAATATTTTAAAACAAGCCTCCCCCTGTATTGCCGTTTTGAAACTACTTATAAAATTTTCTTGCCCTCCTAAAGACCTCCTTCAAATTTACGTTAGTTTTATCAGACCTATTCTTGAATACGCTTGTCCTGTCTGGCACTTCGGGCTCTCTTCAGAACACACATACCGTATCGAGAACATTCAAAAAAGGGCCCTCATGATTATTAACGGGGAGGGTAAAGTGCCCTACAGTTACCTACTAAACAGGTTCAAACTCGCTACCCTGGAAGAGAGACGAACTCGCCTTAGCATCGATTTCGGTATCAAAACCCTATCTGTTCCCCGATTACGTTATATTCTCCCACCCCCCTATTCTCCTATACGTACTAGACCCCAGCGAGAGAAATCCCAGAAAATCCCCAAACTAGCCCCTGTGGCCCCTCTTCGCGAAAGATATAGAAGGAGTTTTGTTCCAGCATTTGTTAGAGTTGTACAATAACCGATAAGTTAGTCCTTTTTAGTGTTTTTTTTACCTTCGTGACAAAGTGTATGTGATTCCTCATTTTGTATGACGAAAAGGTCAAATTCGGCGGTAACGCTGTGACAGATACTTCTGAAAAATAAAATTCTATTCTATTCTATTCTATGATCCCCAAGGGCCTGTGATAATTTTTGCCTCACGGGTTTTGCTTACAACTGAGTTTCTTAAAATACAAACAATAATTTTGAGCAAAATATACATTTTCTTGATTCCAATGAGCTTATCATCATTTGTGCTTCAGGAGTGTTCATTACAGATGCATTTCTAGCGCCCCTAAAGTGCGCATCATCACGGCCAAATGCATAAATAAAATAGATTTTACGAACAATACATTCTCGTGATTTCCAAGGACCCATGACCGTTCTTATCTCAAGGATTTTGCTTACATATGATCACAACAAACCCACGAATTGACGACTTCATACTTCAAATCGTCTGACCCAGCCTTGCAAGTGCCATATGAGCTTCCAGCTCTTGTTTTTTCAGTAAATGAGTTAATTTGTTCACTGAGGTAATCGAAAGGTGTTGGAAAACTGATGGAAAAGGTCAGGGAAAATCACCAAAAAAGGTCAGGGAAAAACGTGGAAGAGCAAGAGCACGAACCCTGAACAAAAAAGGAAAGGACTAATCGGGTCTAACAAATCTTCTTCCTAGACGGACTTTGTCGAGTACTTGATCGTATGGTACTGGTACAAGTGTGGTACAAGATTTTGACTTACCTAGTTCATCTTGCCACCCCCAACCAGCTATCAACCCCTCGCCAACAAAATCAATTTCCGTATGCAAGAGATCGTCGTCCGCTGTAGGTGCGAATTCCGTTTTGTTCCCGTTTCCTTCTGGCTTCAGCGACTGGGGTCCTGATGATCCTGAACCCTTCTGCCTCGACTCCGCCTGCTCTGTTGATGACTTTTTGTAAACCGGCTGTGTCTTGCCATTGCCTCTTTCCACGGGGTAGCTTGTGTGGACTTCCACCAAACCCTCATCCAGACTCATAGTTGTCTCGCCCATTTCTGATACATTAACTCGGTACTGGGGTATAAGAGGTGTACGAGGTTTGAATCCAGAATATGTCGTCGATTTCTCTGGTAGCTGCGACTCAGGGAGGCAGATTGGTTGAACATAGTTGGACCATTGAAGGGGTATCGCCAGACGAATAAGCGCGATGTCTGCGTTGAAGCCGCCATTGAATCCTGGCGCTTTTGCGGCATAGAGTGGCAGAGAGGTTTGCGTGTAAGGGGTGAGGACTTGACTGTCGACCTGACCGGCTATGATCCTTATGACACCCGTTGACCTGGAAATGTAAACTTATTAGTTAACTCCACCCGAGATGCTGACTATTTAAAAGTCAGCACACCTTCGGTTTCGCCTCATCCAAGAGAGAAAGAAAGAAGACATTAAAATAACAAATCTTTCAGTTATAATTTTGAATCTAATACGACAAGAGACCACCGTTGTTCTCAGTTAAAAAGTAATATAAGTATACAAAATAGAAATATCCTTCAATCGAACAACCATATATTTCCAAATATCTCTTAAAAGTGATGGCATAGAATTGTCAGTATAAAAACAAGGTATAATACACTTGCAAATCAATACACTTACGAATCAAGCTCGTTCTGCTCGTTATATTTATATTCAATTAGAATTCAATCAATCGAGTAATCGAATTGTAATTTTTCACAAAGTACAGTATCGAATTACTACTGTACAAAGGTACAATCTCTCTGACGAGGCAGCTGGGGGTATTTCTAGCAGCTGATGTCCAATTTTTTCGAAGATCGCGTTTTTTGCTCGCGATTTGGGAATTTGTGTGGAATTTAGGTGGATAGCGCCCTGCAATCATATTGCCTCGCCCTCGCCTACACGGTGCAGCCACCTTTATTGTTTGAGCAACAGATGTGGATAAGAGGTAAAGCGGCGGTTGGGGGCAAGCCATCCTGGTGCTTTCGCACACCCTTTCTGTCATCCTTCCGTATTTATCTAGATACCAATTTGAAGCTGGGTTGACTGTGCCTTACAGGGTTATGTCTGAAACCAAACTGTAGGTATCACCGAGAATCAAACCAGCAACCCGTCGCTTACGAGTTCGGCTTGTAAATCATTCCGCCAGGAGATGCCAAGGTAAGCCCAGAAAGATGAAGCCGAAAATTCGGATCCATCTAGCCGCTGTGGAATAAATGACGCAGAATGTCTCGACATCTCTTCAGCTTAGCTAAAGGACGATACAAATTCAGCAGTATGCATTCCGGGCTGTCTCCGGTATTTCCTCGCCAGTGTTCCGTTCTTTTCCTATTGTGTATTTTTCGTCTCACGGTGACGTCACAAGAACCTACCTCCCAAGCAGGTTCTGGTTAGTCCGCAGCGGTGGGCACTAACCAGAAACTGGTTAGTACGAGAAAGCGGTTATCGTTCCGACGCGCAGTCAATGGTGAATGCAAAAACGCTTTCATAAGAAGAACTGGTGAGCACTCACTGTCTAATGGATTTTGGTAGCTTTCTTCCATGTTCATGTTCTTCCTTGAAGAACCAGGCTTTCGTGGAGAGCGTCTCGAACGACATTTCCACCCCCAAGTCGGCTTTTATGGAAGCGTGGAAATTGTATGTAGATTTTTTCCTGGGTCAACTTTTACTTGACCTGCTTCCAAGAGACGCTGAACAAAGTGCGGAACCAAATCTTCAGTAGAAGTAGAACAGAAGTGCAAAAACAGGCCCTAACGATCATAGACAAGCCTCTAAGATAGTAAACTTCCCAGACTCTTTTCCGTACTTTGGCCCACATGTAACGCTTTTCGAAACTAAAGTTCACAGCTAATTTTTGTTCGCATCCCAGGGACATATTTAGGGCCTCTTTAACCGTTCTGAATACCTTTTCCCACACTCTCTTTTTTCTCAGTCATTTTCTTTTTAGCAAAACGAAAAGTCCTAACCCTGAGAAAAATTCTCTGACTGTAGTTGTATGGTAGCTGCACGAAAAAGTTGCATGTATTGAAATGTAGTAAATACTTCGATTTAACATGCCTGCGTCTGGGTTAATCTTAAGTAGTGGTATCCGATAGCATCCAATCTCTGTAGCAGCATCCAGTTAGCTGGTAGTAGCATCAGTAGCATGCAGTGGCAACAGTTACTACTGTATGCTACTTTTTCCTACAACTCCATACGTCTAATGTTGAAAACTTTCCATCGGGAAGTCCGCCACACCTGATCACGATCTACGCTGATGCGTCGCGTTTAGCATTCAGTCCAGGACTACACTATACAAATTTCATCCGTATAAAGATTAAAGTTAACTGCAGTATTTGCTACTCAGATTCATCTCATCTCTTTTTGGTGTTAATCATATCTGCGTATAGATAAGAATAATCCGAGTAGCAAATACTGCAGTTAATAATCTTTATACGGAAAAGCTGTTTACAGTGTAGTCTCTCTCAGGGTTGCAGGCGGATTCGTCCTAGTATGGACATGGCAAAGAGCCTACATCAGAAACGCTGTGAAAGAGCGATCTAGCGACTAAAGGCGTATTCTCGCCGTTCCCCGAGGACTCCTCGGGGAATCGAAGGGAACGGCGAGAATAGAGGGAGTCACTCCACGCTGACTCCGCGTACGAAAAACAACGAGAACACGGGGAACGCTTCCTAAATCGATTTCGTTCTAAAAATAAATGTTCAGTTGACAAAATTAGTCTGGATCCACTTTGTTTTTGGTTTTGTTTATTCTGATTATTTTTTATTAATTTTACATTGCACCAACACCAGCAAAAAATGATTTCCCTCTGAATTTGAAAGGGAGTCCTTTTTGGGATCCCAAAACGTAAGTGGAGGGATACCTATGACATCGCAAAAGTTGTCCGTCCGTCTGTAAGCACGATAACTCTCGAAGGGAATGAGATATTTTGATGAAACTTGGTGTGAGGATTCGTTGGGTCGTCGGACCAGTCAAGTTCGTAGATGGGCTTTGTAGCCCTACATTTAGGGGTGGGGGAGGGGTTTCAAATTAAGGGGCAAACAAAATATTTTGAAACAGCTAATATGATAGTTGATTATGGAGTAAGAAGACATGCTGAACACGACGGTGAAACCCATTTTGTCATCGGACAAGTAGTTCGCCCGGAATCCGGCCAAAACCGGAAAGTTTGTTGAAAGCAAAAGTTTTATTTGAAGTTGATTAGATGTTCGATTTTGGGGTAGGAAGACATGCTGAAAACGATGGTGAAAACTATTTTCTCGACGGACAAGTATTTCGACCGTAATCCGGCCCAAACCGGAAAGTTTGTCAAAATTAAAAGTTTTATTTGGAGTTGATTAGATGTCCGATTTAGGGCAAGAAGACATGCTGAACACTTATGTGAAAACAATTTTCTACCAGGGCATGTAGTTCGCCCGGAATCCGGCCAAAACCGGAAAACGATTTGGGGGTAGGAAGACATGCTGAAAACGATGGTGAAAACTATTTTCTCGACGGACAACTATTTCGACCGTAATCCGGCCCAAACCGGAAAGTTTGTCAAAATTAAAAGTTTTATTTGGAGTTGATTAGATGTCCGATTTAGGGCAAGAAGACATGCTGAACACTTATGTGAAAACAATTTTCTACCAGGACATGTAGTTCGCCCGGAATCCGGCCAAAACCGGAAAACTGTTGGAAGTTAAAGTTTTATTTCTAGTTGATTAGATAAGCGATTTAGGGGTAAGAAGGGATGCTGAGTCCCTGTATGACAATCATATTTTACCCGGACATATAGTTCGACCGGAATCCGGCTGGAATCGGAAAATTTGTTATAAGCTAAATTTTTATTTGAAGTTGATTAGATGTTCATTACTGGGGAAAGAAGATACCCTGATTTCGTCTTTGAGCTTTCTTTTTTTGCCGGACAAGTAGTTCTGGAATTCAGCCGAAACCGGGAAATTGGCAGAAGTGGCAGGAAGTTTTCGTCAAAACAGATATGACCTATAGGGGTAAACATATATGCTGAATTCATATCTGAACTTGGTTTTCTCAGGTGATTAGGTATTTGGCCTTAATCTGTTTCTGAATTTTAATTGTAAAAATGTTCAAGGAGTCTGGCGATGACTGGATCTGGCTAAGACAAGACCCAGTTCTCTGGATCAGATATTTTTGGGATCCCATCGAAACCTTTGGTCTTGTTCTTGTTGGTGTTGATAATCGGAGCATTCCCCGCCGGTGGGGAATCGCGAGAATACGGAGAGTGAGTCCCCGGGACAAACAAAAACGCGGGGACTCCTCAAGTGGAGTCCTCGGGGAACGGCGAGAATATGCCTTAAGTCATTCTTACCGTAGTAAGCAGTGAGCTGCAGTTATGACCCAACGTTCTGACAGAATCGTGCCCCCGCAGAGGGGCCGGCCCATGGACTCGAGATAAACGACCCAGGGTAGCTCTCCGGGCTTTGATGTTCTTCCTCCGACAATTCTTGCAAACTGTTGGGGCATGAAACGAATTCCGCAAGGCGAAGACCATGTGGTTGGGAGGCCTGAAAAAGAAAAGTTGTATTCAGTGCGGGTGCTTATGTATTTACTTTTATTTATAACCCATCAAATGCACATGGCGACAGTGGAGTAAGAGAAACAAGGGAAAAACAGCACAAAAAAAATCAACATGAATACAGACAGTTTAGGCTAAATTTCTAATTGTGCTTAAAAAATTCATGGGAAACGAGCGGAATGATGTGATATTAGAGACGGTGGCGTTACCTACAGTGACCAAATGACATCTTGGATGCCGAATTTCTGGACTAGTTTACGGTTGCGACAGGAACAAAAGAGATAGAGTAATGATTATATTTATTTATTTATTTAACTTTGACTACGTCTTCTAGAGCCAGCGTTGAAAGATGATTCACCTAATTCGTGGCCATATTTGGTAAAAAAGATATTGAAAGACTGTGGGATTGGTGAAATGTGTATAACGGAGTAGGAAATGAGGAGGAGTTAGCAAGCTAGTGCAGGAAATACTCAAGAGCCAGGAAATACAGGTTTGGCACGTCCAAAAGGATCAATCGGAATCCCTGAGGCTTTATGCCGCGGTAAGGGAGACATGGGGTGAGAGTATAAGTTAAAAGCGGGATTAATTAAGAATTATTATTGAAATGTTGGCGGACACCCTGCCAATTGGTGCTAGAAAGCGTTATATTGGTAATTTTAGGCAGAAATCCGGTCCTTACTTTTGTCCGATGTTCGGATGCGAGAATGAGAGTTTGGTTCACCTGGTTTGCGAGTGCATGGAGCTGAGTGAATGAGGGAAAGAACAGTATGGTGTGAAAGAGTTTGATGAAGAGTGGTTAATTAGAGTTGTTAGGAATGAATGTTTTACTACGATTAAGAGATTGGGGTGATTCCTGTAGATTTTTGGATTAGGCAAGTAACAAAGAAATGTTGAAAACGGTTATTAGAGAAGAGAAAGATTAAGGAGGAGCCTCTCTCTTTTGTGTTGTTTTGTTTTGTGCGTTTTATTCTAGTATGTGATACTTTTTTGTGATTTTTTGTTGCCATGGCCCTTGGGCTGCTTAGCAATTAATAAATCCATCTATCTATCTATCTATACATACAACACTCAGAAACAACAACAAAATACATTTTAAGATTGCGAGCCTTCTACGCAGCACGCGTATAAGTTCGCGATTCCAAACTAACCACACAGGCAGCGTCAGTCTCATATGGGGACTGGAAAGAATCACGAGCATGGGGTTTCGAGAGCAAAGAATTCGGGTCTGGAGAGAAAAGATAGCCCGACGCCGAAGTTTCCCGAAAGAAGGAAGGCCCTCACCCACAAACATGCCAGACGCACCACAGTTCCATGCAAGTCCGTGGAGCCACCGGAACAAGTTGTTATATAGAACCCGAAATGTATCTAGACACTTAACTCTCGTGTTACACACCAGTGGCAAACAGTACAGCAGAGTACAGTAAGCTCTGAAAAGAAAAGTCTTAACAGAAGCCTCGCATCTACCAAACCTCCGTATATTAGACATCAGACATAGAAGGAAAAAAAGTAAAGCCCAAATACTTGAAAGTTTGCACAAAAACTAGTACCTCACCAGACAAAACAACATCGGGGATGTAACGTAGTTGAAGACTTTTCGGGATAAACGCCACAGTAGGAAGTCTTCAAGACTTTGGTGCAGTTTTGGTATCCGAGTGACAAGTGTTAGTAAAACGAAGCCTATGACTTCGCAAAGGTTGTCGTCTATCCGTCCGTCCGTCTGTTAGCACGATAACTCTTGAAGGAGTCAAGATATTTTCTTCAAACCTGGTATAGGGATTCTTTGGACCAAAGTACGGGTTAAGTTCGTAGGTGGGCTTCTTAGCCCTATATTTAGGGGGGGGGGTGTTCAGATTAAGGGGCGAAAAAAGTGTTTTTTAAAAGCGTATAAAGTGGTCGATTTTAAGGGTAAGAACTATCCATGTCTGAAATTTATATTCTTGCCCACAAACAGTTCGTCCGGAATCCGGTGAAAACTGGGAAATTTTAAAGTAAATATTTCATCTGAAGTTGATTAGAGGTTAGATGCTAGGGTATTGAGAACCAAATAGTTTGTCCGGAATCCTGTCGAAACCGGAAAAGTCGTAAAAGTAAAAGTTTTATCAGAAGCTTATTACAGTTTCGATACAGGGGTAAGGAGACATGCTGGGTCTGTTTTTTGAACTTTTTTTGTTGCCGGACAAGTACTTCACCTGCAATCCGGCCCAAACCGGAAAGTCAGCAAAAAGTTTTTTTTTTACGAGGTTGATGAAAGAAGGTCGATACGTGCTGAGTTCATATCGGGCGTTTATTTTCGCACTGGTCAAGCAATTCGCCCGGAATCCGGAAAAAACTGAAATTTTCCTGAACTGAAGTTTAATTCTCAAGTTTATTCGAGTTTTGGTTTTGGGGCCAGAACGCATGCTGAATCTATATCTGTTTTTAGCTTGCCCAACGGGTTAGTCTTTTTCCATAGTTGGCGAGAACTAGAGCTTAAAAATACAAGGACATAAAAAGTCATCAGTAAAACTTGGTGGAAGGCTATTAAACGTGAAATAAACACTATGAATCGAAAAACCTTTCGTTCGCGCATTGCATGGACAGTCTGGTTAGAATCATCGGTGGAAGTTTACGAATGAATAATTGGTGAAAGTATTTTCTAATGGATCCCGATAAGGGATATGCAAGTTTACACATCAAGTTTACGAATTGTGGAAATATGTCCAGCTCGATTGTCTATATCAGGAAGTTTACAAATATTTACTTTTGGGATCAAATCGAAACCTTTGGTCTTGTTTCTAATCATCTACGTTTGCATTGCACCGGGCTAGTATATTGAGCTTTTCAGAGAATACTGAAGCACGAGGTACAGCGAAAGCGCTCATTTTTGAGTCGGCCCTTTTATAGTCGAAGCAAAGTTGTATTCTCAGGAGGCAGAGACAGTTAGAAGTTACGACCTTACCCTAGGTTCACACAGACGTTCACACTGAGGCGACTTCGGCCATCGCCGAGATTTTCGTCGCCAAAATTGGCGATTTCTGTTGCTTCGAGGCGATTTTCAATGTTGGCAAAATTCAACTTTAATCGGGCGACAGTACGACTTTATGCACGCAACAGCAATATGGACGACCCTTTTAAGGGGTATTTTTATTATTTTTCGCGTTAAAATCTGTTCCCGACGAAAATTCAGTGTGAACATCCAGGCGATAAAAATCTTCTGTCGCTGCAATTGAAAAAGCTCGTTCATCGCCGCGATTTGCTCTGTGTGAACCGAGGGTTACTCTTCGCTTTAGTTAAGATAACCCCTTCCCCAAAAGTTTCTACGAGTAAGGATTAAACTTAACTGCAGCATTTGCTACCGGGGTTAATCTTACCTCTCCTTAGATAAGATTAATCCGAATTAAAGATAAGATTATCTTTTTGGAGACAAGATTAATCCCAGTAGCAAATATTGCAAGATTGTTTTTTTTTTACAGTGCAGGCAACAGAGATAAGTGGTCATAAATAAAAAGGGAAGAAGATCCTCTGCTTAAAGAATAAGGAGAGATAAGTGGCCGTAAATGTTAGGGGAAGAAGAAGATCCTCTGCTAAAGGATATGTTATTGTAGCCGTGTAAGCTTTTATGAATCATAAAGTTATCTGCAGTAAATCGTGACAAAATGAATCACAAAATTATAGGATCCCTTGTACGCAAAGAATCCAGAACCCGAGCAGATTATCCGAATGGCTTTTCGCTTAACTCCAACTGACTGACTGAAATTTATTTTTTACCCGTCCCACTATCAGAAGGACACAAGAAGGAGTATGAACTAGGAAAAAAAGGCCTTCAAAGTCCCCCAAGCGTACCATAGCCTACACTTGCGATTTGCGAACATAAGCCAGGAATCATCAGCACGACAGCGCGTATTCATTATCATAACTGAATCACATAATAAGCGATCCCTTGTTCGAAGAGAATCCAGAACCATTATCCGATTGGCGTTTTACTTACCTCCTAACTGCCTTGAACGAAGTCCTCCAAGAATGCCATGTACTTGCGAATGTAAGCCAAAGAACATCAGAATGATTAGTTTTACTTTATCCATTGCTAAGTTTGGAAGACTGGAAAATGTCTTGCGATGTAGTCTTGTTTTAAGACTTATGACGATCCGTTTAACCGGCCTTGATCCTGCATGATTACTGTTTTGCTGGTCGGAAAAAACGATGCGGGCGAAAATTTTGTTCGTATCATCGACCTTGCGATCCGGTCCGTGGTTGATTTTCCATACATAGATAAAGAATTAACCAAGATTACTGTTTTACCGATTTATTCATGGAAGGAATTAGTAACAATTAAAAACACATGGATAAAATAATAGTGAATCAGATATTCGTTCAGCCCAAGCTGACTGCGAATCAGTCAGCTACATTTTATTAGAGCTATATTTAGGCCCTTCTTGGCAAGGGTACTCTTCAGGCTGAAGCAGTTCAAGCTGTAAAATGTTGCTGTTCGATTGGGTGTAACGAATTAAATAACTAATGAGTTTGAAAATAATTAGTTTACCGATAACAAAAAGAAATAACCGCTATTCCGGGAAAGGTACTGCTAACATAACGCGGAAATCATCCGCTAGGTAGTGCGGACAATATTGGCATTAATCAGCGTCCTGTCCCGCTGTGTATTACGATTGCATCCAAGCCGCAAATTCCGTTCATCGCCCCTAGCAAAAATAATTCAGACCAGTTCAGACTGTTCTATTTCACATGTTTCTTCAGCCAGCTTAGGCAATTATATGCTAAAGCCTTGTTGAATTAAGTAGGTTTTAATGAAGGGTTTATTAAAAAAAAACTGGAATCTTCAATGCCCAGAGGCAAACCTGTAAGGGACTAGTTACCCTCGAAAAAAACATTAACAACAACAAAAACTTCGACAAAACTAAAGGAAAAAGAGGGAAAGAAAGAAAGAAAGGAGCTTGACTTACCCGGTCTGGGACGCCCAACCAGAAAAAAAAAAAAAAACAACACATTTTCAACCAGAATCACTACTAACTATCCGAAACAAAAAAAAGTAATGAAAAAAAAACAGATATAAAACTTTATATAATATAATATAAAACTTAAAATATGAAACTGTAAAGGACACTTGAATGAAGAGTACCAAGTATCATCCCTATCTGGATGACTTCCGTTAACATTGCCTGCAGAAAACCCAGTCCAGTTACGAAATAGTGTTTCCAAGCTATGATTTTTGCTCCATTTTGCATCTGTCCTAATTTCAGTACCGAACAATTTTAGAAATGAACAAATGTCTCCAATCAACCCTTCTTCTAGAATATTTTTTAACCAGTTAATCCCAAACTTATATCTAGAAGAAATTCCAATACGATCCGGCCAGGGCTGTACAAGATTTGAATGAATTGCGCTTTTTGTCTTGGAGTCTGCATGTGCCAACCTCCAGAAACGAACATCCCTATTTTGAAAATTTCACGCTCATGAGAAGAATGCTCTCCCTGGCCATGTCTGTAAATTCATTCTCCATGGTGTGTTCAAGTATGGTTTCATTGTTCAGGTGTCCTCTAAGCCAAGTTTTTCCGAAGAAATCGAAAGTTATTCGCTAAGCCACGCAGGGAACAACACTAAAGGTAGATCGGATCCCAAAAATTTTACATTTATTCGGCTCCTTGATCCTGACAATAGGTCTTGTAGATTTTTGGTCTTCGCAAGGTCCCTTAGACATGTTACTAATTATCCCCAACGAATTGTTTGAAAATACAACAACAAAAATTTACCCCAGTGGTATAAACTTACAAAATTTAACTTTCTGAGTCTACCAAATTTCTGGGTTTAGGCAAATTTCAGCAGAATTGATTGTCAGACAAGAAACAGACATCTCAGGTGAATTCATCGCGTGTTCTTACCCGCGGCGCCGCAGATTTTTGTCGCTTTCGATGCTGAACTCGACTAGCGAACGCGAAAGAAAAGTTCTGACGGCATCCAGCTTTCCGTTAGCTGATTTATAAACAGTAACACCTGTTATGTCAGTGCCGGTAGCATGGGGGTGTCTATAGTTTGACCTGTGGTTTCGGGGACATCTTTGCATGAATGTCTCGAATGGATTCTACGTCCTATAGAGAGACTGCACACTGCCCGATGAAAGCGAAAATTGCTACACGATCATCACGGGATCGTAACAAAAAAATTTAACAGTGGGAGGTACAAGACTTTCAACTTTGAAATTAAATTATCGGCGTTTGATCATCATTCTGAGCCAGGGACTTGCGGATGTTAATTGGGCTATTCCTTAATCGTATAATTCTGTTTTTGCGAAAGAGTTTCCATGGAAATAAGAGCTTGAAGGTTTCAAACTTTGAACACAAAAACAGAGTGTCGAATCCTATTAGTAGGTTATGACGTGCCATTAAAAAACAAACCAATAGGAGCAGTATTCGTTTTTGTAGTGAAAGTTTCAAGCCTTCAAACTCTCATTTCTGATCGAACTTTTCTATAAGGCTGTGATTATAAAAAAAAAAAAAAAAATAGGAATCGTTTCCAGCTGTCTACAGGCTTATAAGATAGATAGATAGATATTTTTATTGATCCAACTCGTAGCGCCGACATGGCACTAAATACGACCATTATATTTCATGTGTTAAAGTACTTGAATCTATGCAATTATTACATAAAAGAAAATAAATCACTTAGAATTCGCTTGTTTTTTGTTAATCTTCTCAGTGAAATATGGTACAAAGGAATGAATACCGGTTTGTGCGACATTTAACTGGCACAAGGAGACTTTGATGCCGCGTCCGTCCTGTCACCGGAGCTAGATCGGGCAGAATATCTCTATGTTTTTCACTGGCAAGGACTGATCGGCCAAAACGTAGAATTAAGTTTTCCCGGCGGATAGTGATCAAACATGGATAAATTGGTCTCAAAGCCGAAAGCCCTGTACTTCACAATGTTAATTACTCTTGTCTACTCCTACCCGTTTTATTGCGTAGGCTGCAATCTCTCATCGTCATGATGGGTGTTTTTGCGTCAGTGCCATGTAGCTGAGTGGACATTTTAGTGTGAAAAGCTCGAGTTCATGTCACCATCCAGCTGGGTGGATGTCTCCATTCACCAGGACTCCATGTTGAACAGGAAGAGAAGTAGACGGTATCATCCACACATTTTCGCGTGGATGGCATTTTCTGTCGAGCTCAAAAGAGGTTCACGTGAAAACGTCCCCCTTTGGTTGCAACCGTCACGTTTGGTGAGAAAATACTAGATTCGAATAATATATATGACTAAGTCCAAACACACACCAGCGATCCTCAGGAAGATCAAGAAAACCTGGCCGCCCTAACGACTCAAACTCAACAACTCATATCCTGTGTCAACCAATCACGGCGATCGTTGGGGACAGCAGTGGTGCCGCTCCGGCTCTTCCGCTAGGTACATGGCGGTTTTGCGTCGGCAGGGAGAGTAAGTCATCAAGAGTATTGATTCGATACTAGCGAAAGAAAACGCTGATCTCATAAGGCGTCTTCTCGCCGTTCCCCGAGGACTCCACTTGAGGAGTCCCCGCTTTTTTGTTTGTCCCGGATCTCACTCCCCATATTCTCGCGAGTCCCTGTGAACGGGGAATGATCCGATTATCATCACCATCATCTAAATGGACTCACTTTCAGATTCGGAGGGGAACCAATTTTCTCTGGTGTTGGTGCAATGGTAAAATTGATTAAAAACAACCAGAAAAAACAAAACCATCGATTCTCCGAAACCCTCGATTTTCCGAGGAGTCTCCGGGAAACGGCAAAAATACGCCTGTAGAGAGCCTACCCAACGAAAACGGAAACGGGTAGAAAAGGAGTAATTTAGCATTGCGAGGTATACCACTTCCGAATTTGAGACTGATTTGTCCATGTTTGATAAATGTTCTAAGTATGGAAATGACTGGAAATAGTTCACTATATGTTTCAAAAGTGTGTAACAATAGCTTTCTGGAAAAGTTTCGTCAGAAGTGGAAGCTTGAAGGATTCAAACTTTCTGTAAAAAACGATTCGTGCTTTTGGTCAGATTTAAAAAAAAATGTCAGAACCGAAGACTTTAAAGCGTTCTAGATCTCATTATAAAGAAAACTCGTTTGCAAAAGTTTTATTATGCCAACAAGAAGAAGCCGGATTAACGTTTCCGGCAATTGACTGGCTCAAAATGGTTACCAAAAGCCGATAATTTAGTTTCAAAATCGAGAGCCCTCTAACTCCTAAGGCGTATTCTCGCCGCCAATCAATAAAAAATCGGCGAGAATAGAGGGAGTCACCATTCATACACGAATCCTCAATTTTTGGGCATGGTGCCCCAACGTCTGGGCATTCCTGGACGTATGGGCATGGTGCCCATCGTTAGGGCACCATGCCCTGGAGCATGGGCATGGTACCCCTGTGAAATTTGGTTAAACTGACACTGGCTACATACCTAAATAGGGTCTTCTTCCTGTCCTAGATCAAAAGAAACCTGATTTCACTTTCTATCCAACCTCATTTTACAATTTTCAAAATGTTAGAGCACTTCCAAGATACAGAGAGTTTTGTGGAGGCCACTTCTTTCCCATTGGGTTTACTCTATCCTTTTCCAGGTAGTTAACACTAGGCTACTCAATCCTTTTCCATGTTGCCAAAAGTCAGAGTAAAAAAAAATCACTCAAAATAATTACAATAAAAGGCAAACACTGTAAAGGAAATATTTTTCAAGGTTCAAGGTTTAATTTACACTTCTGTATAAAATCAAAATAAATAGGGTCAAGCCGGGGACACAAGGTCGATTGACAAAAACCCGGTATAATATATAACAAACATATTTTACCTAATACTAATTATATAAGTAAATGTTAATAATTCCATGACTCACCACTAGAAGGGAACCCGCCCCACAAACCCACCGAACACTCGGCAAGATCAACCCGAAATCCCCCCCCCAAAAAAATAGCCAATGCGCAAGCGAGGGTTACCGATGGCCGGCAACTAATATGGACCCCAACCAAAACATATCAACAACAAACAAATAAAAATCTACTTTAATTTTTTTATTTTTATCGATGATTCTTGAATTTATTTATAAGTATAAAATGAAGTTGCTTTTTTATATTTGGAAGAGATTTACTGATATCAATATATTGTAAATAAAGATGCCATGAACCCGTGATTGAAAAATATGGTGAGAACCGCGATCCTCTCAGTGGTTAATTTAAGGTGCTGCATTTTCCATTTATGACGGGTTTCATAAGCATGGTGAGGTTGCTCAGGGAAAAAATTACTCGAACGAAAGTACGAAGGTAGTTCCGACCGGTCATATTTTACCTTAAATAAAAAAGAATGGAAAGTGAATAATTCTGAAACAGGCAAAATATTAGTTAACAAATATAGTTTCAGTTTTAGTTTTGTTAGGATAAGAAGATTTGCTCCAGTGGAGAACAGAAGTGGCCTAAAAAAAACTCTATGTATCTTGGAAGTGCTCTACCATTTTGTAAATTAGAAAATGAGGTTGGTTCGAAAGTAAAATCAGGTATCTTTTGATCTAGGACAGGAAGAAGACCCTATTTAGGTATGTAACCAGTCTCAGTTTAACCAAATTTCACAGGGGTACCATGCCCATGCTCCAGGGCATAGTGCCCAGATGAAAAATTTGTAGCCTGCGTAGTAGTATGGTAGCAGTACGAAAAAGTTGCATGTAATACTATATAATAGCAAAGAATACTATCATTTAATGTGCCTCAGACTGGTCCAATCTTATGTAGTAGTATCCAGTAGCATCCAGTCTTTCTAATAGTAGCATATAGTAGTATGCAGTAACACCGTAGCCTTGAAGTAGAAGCATGTAGTATTGTCAGTTAGTACTGCATGCTACTTTTTCGTACTACTTCATAGTACTATTTTGGGATAAATTTTTCATCGGGGCCCCAACGTATGGGCACCATGCCCAAAGATTAAGGATTTGTGTATGACTGGGAGTCACTCCCCCAGTGTTGCCAGTGGTACAATTGAGGGTGGCATTTTCTGTCGCAAGTTTCGAGACTGTCACCCCTCCTCTTCCATGCTCAAGCACTTTGAACCGCCCCTGCCCCCATGAGCATGGTGACACACCATAACTGGCGAAATAAAATTCGTCGGCATAATTTTGCCAAAAATAAGCTTTTGTCGGCGCGCAGCGCCCGCTAAAGATTTACGCACGAGCATATACGAAAAATTTTTGTCGGCACATTTTGTAGAAGTGTCAGGTTCTGTCGGCATGTTTCTGTACCTAATTAGCTATTTTCAGCACATAATTGTAAAGAAATCAAAATACAAAGAAATAAAAAAAAAATACAAAGGAAACACAGTTTTGTAGGTATTTGCGGGTGTCGGTTGACTCGTCGGCACATCGAGTTCCTTTTATATGTAAGAAATCAAGTTCTGTACAGTCTTGTCGGGCACGAGACAGAAGAAATCAAATGCTGTATGGTTTGCTCTTTCTTCTCGTCGGCACATCAAGTTCTTTTTCATGTAAGAAAGCTAATTCTGTAAATACTTATCGGGCGCATCCTGAAAGTTTAAGTTTCGTCGGTACATCGGCTTCTGTTTATACAGAATAAATCGAATACTGAATGATTTTGTTGGGCGTAGGTATTCTTGTCGGCACATCAGGTTCTTTTTATGCGTAAGAAATCAGATTCTGCAAAAATTACTCGGGTGCAACTGGAAAGTTTAAGTCTCGTCGGCAGATCGGGATTTTACACGTCATAAATCAAATTTCGAACACTTTTGTCGGGCCGTCCCGGAGTTTAAGTCTCGTCCTTATACCTTTTTTTGGGATCCCAAAACGTAAGTGGAGGGATACCTATGACATCGCAAAAGTTGTCCGTCCGTCCGTCCGTCCAAACAAAATATTCTTAAACAGCTAATGTGATAGTCGATTATGGAGTGAGAAGACATGCTGAGGAAACTGAATAATTCAATGCTGGAGTACGGTACCGATATTCGTGATGGTATGTGTTGGAAAGCACTGACGAACGATGATACGAATGACCTTCGAAAGAACCAAATCTACGTGTTGAACTTATTCGTCTTTTTGGGATCCCAAAACGTAAGTGGAGGGATACCTATGACATCGCAAAAGTTGCCGTCCGTCCGTCTGTCCGTACGTCCGTCTGTAAGCACGATATCTCTCGACGGGAATGAGGTATTTGATGAAACTTGGTATGAGGATTGTTTGGGTCAAGGGTAAGGTCGAGATCATAGATGGGCTCTGTAGCCCTATATTTGGGGGTGGGAGAGGGGGTTCAATTTAAGGGACACACAAAATATTCTTAAACAGCTAATGTGATTGTCGATTATGGGGTAAGAAGACATGTTGAGCACGATGGTGACAATCATTTTCTCGCCGGACAAGTAGTTCGTCCGGAATCCGGCAAAAACTGGAAAGTTTGTTAAAAGTAAAAGTTTCATTTGAAGTTGATTAAATGTTTGATTTAGGGGTAAGAAGACATGCTGAGCATGATGGTGAAAACCATTTTCTCGCCGGACAACTAGTTCGCCTGTAATCCGGCCAAAACTGGAAAATACGTTAAAAGTAAAAGCTTTATCTGAAGTTGATTAGATGATATATTTAGGGGTAAGAAGAGACGCTGAGTCTGTATATAATGATCATTTTTTACCCGGACATATAATTAGTCCGGAATTCGATTCGGTTGTACCCGCATTTTTTTAAGTCAAAATTTTATTTAAAGTTGATTTGATTTCTTTATAGAGATAAGGAGATGCGCCGGCTTCGTTTCTGAATTTTTCTTTTTTTGCTGGACTAGTAGGTCGCTCGGAATTCGGGCGAAACCGCAAATTTGGCAGTAGCAAAGCAGGAAGTTTCGGTCAATATCGTCAAAATAGATATGGCTTATAGAGGTATAGATAGGTAGATATATCTGAACTCGGTTTTCTCTGATGATTAGCCTGGCGAAGACAAGACCGAATTGTCTGGATCAAATCTTAGATTTTTGGGATCCCATCGACACCTTTGGTCTTGTTTTAGATGCAACGTCAAACACTTCTTTGCTCCATTCCGTTCCTTGTCGTCAAGATTCAGCAAACCTGTTCTTATTTTGTTTGTAGGTCGTTTATAGGTTCGCACATAAACTGCCCTTTTTCGCTGATCTGGCTGCATATCCTTCTTTCTTTGCTTGGTCGAGTCTTGATGTGGTCATAATCAGGAAGAGTAAATGTGGGGACCTAGTGCAATGGCGATGCGCAGTATACAGAATGTCTTTTTTTGCCGTAAATTCAGAACATTTCTACTTTGTACCTATTTTATTGTGCATAGCCACACTTTTTTTGAGGGACATATCTGTGATTTCACAGCTAGCCTCACTTTTATTTTGGATCGCAAAGAGGCGCTCTGCTAACCAGCGTTTCCACAAAACTTCACCTGCGGTGTATTTCCTAGTATTCTCTGTTTGGAAGAACGGTAATTCAATTATATGGCGCTTTAAGCGTGAAATTCTGGGGGTTTGAAGCAAATTAAAAGCTAGAATTTGTATGGTAGGTATAGATCATTTTTTAACTCAATCTGGATAGGGTACAGTCGCTGGAAGCTTCACTTCTTAGCGAAAGATGAAACGAAAAGCCAAATATGTGAATTTAAATTTACGAACTTGCATTAAAGGAATAATAATTGATACATCACAGTTAGTTTTATAAAGTTTCGCCTGTGGCGCATTTTGTAGTAGGCATATTCTCTATTTGGAAGAACGATGTTTCATTTAGTTAGCATTTTAGGATTGAAGGTTTGAAACTCATTAAAAGAAATATATTAATATAGTAGGTATAGCAAAGTTTTTCGCCTGCGGCGCTTACTTCTTTTTCTGGGCATAGTCGTTGAAAGTGTAACTTTTGGGGGAAAGTTGAACAGAAAAGCCCAAAATGTGAATTTCAATACGAATTTATATTAAAAAAAATAATCGCAATTACAATACAATTCGTTCTACACCGGTTCTGCTCTATGCTGGAAGGAAATGTACAAAACGAATGTTGTCGACCAGTCAGTAAAAAAAATTGAGTTGGAGGAAAGCGCTGCAATCCTTCTTGAATATAGTAGATTTTTCACGAAACGGTAGATTTTATGATAATACTAAACCGAAAAGACATTTCTGAAATTTTGATTTGGTGTAAGTTATGATTAATCAGATAATCAGGTTTTGTGAGAAAAAAATTGTAAACATAATTAAAAAAAAAATTATCGAGACAATTCAAAAATCGGCTTTTCTCAAGCGATTTAAAAGAACGATTTTTTCTCAAAATCAAAAAAGATTTTTTCTAAAAAAATACGTTCGAGATATCCATGAACCTGACAAGCCTAACTGCCAGGGAATACACTCTCGGTTCCAGAGGCCAGGAGCTTCGCAAGTGCATTCTCGTTGGGGGGGGGGGGGGGGGGGTGCAGAACCAACAACCGAATATGTCAAAAATTTTACCTGAAAGACGATAGGCCAACTATTAAGGCGGCGCTTCGGCGAAGCTCACTTGGAGAATATATTGCCGGGCACAACTACAGTAACGATTACAGTAACAGCTTCTATGTATTATACCCAAGAGAAAATTAAATTGAGCGCCTCAGGCGAAAATTTTCTAAATCCTTTCTCTATAGGCTAAAATTTAACTGCTTCTCTTACATGTCCCATCATTTATCATGGATTAAATACCAAGACTCTAAGAAGCTCCAGAAACCGGATGGTGCGACGTCCCGGCAGCAGCGGCTGCTGTAGTCTTGTCTACTGTCCATGATCACGTAAAGTAGCGCCGCAGGCGAGATTTTTGTTGAAAAGTTAGCTTTTCCTGCCAAGTTTAACTATTTCCATCCTGCAGATTCTAGCTTTTAATGTTTCGAGATCCCAATCCTAAAACTGGCTTAAAACCCCAGTCAAATGACGCTCCCTTCCACAAAATAGAGAGATTACGAAAGCGCCGCACTCGCCGCAGGCGGAATTTTTGAAACACTTATGATTAGATCTTCTTTTTGGGATCCAAAATATGGGATCCAACTATTCCTTCCAAATCCCAATATGGTTTTCATTTTCTAAGGGATGTGAAGGGGAAAATGCGCCCAATTTTCGCTGAAATTTAGGGAAATACGCAAATTTGGCGCAATGCGCACACTTAAAAAATTGAAAGCGCAGCCGCCTCTAAAAAGCGCCCAAATGGCGCAAATGCGCACCATCTGTCAACACTGGCAGCAATATCTATTTTCGCCCGGTAGGGTGCCGGGTGCCATCTCTCCATTAGAAGAGGCAACATCTGACATCGCTGCCATGCCATCTAGCTGGCAGAATAAACAAGCTACATGGAAGAAAAGCGTGCAAATTTAAAAATAGAGCCGAACGTGCTTGTTATGTTTAGAATTATTTGGGGATTTATGAAAAGGGCCTTTAAACCATTGTCCTTTACATTTTTGTAAGTATTCAGTTGAGCTAGCAGAATATAAAATTTCAGTTAAGAGCATTCGCTATAAAGATGACTTCCAAATCTGCTGAGGCTGTCCTACCCGACAGCATTTCCTCCCAGTGTCCTCCCACCCAGCATTGGGAAACTGGAAGTTCCAGAAAAACTTGGCCCCCGTCTTCAATGGGTATTCGGCTGTTTGTCCTGTCCCTGAACCCTGAGTCTGACAGGTTCCTGAGCATAATTGTGACATGACTCGGCATTAACCTAGTCAGCAATCAGCTAGGCTACACTACATTCAGTGACAGTAGTCGAGCCCAGTTCCAGCCTGATGCTAAGCTGGCATTTGCAACTTAAAACTGTGGCCGGCAGTGCCATAGTGTGGGTATGGCCCAGGTTTGGCCAATGTTTGGTAGCCTAGAAAACGGGATTTGCTATAGATTGACAATGGCAGAGCATTTTAAATGGAGAAGGGTTTAATTTTTTTTTTAAATGCAAAGTAATTGATTTCTCTCCTTCTTTTCAGTCTATCGTTTGAGTTCAACCCTGGGCCTGGCTCTAACCAGACCAGGGTATTTTCTTTCGTAATTTTCATATCAGGATATAGGCTATAGTTTTCTTTCTCATATTCTAGCCTAACATTTTTACTGCTGTGTTGGTCTTACCATTCGACACTGTCCAAATCAGAATCCTGATTGCTCACTCTTCACTCTGCAGACTTCAGACTTATCTAAGTCTGATGGTCACCAACAGACTGTACCAACATTGTTGGAACAAGAGAGGCAGGGGCATTCCTGAATGTAGGCTACTTACCAGTCAACCACAAGTAGCCCTACCACAAATCTGTGATTTTGAATACTTACAGTTGCAACTTCCATGAATAAGTAGGCCTATAGGAAATCCAGGAAAATGAGTATGCTCAATCTTTTTTAGCTGAGCAGTTAAATGCCATAATTGCCCATAACCGAGTTGGGCTACAAAAGCTACAAACGCCCCCCCCCCCCCCCCAACGTTGTCAGTCAGTCAGTGAAACATAACAGAGTCAGCGCAAAGCACCACAGTTTTTCGCCAAAACATATTTTTTTCATGAAAACAGTCGCTTTTTCTGAAGATCAGCCAATTTTTGTTTAAACTGTCTTTTTTTTCTTTAAAACAGTCTTTTTTCTGGAAACGCAGTCGGTAAAAATTACCAGTCGTCAGTAACTGCCTTGCCCCCCCCCCCAAAAAACATTTTGGCTAGTAACGCCCCTACTAGGGAGTTGCGCCAAGACCTATGCTTTCCATGCTTCACAAGCGGGCCATGGTCGTAGCGCCGTCCTTTACGCTTGTGGCATCTAAACCGAGACAAACTTGCGGGTTTACAAATTTCTGGTAAATCTGAGATGCGAGTCTGCAGACATCCTGGAAACAGAACAAGTTGTATCTTTTATTTTGCTGTGTTCAGAATATGAAGTTATTGGAGCCAGGGATGTTTGCATGAATGATTGAGCTTCAGTAGGGAAGTTATCTATCGCTAGTGGTGCTAGTGTGCTGCTATTCGAGTGTGTGTCACTTTTTTCAAGTTTTGGCGCTACTTCTATCAGACCGTCAAAATTGAACAGCCTATTAGGCTATTGGCCAGAAAACTGGAGCTAAAAAAGAAAACGCATTGGAATTCTGTTCTATAAGATGTCTTTCGAGGACCCCTTTGCTGTTGTCTTATTTGAGAGTCACAACATAAGCTCCATTTTTATGAATTTTATTCAATGTGATGTTTTACCCAAGGACACAGTCTGAGGAGTTGCCCTGGGACTCCTCGAATTATCGTGGTAAAGTCTTTCTAATAGGCGAGATACCACTGATTGCTAAGAGACACAGCATATCTGTCCCTGCTATTGTCCTGTTTATCCTTGGCTCCATGCACTATCTGATGTTGAGATTCTCTACTTGGCTGGTAAAAGAAATAACATTTAGAAAAAGCTAAAACTTCACGTTCGCTCCATGCGAACCGCCTTCCAGTTTCTGGAGCAGTGCGTGACCGAAATAACAAGGAAAACAGATTCTAGCACTAAGCGTTATTGCTTAGCACTATACTTACCATCATGGAAAAACATGTACCTTACGGCCCTGGCCAAATCGTAGTTTTTTTTGTGTTCCTTTTGTTTTTGTTTGCGTGTAGGTATATGGCTTTTGCTGAAGTAAAGTGATTCATTCATTCATTCATAGCCCTTTGCGTAATTGAAGAGGGTCATCACCGCCCGATGAAAAATTATTTGACTGTAGTTGTATGGTAGTTGTACAAAAAAGTTGCATGTATTGATCTGTAGTAATATAGAATACCGTACTTTGATTTAACATGCCTCCGACTGGGTTAATCTTAAGTAGTACGGTAGTATCCGATAGCATCCAATCTTGTTGTATGTTGTAGCAGCATCTAGTCTGCTAGTAGTAGCATGCAGCGGCAACAGTTACTACTGCATGGTATTTTTTCGTACAGCTCCATACGACTAATTATTGAAACAAATTTATCAGTTGTACGCAAGTAACTTTCGGATCCAAGGAGGCATTTTCATTGTGGATGTGAGTTAAAGTTTTTGAAGACTCAGGATAAGGTAGATCTAAGCTCTAAGCTCCTTTGAGTAGGTTGGCTTGTCAGGTGTATGTCGGGTAGCTGTTCTTACTTTGAATTCTCTGCAAACCATAGTGTGAATTTTCCACCGCTCTCCATAATGAACCGTGAAGATCTGTAGGTAGTGCCGTCTTTACCCTTAGGCCGTTAGGCCTGTGCAGGGAGGCCAGGGGAAACGAGAGGCCAAGCCGCCGGTGTAAATTGCTGAGAAACCAGGCTACTTTTGCTGGCCGTGTTGCCTTGTTCATTACCATCCAGGATCCAGGTGTGACCAACTACGTTGCACCGCAATTTACGTTACCGAAATATGCTCAGTTTTGACCTGTGTGACTCGACCCAGAATCCTGTGTGCTAATGTGTTGGCGCTTTTACAATTTTGATTCATAAAAAGGGGCCAAAACCCATGGATGACCTAGGATCCACCAACAGTAAAAGACGGCACTGTCTGTAGGTGTAGTAGGCCATCTTGAATGCCCTAGGCAATCCTGATATCGATGACTGCATAGCACCTTGGACATATACCACTTTTTGTCCGGCTTACTACACCCCTCTACACTGTAAACAAAAATCTTGCAGTATTTACTACTGGGATTGATCTTGTCTCTAAAAGGATAATTTATTTATAATCCGGATTAATGTTATCTCAGTAGAGATAAGGTTAATCCCAGTAGCAAATACTGGAGTTATCTTTAATCCTCACTCGGAGAAACTTTTACAGTAGGCCTATAGTGTTATAAATCGTAAACCTGGTCACAGTAAAATTTAGTACCTATTTTGCCGTAATTTTACGGAACTCCGTAAAATTGAATTTTTACGAACCTCCGCAAAAATTGAAGTTTTACCTCTTTTACCAATTTTATTATTACTCATTTCTTCCGGTATTTTTCCTAATTTACCGGTAGTTTACGTGTTTTACCGGTATTTTGGTGGTAGATGCCGCGCCAATCCATCCAAAGAGGCATCAGAATCCGGCTTGAGCATGATTTTGTTGTTTAAGAATTCAAAGGAGGTGGCTCGAAATCATCCTCGATTTGCAGTGCCAGTTTCACCCAAATTTAAGTCTTAAGCTCAGAATTGAGTTCCGTAAACAACCGCGATCTAGTGGCGCTATTTGAAGATCTTGCACGAATAGATTGTTCGAACACTGAATGGTCTGCCTGCCATGGAGTCCCACCCTTTATACCTCTTTTCCATTAGCAAGGTAATAACAAGTGCAATAAACCAATTCGTTGCAGACTAATGCCCCCTTTGTCGCAATTCATTAAGAACGGCATATCATCGACATATGACAGAAGAGTCTAGTTTCCAACTGTTGATTAAAGATGTACGTCTCGTTGTCTTTTTTGCTGCTGTTAAACCAAAATCCTAATCCATAGATATAACTCCCCAAATATTCAAAAGTTGAACTTGAGACCTGTCACAGACGAACTTAACTCATCGGAAATTTGGGCCCAGCTGCCCATGAACGGGAGGGCGAGTGGGGGGGGGGTCGGGACCGATTAAAATGCGTATTTAATCCCCTTTTTCCTCAAGTATAATTTTATATATATAATTTTATTACAGTCACTGGTAAAAAACTTTTTTCATGGGCAATTTGGGCCCACTTGCCCCCCCCCCCCCTTGGGGGGTGGTTCAACTCCACGCTATATCTCCAATCACTATGATCCAAAAGCACAAAGGAATTTCATTGTCTTATCTCCAGTCATTGTCAAGTTAAAAACATTAAAAAATGGGCAATCTGGGTCCATTGCCCCTGAATCAACGGAGTTTGAGACCCGCAGAAAGTAAAAAGAGACCCCAATGCTCACAAACCTACCAAGTTTCAACTTGATATCTGTTTCACGGGTAACGAACTTTACTCGTCGGCAATCTGGGCCCAGTTGCCCATGAACGGCGTGAGTGGGGGAGGTGCAACTTTAAAAGCAATTTTCCAGCCCTAGATCTAAATGTACAAGGAATTACATCGTCCTATGTTCAGTTCTGGTCAAGTTATGAACATTGTTCACTGGGCAATCTGGGCCCATCTGTCCCTGAACCGGGTTGGGGTGGGGAGTGGGATCCCCAAAAGGCACAACTAGACCCCAATACCCACTAGTATACCAAGTTTGAACTTGATACTTGCACTCGTTCTCGAGTTATGAGCTCCACAAAATATGGTCATAACCGAAAACTGAAAGCTGCTAAAGCGCTCGCAATAGTGGATTGTTCCAAGGAACACTCCACTAATAAATAAAGAAAATAAAGCCTTTGTAGGGTAAGGGCAAACCGGTGTTCAACTTGCCTCAACTTTATCGGGGCAATTTTTAAACATCAATTTTATCTTACATTACGTGGGGAATACACACAAACATATTTTACATTTATTACATATTTTACCATTTTTACCTACTTTACCAATTCTGCTTACCGACTTTTTATTTTACATTAATTCTGCAATACTTCACCCCTCAACATAAAATCCGGTTGAGACTGCATGAGTTTTCATCACACAAATACAGTCGTCGTATCACTACTGCCTGAAGAGAACCCTTGCCAAGAAGGCCGAATCGCTGGAACAGATCTCAGCCGACTTACCGATTTAGCACCATCAGTTGTATTGGATTTGTGGTTAAAATTAAAACCCCAATTCATCCTGCAAATACACGGGAAGGCTCACGCTAAATCTCGCCGCAGACGGAAAATGTTTCTGCAGTTCTTCCCTGGAAAAGATCCAGAGGCCTATGATCACCCTCGCAAGAGAGTCGCGGCCTTTCGCTCTGTGTTTCAATATTGCTCTTTATTTCTGATCGTGATCGAGACCGGGATCGGCTCAGCTGGTAGTGAGCTCGAAGCTAAACGGCTGAAGGGTGTAAATAGTGCCAGTCAGTTGTTGTGTGATTCAAAGAAGCAGCAGTTGGTTGTGTCATATTGTGTTCGTGGAAGGATAGCTGGAGACAAGAGACAAGTAAAATGCTACTCAGCGTTGGTGTTGGTGAGTCTTGGTTCCCATTTGCAGGGGCGTCATGTATGGGGGGAGGGGGGGGTCACTCACCGTTTCCTTCTTGACAGTTAGGACCCTGTTAGGACTGCACTGAAATTTTGGTCTAATCTTTTTAGGCCAGGTTGGATAGCCTATGTCTATGTCCTGTAGTCTATTTTTTCTTAAAAACAGCCAGTTTTTCTAAAAAATAGTCAGTTTTTCTAATAAATAGTCAATTTTTCTGCAAAATCAGTCGGTAAAAATGACCAGCCAGTCGGTAGATACCTTCCCCCCCCCCCCCACACAACATTTTGGCCTGTAACGTCTCTGCCCATTTGTGTGATTATCCCGTATATCTGTGGCAAAACTGTGTGTGTTGGGGGGGGGGGGGTAAATTGTCAAGTCCTGCAGCTAAAATTTCGGCTCCCTCCCCCACGGAAATAGGCTTGTAACCACAAGTGCCTATAGGCTACAGCATAGCCTACGTTTAGGTTTGGTTTAGGTCATGTATGGTTTGATGTTAGTTCACATGGTGATTATGGACGTCACTTTGGACTAGACCTTGCTATTTTATAGTGTCCTAGTCTGTACTAATAGCCTAACGATGTCAAAGTAACATGGTGCGATAGGTAGGCTATAGCTCGACGTCGAAAGGTCGTATCTACACGAGTAGGCGTTCACTATTAGGCTAGACACAATAGTGGTATGAATAATGACTAGTTTAACAGCCAATCGGCCGTAAAAAAAATACATGAACATAATAAAAAGAGTACACTTTACATTACTCAATACATCCCTTTAGCTAAAGCGCTTTTCAAATTTTAGCTTACCGTATGTTATTCGGACGCTTAGTTAACTTTGGATGGTGCGGCTTTTGGCTAAATCGTAAAATCATAACCTAAAACGCCCACTCGTATCATATGTGCCTTTAAGTAACTGCATCGTCCGAAGTCAAAATGGGTCTTAAAGTTTAACCGAACAGGACTGAGATACGACGCAGTAACCCATCATTTGTTCACTGAAATAGGCTTGTCGACCCGATGAAAATGCCGGAAAATGTCTTGCTTCGTTGCCCCGCTGTTCATCAATCGATTCTTTCTAATCTGTGGTTAATTTCAAATTTTTGAAATATTTAGCAACTACATCGGTAAATGATTGCTAATTAAATACGGTATTCTTTGAGCCCAAGCTGTCTTTGAAACATTGTTTGAATAAAAGATTGCTAAATTTTTTTTTTTTTGGGGGGATGGGTGTCACAGGCAACATCGGGCTTCCTTCAGAAGTGATCTTGCAATCTAGAACTGAGAATTAACCGAGCTTCGCTTCATTAGCGATTCATATACACGCTATTGTTGATCTTCAGATTCTCCGCGTCAGGATGAAAATAGTCTTGTCGGGCAAGCAGTGCATATTTTGACTGATCATTTCGTATCCATTCACGATATTCACCATATGATCATATTCTGCTTAAAACCACTCCTTCGTGCATATCGTAATACCAGCAACAGTTGCAGAAACACTAAAAATTCGCACATACATGCACTTCCTTGAAGTTGCTACTCGCAAGTAGCTAGCCCTTTTGCTCACCTCCTGAATGCCATTTGGCGACGTCGGGTTTCTTAATTTCCCTCCATGAGCATATTGAATCATCATGGAATAATTGCCAAGAGCAAGATAATATTTGTGAGTATAAGTTGTAGAGTATAAGTTCATTCTGCGAACTTTTCAGTCTATCCTTTCGTTTATATTTCTTTTCTTTCTCGAAATTGGTTGCTGAGTTTGAAAAGGATGTAAATTAGTATTATTGACGATGATCCGAAAGAGAGGTTAACTTTGTGCCAGGCACAAGCTGATACTTTTGATTAGGACTAGTATGTCCAGATTTTGATACGGACTTGAACTAAATTACAGGTAGCATACGTACGTAGCACATCTCCACTCATGAGGATATGCCATGACTACAGTAGATTCTAGACTTTAGTATGTAGACTACTGTGCTGTTCCGTAGTTCCCTTAAGGCTACGAATGGTTTTTGTTTTAAGCAAATATGAGGGATATAGTTCCATTCAGTTACAGTTCGGAGGGATAGAACCAGATGGACTGACGTAAAATCAATATTACGATCCCCCTTCTTTTGTTTAGTTACAAAGAATCGAAGTAGCCGTTTACAGTTCCCCGCTGTATGCTCAGCCAGATTAGTCATTGACGCGGTTCTGTTTACATTTCTGTTAGACCTATCGTATGTGCCGTGTTCACGTTTACGAAACTGAAAAACACAGAATTAACATTTAAAGGATTGAATTTTTGGGCGGAGCATTTTTCTGTTAAATACTAACACCAGCCAATATACCTCACGAATGAAAGGCAGCAGTTTCAAAGGCAATATGTGCTGACCCTACTGGACACACCTTTTCTTCTTGTCGGATCAAAGCAGTTTATTGGAAGAGATAAACACTGCCAAAAATCTAGCTCCCAGTCACAGCTGACCAGGCACAATTTCGGCACAATATCAGAAAGCACTTTCTTCTCGAAGTTCGTTATTGTTGGATAAAAGTACTATAGGCTTTGGTGGACTCTGCACACGGGGTGTGTTTTCACCTACTTAGCCTAGTCACTATGATGTGACCCAAGAAATAATGGTGAGGACTAGTTTTAAACTCCTCCCCTCGCTCCTTCCGTCCTCTAGGAATTATCGACCACGGAACTGTCGTTAGTTTTCCGTCTGTTCTGTCTCGCATTAGTTTTAACATCTCTGCTGCCAGATTTCACCAACATTTCCGTTCTTTGTTAAGGTTACTGTGAGCGTGTTCCACCCTTCTAACAATAGTTACTAATAGTTACTATTTCCGTTCCATCCTCATGAAAAGTTACTACGCTGACCGTTCCAACCTTGTCGGAATAGTAACTAATAGTTACTATTTGCTTACCATGCTCGGGACCGTAGTAAGCGTAGTAACTACGCATCTCTGTAACGTGATTGGTCGGATTCGCCCCTGGCGTGAGATTCTGCTGGAAAATAGAAAAATCGTTCCAGCCTTGACGGCGAAAAGCCAGAATTCGTGACGTCATGCGTAGTAACTACGGTAAGTAGGATGGAACACGCTATGTGCCTCCTTGTGAAACCCACTTATGAGGCGAAGTCTTCACTCCTGGTCTACGGATGTCTTCTGTTTGCGTCATGTAGATTTCCGGACTCCATGTTGGGACTTAGTCTCAATTTGGAGATTACTTTTCCGGGTCAGACATGCCGTTTATTTTTCTAAGCTCGTTTCACGTTTGAAATAAAACAGAAAGGGAATCTTTTCGTGTTATCGTAAGGCTCATGATAATGATGTAACAGCACGGTGCTTCCGGTTGTCAGGATGGCCAGTGTCTAAATTCTTGAAATATTTTCAATCGTCTGTGATCTTTGCAGGAGCTGTCGGGTTTCGCGAACATTTTTGCTGTATTTTCTGAACATTTTCGCTGTCGGATTTTGCTAACATTTTCGCTTTCCGTTTCTGTTCACTTTGAACGGTATGGTTTTGCACATGAGAATTTGCATGGAATATTTAATCTTTTCCCAGTTCTTTTTAATCAGCAATGATGCCGGATTATCTTTTCTTTCTTCTTTTTTCTTTAACTGTATTTATTTTGTATTTAGTAATTTAATAGCGAATGGACCTTGCGATAGACTAAGGTATTATTTCGTGGCTTAAATTTGTCTTGTCATGATTTATTTTGTTTACTTTACCTAGACCTATGCTGCCAAGCAGCCCATTAGTGTCACCGTACCTTCCTTTGTCCATTCACTAAACTCAACATATTCAGATATTAAGTGGTCAGACATCCATTCAGCCATAGTGGATGTTTGCTGTCTGACATTCAATTCATCCCCGTTCAACTTTTAATTTTCGCCTTCTCAAAAATTTCAGTTTTGTCTAAACGAAGGTCGGACTTTCATTACATGACAAGTTCCATCAGGCAAGTTATTATGGTCAGATTCCATCTCGTCCTTAAAAGGGGCGTGGCGGTTAATGCTGGGTGATGTAGCTAATTAAATCAATAAATATGTCAAGAAGATTTTGGTCAAATGTCATATTTTTGTATTCTTTACTCCCTTTGAGATCCAGCAAGATGCGATCTTGGCCAGACATCTCTTTGGTTGGAATGGGGTTTTATGTGGCCATTAACTGGTAGACAACCTACAAATGTGGAACTCTTTCAAACCGTGAACATTGTTTATCTCGCAGTCAGAGTCTCAATCAGATATGAAGCTACGTTTTGTCAAGTAGGACAAATTTTGCTAGCTGTCTTTCAAACTTTGTTATTTTCTTCTGCAGAGGAGGGTATTTTTGTTTGGTTTTGCAAATGTACTGGTTTTCGGATCCGATTGTGGTTGTATAGATCACCGCAGAATTTGTTTCTCTTTCAGACAGCGTATAATAATATCCCTTAATAATAATATATGTTTCATTTGCCACCCAGTAAATCCACAACGACAGCGGAAAAACAAAAAGACTTAAAGGACCCGTCGTACCTAGCTTATACTGCAAATGCAACCTTCTTCCGTATTGCAGTTATTAATTCTTAAATGACCTGTCTTACCTATAATACTAATGCAACCTACTTTTAGTAATCACTATATATTTCAAAACCTGTAGACCGCAATTTCGTACGGTGGGAAAACCACTTTAACAAAACCATGCGGATTTTCTAACTTGCCGTATTTTGCTACCTTCGATGTGTATCACGCTGGTGACGGTTGTCTGCGAGAAGTTTTTCCATCAGAAAAACGGCTATGTGAATTGTTTCCCTGTTTTCACTACAAGTCAATGGGTCTCGGAAAAGGCTTAAAACAGCCAAAACCCTGGTTTTTGTTGAAATCACACAGTTTTAAATTATTCAAATATTTCAAAATACTGTAAGTTGAAGAGTAAATAGTGCGAGGGGTCCTTCAAACTTGAAGACCCAAGTTTCTCTTTACATTCTAAACGCGCTAACGACACCACACTACTCTTTGCACTTACCACGATTTACGATGCACTTACCACGATTCACGATTTTCCATGCTCATTGTGTCCCCGACGAGTTTTCCCGCATCGTGCTGCTGATGCGTAAAACCGGTTATGTGAATCTTGCCTTTTTTGCTAGAAGTCAATGGATCTGGGAAAAGGCTTAAAACAGCCAAAGTCGTGGATGATTTGTTAAAAGAAGAGCTTAGTTTTGCATTATTCTGATAGTTTTGAATACTGGTAAATAAACAGTATATAGTGCGAGGAATGTTTAAGGAAAATTCAACCAGCATATTAACAAAAAAAACACTAAATTTGGATTATATTTCTGATCGGACTCTAAATAAAATACAAGCCAAATCGGGCGTACTTGTCTACACTTTGGGAGTTTCTTTCTTATATTATTTTCATTTATTCACCTACCGTAAAACCTATGCAATATTTCAGGCTTTACTGTTCATGTGTTAAATGCAGTCTACGAGTTAGAAGAACTCGTGAAATATTCCTATTCAAACAAGACCAAAGGTTTCGATGGGATACCAAAAAGTCAATATTTGATCCAGACAATTGGGTCTTGTCTTCGCCAGACTCCTTGAACACTTTTACTATTAAAATTCAGAAATAGATTAAGGCCAAATAGCTAATCATCTGAGAAAACAAAGTTCAGATATGGATTCAGCATGTGTGTTTACCCCTATAAGTCATATCTGTTTTGACGAAAAGTTCCTGCCACTTCTGCCAATTTCCCGGTTTCAGCCGAATTCCGGAACTACTTGTCCGGCAAAAAAACAAAGCTAAAAAACGAACTCAGCGTATCTTCTTTCCCCAATATTGAATATCTAATCAACTTCAAATACAAATTTAACTTATAACAAATTTTCCGGCTCCAGTCGGATTCCGATCGAACTATATGTCCGGGCGAAAAATTATTTTCATACACGGACTCATCTCTTCTTACCCCTAAATCGGATGTCTAATCAACTAAAACTAAAACTTTAAATTTTTCCGGTTTTGGCCGGACTCCGGGCAAAGTACTTGCCCGGGTAGAAAATTATTTTCACACAAGTGTTCAGCATGTCTTCTTACCCCTAAATCGAACATCTAATCAACTTCAAATAAAACTTTTACTTTTAACAGACTTTCCGGTTTTGGCCGGATTCCGGGCCAACTACTTGTCCGGCACAAAAATTGTTTTCACCATCGTGTTCAGCATGTCTTCTTACCTCTAAATCGAACATCTAATCAACTTCAAATAAAACTTTTACTTTTAACAAACTTTCCGGTTTTGGCCGGATTCCGGGCGAACTACTTGTCCGATGACAAAATGATTTTCACTACCGTGTTCAGCATGACTTCTTACCCCGTAATCGACTATCACAGTATCTGTTTAAAAATATTTAATTTTAAAACCCAAAGAATCCTCACACCAAGTTTCATCAAAATATCTCATTAAAAATATGTCATTCCCTTCGAGAGTTATCGTGCTTACAGACGGACGGACGGACGGACGGACAGACGGACAACTTTTGTGATGTCATAGGTATCCCTCCACTTACGTTTTGGGATCCCAAAAAGCTTATTTTAGTCGGCTTATTTCTTTGTTATTTAGCCAGAAAAATATTGTTTATAAATTGGGCCATGCACACTGTCTCGAACAAACAACTTAAAAAACAACATAACAACTGTAACGTCGTTCATTCTTCCTGAACAACTACCTCCTGAATAAAGCTAATATTGTAATATAATTGGGTAAACTAATAAGTGTAACTAGGAATCAGATATAAAAGAAATACTAAAAACGCTTAAGTTTGCTAGGATATTCTTCATCGATATTCCGGCCCTTTTTTGCAAGGGTCCTCTTCAGGCCGTAACTGGATGAAACGTTTTGATTTTTGTTACATATGACTACCTCCTAGTTAATTTTTCCGTCACATAATCTCTGATTATTTTTATAATTACTGGGATTACCAGGGAAGAGCTTACTATCCCAAACCTGACCTAGGACATATGATCACATTTATGCCAGTATTATATGGGTAATTGAAAACACTGAATGATAACCCCTTTAGTTGTGGTAACGTCCCCGAGGAAAAAAATATGGTAATAAGTATGAGACTTCGAACGTCACCGAGCAAAAAACTACGGTAATAAGTATGAGACTTCGAGTGTCTGCATATGGTCTCACTCTTTTTTTTATTTTTATTCTAGTTCGAATGAAGTGTTGATAAGCTGAGGATGCCGAATGATATGCTCGGTGATGTGGATGGCTCCGGTGGCAAATCTGAGGATTGCTTTGATAAGAGCTGGGAAGATTTTTATGGTGAGTTATCCGATTCATTTTATCACGGTTTTCGTGACTTGCTTGTACTTTGATCTTCACCGCTATTCTTACTTCGCATTTCAAGGTGAGGTAATACTTCAGTAATGAGGTGGAATATTGTTAGTGAAACTATCTAGATAAAAGGAAGAAGCAACTGTGGCCTAGATCCGTGATAACGGGTAGAAGACTTTGTGGAGGTCGTGATTTCGTCTAGACTAGGTTAGATGACATTGCAGACCGGTGAACTGTCGAGGGTATCGCATTAGGATTTAGAGAGAACATAGAAATATATTTATTTCCCATCTTTACTACCAAATGTCTATGTTGAAGTACGAAGACACAAAATTAAAGAAAAAGAGAAAGCACAATGTACAATTGTTGCTTGGATATTGATAACTTACATAAACGTGATAACTATTTCTTAAAGTACTTATTGGCACTTGTCAGGTAGCATATCGCTTGAATCTAGAAACATCAATAACATAATGAAGAGTCATTTCTAAAATTTGATTTCGGTATAGTAGTTATGAATTTTCACTGCGTAGAGTCGAGCGTTGCATGCGATAAGGCTGCACTTTGTGAGACCGATTTGAGGCGGTAAAGTCATTTTTGAATTTGTCACTTATGAAGGATGACTTTGCCGACTCAAATGAAGCAAAGCGTTATAGCATGGAACGCTCGACTCCACGCAGTGAAAAGTCATAACTACTATACGGAAGTAAATTTTTAGAAATGTATTTTCTTTATGTTACTTTAACTTCTAGATTAAGGGATTACATTATGCTACCTATCAGGTGCTAAGACGTACTTTAAATTATTAATTGATTGCTGGACAGCTACTTGAGGGGTTAAGGGATTTCAGGGATATAGCACGACGCTCAACTATGGCCTCGTTTCGAGTCTTTAATCCCGTTCTTACGTGTCATACGATGAATCCGACACTACGGTAGCAACCCAAGCAAGAATGTTGCGTATTTATAAAACGTGCTTCAGTAGCTCCAACGTTGGTCGAATGGAGATTTTTGTGTTGCAGTTAACTCGCAGATAGGTTGGAAAGATCCTCCTAAAAATCTAGAGTTCTTCCAAATTATGAGAATTCCATCTTCTCCATAAAGGGCCATTACAAGCTTTTTACATGAATTATTTCCAACCTTTGTAGCTTTCACAAAACTACAAAGAAATAAAGTTTCGCGCCCAATTCGCTGTGAAAAGAAATAATCGACTGTAAAGATTCACCGACATTCGTGAGGATTTTATTTGATTTTATCGATGCGTTGGTAAGCGCAAATAATTGAGCACGCTCGGTTGTCGCTACCGCTTTGTAGATATCTCAGATTCTCTGTGCGGATGTCCATTCGATCTGTTAACGATAACTTCAAGTGGCACGAAACCTGCATACCGACAGAGGTTCCCACTGGTTTACCATGGTAAGCATGCCGTGGTTAATGAGTATTGGCATGTTTCGAATCCCATTAGTCTAACGTGGCAATTATCCTCATCTTCAAACTAATTAAACCCAAAGCTATACGATCCCGTAAGATGAGCCGTGCCGAAAAGTTTAAGCTTTAGCAGTGGGTGCCTTTGTTGAATTTCAGATTTTGCCCTACTTCGAAATTACCATGTAATGCGATCCATCAGGTGACTCGGCTTGCGTATTTATGTGTGGAACTTGATGTAGGAAAGGATTATTCGTTGCGAATTCAGTTGCAGATTTTTGGCGAATGTTTGACTACTGACTTGGAAGCGAGAAGTGAAGTTGGTTTTATGGAAGGGTCTGAACCATTCGATGTTTTTGGGATCCCAAAACGTAAGTGGAGGGATACCTATGACATCGCAAAAGTTGTCCGTCCGTCCGTCTGTAAGCACGATAACTCTCGAAGGGAATGATATATTTTGATGAAACTTGGTATGAGGATTGTTTGAGTCAAGGGTAAGGTCGAGTTCGTAGATGGGCTCTGTAGCCTTATATTTGGGGGTGGGGGAGGGGGCTCAATTTAAGGGACAAACAAAATATTTTTAAACAGCTAATGTGATAGTCGATTATGGGGTAAGAATACATGCTGAGCACGATGGTGACAATCATTTTCTTGCCGGACAAGTAGTTCGTCCGGAATCCGGCAAAACACCGGAAAGTTTGTTAAAAGTAGAAGTTTCATTTGAAGTTGATTAAATGTTTGATTTAGAGGTAAGAAGACATGCTGAGAACGATGGTGAAAACCATTTTCTTGCTGGACGAGTAGTTCGTCCGGAATCCGGCAAAAACCGGAAAGTTGGTTAAAAGTAAAAGTTTCATCTGAAGTTGATTAAATGTTTGATTTAGGGGTAAGAAGACATGCTGAGCATGATGGTGAAAATCATTTTGTCGCCGGACAAGCAGTTCGTCCGGAATCCGGCCAAAACCGGAAAGTTGGTTAAAAGTAACAGTTTCATTTGAAGTTGATTAAATGTTTGATTTATGGGTAAGAAGACATGTTGAACCCGATGGTGAAAACCATTTTCTCGCCGGACAACTAGTTCGCCTGTAATCTGGCCAAAACCGGAAAATATGTTAAAAAGTAAAAGCTTTATCTGAAGTTGATTAGATGATATATTTAGGGGTAAGAAGAGACGCTGAGTCTGTATATAATGATCATTGTTTACCCAGACATATAACTAGTCCGGAATCCGGTTGTACCCGCATTTTTTTTAGTCAAAACTTTATTTAAAGTTGATTAGATTTCTTTATTTGGATAAGGAGATACGCCGGCTTCGTTTCTGAATTTTTCTTTTTTTGCTGGACTAGTAGTTCGCTTGGAATTCGGGCGAAACCGCAAATTTGGCAGTAGTAAAGCAGGAAGTTTCTGTCAATGTCGTCAAAATAGATATGGCTTATAGAGGTATAAATAGGTAGATAGAATATCTGAACTCGGTTTTCTCTGATGATTAGCCTGGCGAAGACAAGACCGAATTGTCTGGATCAAATCTTAGATTTTTGGGATCCCATCGACACCTTTGGTCTTGTTCTTCTCTCCGGTTCAAACCCTGAAATAATTTTAAGTGCAGAGTATAGTATTGTTAATGTTTATGTATTATATAAAGTAAGAATAAAAAAACCTTGAACCTTGAACCGTGACTAACACATGATGATTTTTCTAATGCTTGTCTTTTTTGTCGTGTTTTTGTAACATTATGGGACTTGTGGGTTTTTCCCTTGACGTTTTCCGAGGAATTGTACTTGCGGTTTTGTCTTAAGTGTTCTGATTCTCTGTGACTTGTTGGTCGGTTGCTCTCTTAGGTCTACCTCGATCCAATCGTATGCAGCTTTCTCTTGAGGTGTAGTTTCTTCACCTGAAACTGAATTGCATAGGTGGGCACTTTACACAAGGGACTTGTACCTTTACCAATAAACCTCGCAATAAACCACACATAGTTTTTCGAACATAATATAGAAGTCTAGGACTTGATTGTCGAAGCCACGTAGACATACCAGGACCCACAAGACGGGGTCTCATGGTGAAAACCAAATATATAATTTTAATGGGGAAGACGCCCTTGAGATGGAAATATTTTATAAGTTGTCAACTAATAGACAAAAATGCTCCTCAGCCGGTATTTGAACCCAGGACCTATAACAAGTATCTGGGGAAAAGATGCAGGGTGCATGCTCTGCTGAGCAGAGTATCCTGGGTTCAAATCCCGGCTGAAGAGCATTTTTGTCTATCAGTTCAGTACTTATAAACTACATTGCATCGATTATCTTCTGTATTTCGGTTTCTGAGACTCTGTTTGCAGCATAGAGCATATTTGTTTGATTGTCGATAATCACTTGCCACCAGTTTGGCCTAAACGATAATCACCTCCATTATAAACAAAAGGTCTCTTTGGCCGAGCTAGTATTTTGTTTCGCAATTTTGGATTTAAGGTGGTTTGACCTAGTCAGTAGTACAAGGTGAAAAACAAAATTATTGCCGTGGCAATTGCCAAGAAAGTTTAAGAACCTAGATAAAACTGGTTCTCGTCAGTCCTGGCCATGATGTATATGTATTGTACATGGAAAGCCCAAAGGTCCATGGTACAACAAAACGATATGCAAAGCAAATAGTAACTCAATATTAAACATACTTTGTAGATCCAAGTCAAAATCAAGAAGTTTGTAGAAGAATCTGTACCGCCTATTTGCGAATCGTCCCCAACCTATAATCGTAAAGCTTTGGGAAAATTGTACAGCAGCTTCTGCGCTCCTTCTTTTCTGTTTCGTTCTGGTGTCACTCATGTTCTGCGAAAGAAGGAGATTAAAAAGATGAGATCATTTTATTTTAAATATGCAAAGCACCTGCTCCACTTGTCGAAATTATGCCATAACCATAAATTGACGGAGAAGTTCAAAATTGTGTTACCCTTTTGGATGTTTCTTCGTCGCTATAAAAAATCATTGACAACAGAGCCCAACCAGCGCACGACCTTCTCCACTGCTCCTGGCCTAAGATTGAAAATTCTGTGTTTTATTTTTTTTCTTTCATTTACTCCGCTTTTTTCGAAATGGCGGCTTACAAATAAATTACTTACTTACTTTCTGAAATGCTGCACTAACGTGCTGTCAAGGCCGTATCCCCAACCAGCGCACAACCTTCTCCACTGCTCCTGGCCTAAGATTGAAAATTCTGTGTTTTATTTTTTTTCTTTCATTTACTCCGCTTTTTTCGAAATGGCGGTTTACAAATAAATTACTTACTTACTTTCTGAAATGCTGCACTAACGTGCTGTCAAGGCCGTATCCGGGGGGGGGGGGGGGTTAGGGGGTTTATTCAAACAATGTTTTCAACGGATACGTCAGCTACGATTCTTCATCAGCGATATTTCGGCCATTCTTGGCAAGGGTCCTCAAGAAGGGCCGAAATATCGCTGATGAAGAATCGTAGCTGACGTATCCGTTGAAAACATTGTTTGAATAAATGTTTCAAAGTCAGCTTGGGCTCAAAGAATATCTATGGTTAGGGGGTTGACCCCCCCCCCCCGAAACAGACAAAAATAATCATTTTTATAGGCTTTTCCCTCTGATCCCCCCCCCCCCCCCCCCCCCCCCCCGAAATAAATTCCTGGATACGGGCCTGCGTGTTGTACATTGCTGTACACGCTGTACATTGTTCAGATACGCATCTGGCTCACATATGATCTTACAGCCAAAGTTAAACGAAGATAGTACTTTGTCTATCTTAACTCTGTATAATAATAATATAATAATAATGATAATAATATAATTGCAATAATAAGGCTTTCGCCTCTATAAATTTCTCGGTACACTTTTCGCACTAAATTGAATTTCAGCCAGGTGGTACTCCACACCTGCTTTGAATTGGTTGATATTTTCGGTATTTACAACACTGTCTGGGAGATTATTCCAATAAATATTCTTTGACCCCGAAGCTGACTTTGAAACATTTATTCAAACAATGTTTACAACGGATACGTCAGCTACGATTCTTCGTCAGCGATATTTCGGCCCTTCTTGGCAAGGGTCCTCGTCAGGCTGTCAATCCTCTGGTTCAACTTCGGGGAAGGAAGATTACAGGTTTGCCAAGAAGGGCCGGAATATCGCTGACGAAGAATCGTAGCTGACGTACCCGTTGTAAACATTGTTTGAATAAATTATTCCAATAAGTTGTGTCCTCTGAGACCGTTGTGATTGAAAGTATAGAGTCTCATCTGAGGAGTCTGCCGTGGGGTTACCCACTCCTCGGTACCTGCTGTACACCTTTTTCCGGCACGGTCCGGCACCAAACGAAACCAGCAGTGCTGGTCATAAATTAGGTGATAACCGCTTCTAAAAGTGTCAGCCAGTGCCGGTACCGAGCACTTGCTGTAGCCGACGCTAAAATTGAGAGTGGGCAACCCCTCGGAATCTGCTCTTTCCTGATACATTCCAGAATAAAGGAACAACTGGATTGTACGCTTACCACGATTTTGCCAGCGTTTTCACATGAACGCCAAGAACCTTCATATCCAGTGTTGCCACTGTCAAAATTGGGTTGTTGGTGGCCAATAGATTGTTTCTGCCTGTTTAGTAAATCTAAAAAAGTAAATCTTAAAGTTTTGAATTTTTGCCAACGCCGTCTTACTTTCTCCGATCCGCCCAGAGGCACTGCAGGTAAGCCACACACGAAGTAGAAGACTAAAAAAATCCGAAGGGAGAGTAATTATAATAATAATTATAATATAAATAATTCATTACTTGACCTGATTCTGGACGGTAAGTCTACTGTTTGAGGGTGCACCATCAAGTATGATTCGCAGTCAGCTTGGGCTGAAGGAGTATTTATCTACCGTTTTGTTTTTCCAAGTATATTTTTTACGAAAAAACATCCGATGCCCGTAATCGATTAGGTGTCGATATTGACTCGCTCGGCTTGTACGCTCCTGGGTAGACCCGACAGAACCCAAGCTAGTCTCTTTGCCGACCAGTGAAATTGCTGTACCTGTCTTTTATCGCCGTTTACAAATCTAGAGTGCGACAATTTTTATCAAGAACACGCAAAAAGGTTGGTCTCGTTAAAAATGTATCGGAAACGCCTCAGAAGTGGCCACCACCTGCATTCCTTAGATGATTAAGTGTTTCATGTCTTCCACCTTGCTGGATTCCTAAGAGCACAGAGACCCTTTTATTGGTGTTTATAGTGTCTGGGTTTAAAACTAATATCTCATCTGGCAAGCCACCCACGTTTGATATGCTAAAGTGGTCTGTTGCCTTCATATAAATAGAATGGCGAATTATGGACGCCTAACGATGAAGTTGGGCTTAGTGAATCAGGTTGGTTTTGATGTCTGTTGTGTCGGAAGTTTTGGTAAGAAGGGTATAGGCTACTAAAATACCTTGCTGTGACAGAAGTTAATAAGCTTGTGTCGTTTGAAATTAGATGCTTATTACAATGCGACGTTTGACGGATGAAATCCTCGTCTGGTCTTCACGATGAACCACAACAGAAGGTGGTTTTGTACGAAACAAGAGTTCTGGACGAAAAAGGTTAGGTCAGGTTGAAGATGCCTGAGGTTACGAAACCACCCTGACTTTACATATAGAGTAACCCTATAACTCATTGGCTGGTTAATCAACTATGCTGTACATGTTACGAGAAGGTAGAAATCGAGCATAGTCTTTCACACTCCACGTCTGGGCGCTTGCGCACTTGCTAAAGCCACTAGCGTCGTCACAATCTGTGTCTGTGTCACATCCTCCTTTTCTGAGACTTGGAACGATGATCGTAGCTTGTAATAACAATTGAACACACAAAATAATACTTGGAACGCACCCGAAGTGGTATATAGTTCACCTGTTATTGCATAGACTTTACCAAAACAAGACCAAAGGTGTCGATGGGATCCCAAAAATCTAAGATTTGATCCAGACAATTCGGTCTTGTCTTCGCCAGGCTAATCATCAGAGAAAACCGAGTTCAGATATTCTATCTACCTATCTATACCTCTATAAGCCATATCTATTTTGACGGTATTGACCGAAACTTCCGGCTTTACTACTGCCAAATTTGCGGTTTCGCCCGAATTCCGAGCGAACTACTAGTCCAGCAAAAAAGAAAAATTCAGAAACGAAGCCGGCGTATCTCCTTATCCCTATAAAGAAATCTAATCAACTTTAAATAAAATTTTGACTTAAAAAAAATGCGGGTACAACCGGATTCCGGACTAATTATATGTCCGGGTAAAAAATGATCATTATATACAGACTCAGTGTCTATTCTTACCCCTAAATATATCATCTAATCAACTTCAGATAAAGCTTTTACTTTTAACGTATTTTCCGGTTTTGGCCGGATTACAGGCGAACTGCTTGTCCGGCGAGAAAATGGTTTTCACCATCATGCTCAGCATGTCTTCTTACCCCTAAATCAAACATTTAATCAACTTCAAATGAAACTTTTACTTTTAACCAACTTTCCGGTTTTTGACGGATTCCAGACGAACTACTTGTCCGGCGAGAAAATGATTGTCACCATCGTGCTCAGCATGTCTTCTTACCCCATAATCGACTATCACATTAGCTGTTTAAAAATATTTTGTTTGTCCCTTGTGAACCCCCTCCCCCGCACCCAAATATAGGGCTACAGAGCCCATCTACGAACTCGACCTTACCCTTGACCCAAACAATCCTCATACCAAGTTTCTTCAAAATATCTCATTCCCTTCGAGAGTTATCGTGCTTACAGACGGACGGACGGACAGACGGACGGACGGACAACTTTTGCGATGTCATAGGTATGCCTCCACTTACGTTTTGGGATCCCAAAAAGCTTCCAGAGTTAACCATAAAATTCCTTCGATATTTTCTCATATGCTGTTTTCGTCAGTTCTTCACTTTTTTTTCTGAATTATTGATTTAAATGTTACCAAATGTGCAGTCATTCAACGTCCAGCAGGAACCAGATCTGGAGCTTCTGTTGGATGACCTAGAGTTCCAGGAAATCCATTGTTAAAACGAATTTTTTTTTAACTGGTTTTACTTAAAAGGCAGCTTACTTTTACATCTGAAATATGAATACACGGAATTATTTTGACTCATCTGAGTGACTTAGTATTTTTTCGACCGTTGCTCTAGTAATAACGTTCAGAACGTGGGTTGCTTGCACGACAACCCAACATTCTGCCAGACGCGAGAATTTGAATTTCAACAAAAGCCTGCATTTCCATGTGTTACGGATGCTAATCTCGGAATTTTCACGGATGAAGAAGAAGGAACAGAAGGAAGGGTTGATAAGATATATATTTTTGTTATATGTGTAATTTTTCGGCAATGGCTTATCTTCGACGCTGCTCGTTATTTGAAGCAAAGAGTGACAAGCACATAGAGGGACCACAAATCCGAAAGAATGTTCATTGGGCGAAATCCATTGTTTGTAGATAGCGGACAAACGAAGAAATGTGTTTTTATTTATTCCGATAAAAACTTATTTAAATAAATATGTGAAGTATAACTACACTGTCGGATCTCAGCCCGATTCGCTTAAACTTTAATACAATTTTGATGCTAAAATGTTTTAGGGTTTGCAGCTTCGATATTCTTAGGATTTTTAGAAAGCCTCATAGAAGCTATTAGAAATAGAACAAGACCAAAGGTGTCGATGGGATCCCAAAAATCTGAGATTTGATCCAGACAATTCGGTCTTGTCTTCGCCAGGCTAATCATCAGAGAAAACCGAGTTCGGATATTTTATCTACCTATTTATACCTCTATAAGCCATATCTATTTTGACGATATTGACCGAAACTTCCTGCTTTTACTTTTAACAGACTTTCCGGTTTTGGCCGGATTCCGGGCCAACTACTTGTCCGGCACAAAAATTGTTTTCACCATCGTGTTCAGCATGTCTTCTTACCTCTAAATCGAACATCTAATCAACTTCAAATAAAACTTTTACTTTTAAGTAGCCTCAATCCTTAGAAACATCAGTGACAGAAGCGGACCGGATTCGGGCATTGTGGGGGGGAGTTGGAGGGGGGCCTGGAATTCTTGTGATAATGAGGTACGATACTTCGAGATGGACCAGAACGATGAAACTTGGTTTGAACATTGGAGACTTGACAAGATTGGCTTAGAAATTGTCACTTTCCGATACCACCTTCCCTTAATGTGCTCATCGTAACCGCAAAGTATTTTTTTTTTTACCAAACGATAGGCTACATTTCATGATCTCCGAGGGCCGATGATCTTTGTGCCTCAAGGGTTTTGCTTGAATTTCTGTAGCACTCTTAAAGTGCGCATCTTAACCGAAAATAAAAAAAAAAAACTTTTTAATAAGTACAAACAATTGAGCAGAATGTACATTTTCATAACCTCGATGAGCCTATGGTCATTTTTGTTTCAAGCTTTTGATTAGACATGAATTTCTAGCGCCCGTAAAGTGCGCATCATCACAGCCAAGTGCAAAAATAAAATACTTTTTACCAAACGATACATTCTCGTGATTTCCAAGGGCTCATGGTCGTTTTTCTCTCAAGGATTTTGTTCAAAAATTATCACAAGAAACGTACGAATTGTCAGATTCCTACTTTCGTCATCTGACCAAGCCTTACAAGTGCCAAATAAGCTTCTAGCCCTTGTTCAAACTTGGTGTGAGGATCCTTTCGGTTCAAGTACAGGTCAAGTTGTAGATGGGCCCCATAGTCGTATAGTTAGGTTGGGGTTCCAGATTAAGAGTGTAACAAAAATATTTGCTTCTGGTTGAAATGATGATTTAGAGGTAAAGATACTTCATGAATCCACATATAAAACTTTGTCCTCGCTAGGTAAGTAGTTAGCCCGGAATCCGTCCAAAACGGGAAATTGGGTAGAAGTTATGGCTTATAGTATGAAGTTCAAGGCCGTATCCAGGGGGGGGGGGGGGGTAGGCGGTTGACCCCCCCCCCCCTCCCGAAACATACAAAAATAGTCATTTTTATAAGCTTTTCCCTCTGACCTTTGTGTTTTTTGTACTTTTTTTGTCCGACCAGCAGACAAATCCCCCCCCCCCCACGAAATAAATTCCTGTATATGGGCCTGATGAAGTCGATTAGAGTTTCGATATAAAGGTACGAATACACGCTGAATCCACACCTGAACTTCATTTCCTCGCTGGAAACAAAATGCAAATATTGTCTATCATGCTATTGTAGGCTGCCAAGGTTCTGGCGGCATTTCGTATCTAATAGCCAACATTTTTGGGATGGCCTTTGTATTTTAGTTTTCTGACCGATGCAAATGGTCTTTTGTTGTTCAGCCTTCCGTCAACCAACTCACTTTCACGTCCTTGCTTTCACTGAATGCCAGAGCACTTGAATTGACACCCACCCTAACACTTCGCAGGTGACATAGGCTACCCCCGAGTATTTCTCTACAGACAAGCAGCTGCAGGCTTGAACGTCAAATAGAAGGGGGCTAAAGGAAGTACTCCGTGCCGTCAGTGTCCGAGTCAGCAGACTGAGCAGATTTTCACTGGCACTTATGCTGTTTGGACACATCACCATGCTTCCGAAGGTTATATAGATAGATAGATAGTTTATTGCTATAAGCAGCCAGAGGGCCATGGCCAAAATTTAACAAACGAAAAAAAAAAAAGTAGCATATAATAGAGAATAACAGAATAATACTCGTTTCCGTTTTATTTTGTTTTACTTATTCCAAAAATCTGCTTCTGTGTTCCATCGCTAGCCTCAAAAATCGCCCCATTTTCTTTATGCCAGCGAAATACTCATCCTTAAAAATTCGTTTTAACCACTCTTTTTCAAATACTCTTAATTTCTCCATACTCTTCTTTTCTCCAGTCACTCAGCTCAGTACAATCGCAAAGCATGTGAATCACTTGTCTTGTATCGGAAATGATCAGTTCTACACATAACGTCAAAACTGCAGCTCTCCTGCACTGCCCCCCCCCCACCCCTATGCAAATCTACATAGAGAGCTTCGGTCGCTGCGCATCCCGAATCCCGATCTTGTACATTAGTTTACTACTTGAATATATGTTTTGGCCCAAGTTGTCTCTCTTCTTTTCTTTGCTTTTTGTTTTGTTATTTTTTCCATTATTTGTATTTTGTAGACGTGGGAAATGGATATTCATTCGGTCATAACAATCCTCAGTGGCCTTTTCTGGTCTTGGCTAAGCCATAAATAGTTAAAATTCATATCAACGATAGTAATAAATTGCATTTTCTTATGTTGAGAGGTAAAATAGATTATTTATTTCATTGAACTAAGGACCAACTAGGGCCACTCAAAAACATACAAAAAAACAACAACAACAACATATTAAACAATAACAAAATAAGAGAGAAAAACACAAACAACAAAAAAGGTGCTTGAGCATCAAGTTCGTTGTGTATAGATCTCACCAGACCATGTCCGCCAAAGTGGCAGAGATAGCCGAAAAAGCGGCCCCGAAAGCACCCGAAGGAGCGGATTGTCCGAAGCAAGAATCCTTGTCTGGATCGAAAGAGATGATCTCCTACGAAGTTCAGGAAAAGAAGGGAGGCCACCACCAACAAACATTCCGGAAGCACTACAGATTAAATACTTAAATATTCTTTGAGCCCAAGCTGACTTTGAAACATTTATTCAAACAATGTATACAACGGATACGTCAGCTATGATTCTTCATCAGCGATATTTCGGCCCTTCTTGGCAAGGGTCCTCGCCAGGCTGTCAATCCTCTGGTTCAACTTCGGGGAAGGAAACAGACCTGTAATCATTACAGGTTTGTTTTTGTAAACATTAAATATTGTGACGTCAAGTTGTATGGAATCCCGCATAGATTTAAATATACCGTTTTGGGACCCTTCGTCCGATTCCTCTTGCCTTCTGCAAATTCTGCTTGCTCCTCAACATCATCCTGGGTTGCATTTAAGTAATATTGATAACCAGCACCGGAGGCCAGTCGTGTGAATTAAAAGTCTAACAGGCAATTGCCAGTAGAAAATACAAATATATAGAAAAAAAAAAAAAAAAAAACTTTATATGTACCAAGAACCCATGATTTTAAGCTGAAATATTTTAGTTTTCAACTGTCAGCAATAGGCTAATTGCTTGGGGAAAGATTTTCCCAGACTGCCGAACTCCAACTAGCCTCGATTAAAGAGTTTAAAATTTACTGTCTTCGAACCCAACTTTAAGTCTGTACTTAGTATTTGAAACAGTTTTTTCCCAACGGGTCTTTCGCCAGCTAGCATTTGCCCAGTTAGCATGTCCGGTTTAATTATTAGCAATTTCTTTTTCGGTCGTTATTTTTTCTCCAATTTTTTTGTACAGGTCTTGTGTTATTGCTTTTGTTATATTCTTGAGGAACTAAGTTCCACGACACGATAGCACTGCCCAGTTAAGTAGAATGAGTCGCTGAACAAAACGGCTGTCTTTTCTAATTCTTCCCCATTTGCTTGTCCTTTCATTTCGTCGTCTACAGATTTGTTTACGGGTTTGGTTTTACTCTTATTCCGCTAGGATGTCACTACTGTTGCTTTGGTTCCGCAAACGCACAGGTAAATCGGTGTACCTGGGATTATTAGCTTCCTTTGTACTATGCTTCGCCGATTTCAGTCTGTTGTCGAGCAGTGACGCTGCAAGTGCAAACCATAGATGGATTGAGACAAATGTACAAAACTTGTAGCACTTAAAAGAAGTGATATTCTAATGAGGTTTTGACGTAGCCAAGTTGACTTCATGAATTAATGACGGTAAGGTGTGTAACTGTCTGGTTAGTGCTAATGATATCTGTAACTTAGAAATAAGGTGACGCAAAGTTTGCCGATTGGTGGGTTCTTCATTGACATTATATGTCTGCTCGGCTCTTTGTTCTTTCAGAGTGTTTAGTGATCATTCACGGCCCGTCATTTTCATAATTTGTGAAAAGAATAAATGAACCTGAACGTTCGAATTACTCAATATTCGGGATATCCCTTCCCTCCACCCCTCCCCCGCGATGATCGGATCGAGAGAATTACTATTTCCATCTCAGTTTGATCACCGGAATTCGAGGAAATTCCCCTCCAGCCCCCCTCAAAGTGTTCGGATCCAGTCCGGTTGTGTAAACGATTTGTCTAGAGCAGATGCTTCGTTTTCCTAGCACGTTCCTCCCCGATTCCTCCGGCCTAACCGTTTCACGAGATTCCCGTCTCCTCCTCCCCCAACTCCACAGCACCTGTCGAATCCGGTCAAGACGTGAAATGGAACATTAGAGACATTTCTCTTCAGTTATTAAGTTTCATTCGAATCCGATTACCCGTTCGAAAGTTTTCGGCTTTCTGCCGAATAGTCTGGAAGCAGTGGTGACAACCGAGTGCGAGGTAATACTGTCAGGATGGACGTATTTTAGGATGAAATTGCATGGAATTTGCAGCATCTTCCCAACACAGTGAAGACAAAGAAGATGCCTGTGCCCGGTCTGCGAGAGACGTGAACAAATGTTTGCTCCGGTTTGCTCTTGATCTTCGGAAGTTTGTTTTGCCATGTGTGTTTCTTCCATCGTAATGTTCTGAAGTTGAAGGGCAGACGCAAATCTTTTCTGGCACTTACTTTTTATGGCACTTGAGCTTACTCAAGTGCCATATAGCGATTGTTATTTCTGTCCGTCAGTCGGTCTGTCGGTCTGTCGGTCTGTCGGTCCCGGTTTTGCTAGTTCGGGCACTTCCAGATAAGCTAGGACGATGAAACTTGGCAAGCATATCAGGAACTGGACCAGATTAAATTAGAAATTGTCACTTCCTCGATCCGACCATCTGGAGGGGAGTGGAGGGAGGGGGAATCCGGAAAAAATAGGAAAAATGAGATATTTTTAGCTTACGAACGGGTGATCGGATCTTAATGAAACTTAATACATGGAAGGACTTCCTGTCTCAGACCCTCCATTATAAATCCAGACCGGATCCGGTGACACTGGGGGGAGTTAGAGGGGGAAACCGGAAATCTTGGAAAACACTTAGAGTGGAGGGATCCGAATGAAACTTGGTGGAAAGTACAAGCAAAAGTCCTAGATACGTGACTGATATAACCGGAACGGATCCGCTCACTTTGGGGGAGTTGGGGGGGGGGGAGAGAAGTCCGAATTTGTAGTGATCCCGCGAGTTCCGTGCTTCCTGATGTGCTGGGACGATGGAAATTGACAGGCATGTCTGGGACCCGACCAGCTTAAATAGGAAATCATCAATTCCCCGATTCGACCATCTGGGGGGGGGAGTGGAGGGAGGGTGAAGCCAAAATTTCAGGTGTTTTTAGCTTGCGAACGGGTGATCGGATCTTGATGAAAATTGATATTTCGGATGACCTCGTGTCTCAGACACCTCACTTTAAATCCGGGCCGGATCCGATGACACTAGGGGGAGTTGGAGGAGGGAACCGGAAATTTTGAGAAACGCTTAACGTGGAGGGATCGGGATGAAACTTGGTGGGAAAAACAAGCACAGGTCCTAGAAACGTTATTGACATAACCGGACCGGATCAGGGCACTGTGGGGGAGTTGGGGTGGGGAACCGGAAATTTTGAGAAACGCTTAAAGTGGAGGGCTCGGGATGAAACTTGGTGGGAAAAACAAGCACAGGTCCTAGACACGTCATTGACATAACCGGACCGGATCAGGGCACTGTGGGGGAGTTGGGATGGGGGTCCGGATTTCTAGCGATCCCGCGAGTTCGGCATACTTCCTGGTGTCCTAGGGCGATGAAACTTGGCAGGTATGTCAAGGATCCGAACAGATTGACTTGAGAACAGCCGTTTCCCCGACCCGACCATCGTGGGGGGAGTGGGTGGATGGGGAGTCCGGAATCTAGTGGCGTGCATAACTTTTGAACGGGTGATCGGATCTTGATGAAAATTGATATTTAGGATGACCTTGTGTCTCAGACACCTCACTTTAAATCCGGGCCGGATCCGATGACACTGGGGGGAGTTGGAGGAGGTAACCGGAAATTTTGAGAAACGCTTAAAGTGGAGGGATCGGGATGAAACTTGGTGGGAAAAACAAGCACAGGTCCTAGACACGTCATTGACATAACCGGACCGGATCCGATGACACTGGGAGGAGTTGGAGGAGGGAACCGGAAATTTTGAGAAACGCTTAAAGTGGAGGGATCGGGATAAAACTTGGTGGGAAAAACAAGCACAGGTCCTCGACACGTCATTGACATAACCGGACCGGTTCAGGGCACTGTGGGGGAGTTGGGGTGGGGGTCCGGATTTCTAGCGATCCCGCGAGTTCGGCATACTTCCTGATGTCCTAGGGCGATGAAACTTGGCAGGTATGTCAGGGATCCGAACAGATTGACTTGAGAACAGCCGTTTCCCCGACCCGACCATCGTGGGGGGAGTGGGTGGATGGGGAGTCCGGAATCTAGTGGCGTGCATAACTTTTGAACGGGTGATCGGATTTGAATGAAACTTGTCTGGTGAGCTATCGCCTCGGACGTTCTGTGTCACGTCCGAGTCGGGTCCGATACCTGTGGGGATGGGGGGGGGGGGTGGAAAACTCAAGAAACTCTAAAAGTAGAGGGATTGGGACGAAACTTAATGGATGGAACAAGCATTAGGCCTAGATGAAATTGACGGAGCCAGATGGTTTCGGGGCTCTGTGGGGGGAGTTGGAGGGGGTTTCCTGGAATTCCGGTAGTCGTGAGTTAGAATAGTTCCAGATGTAAAACGACAACGAAACTTTGCAGGCATATTAGCGACCCGAAATATCTTGACTTAAAAACCTAACACAACATACCCCCGGAAACTTCCGTTCCTAGATCCTAGCATTTTTGGGGGAGCAAGAGAAGAGAAATATGGACTTCTATAAATTGCGAACGAGTGGTCTGATTCGAGTGAAACTTCATGGGTGATACGAATCGATTGCCTCAACATGTAAAACATGCGTTCGAACCATATGCGACCACGATTAGGGGAATTGGGGGTGGGGGGACTTTTGACATACAAAAACCAAACGGATGGACCGAATGAGATGCAATTCGACAGTGCCGAGTTTATGCGGCCTAGATTTGTTATTTGGCGTCTGGGCCGGATTCGGCCAAGGTAGGGGGGGGGGGGGGGTACTGAAAACTTGCAGATAGGCTATGCTCCAATTTCAGTCAAACTAGATGAGGGAATTAAGAGATTGGGCCCGAACCGGCTCCGACAACGTTGGTGGGAAGGGGGGGGGTACCGGAACTTTCCAAAAATGCTCAGATTCGAGTGAAACTTGGTAGATGGTATAAACGAAGATGCTTTAGGTGGTCGATTTTTTTTTTATTCCGAACCAGATTCGGCCACGGTAGGTGGAAATAGAGTGAGTACCGGAAATCGAGTAGCACGTCTAGGGATCAAACAAATGGATTTATTGGGATGAAAGTTTGAACAGTCATGTGCATTTGCAATCGAGACGATGCCGGAACTGCTCAGAAATGAGTGAAACTAAATATCCTATTTCTATTTCCAAACCGCCTTTTTGGATGGCGGGTGTATTTTGTGACGTTTTCATCTACTTTCTTGTACAGCCTACTCGTACAAGTGCCATATGAGCTCGTAGCTCTTGTTCTTTTCTTTTTTCGTCAGCTGGAGAAGAAGAACACCAAGTTGAAGGTATTCTTGCTAATATAATGTCCTGCAAACAGCACTGGTGAAAAGACAAGACCAAATGTCGTCCTGTCGGTGATCACTTATCATGATTTTTATTCTCTTGCTCAGCTGCTTCTTCAGTTCCAATTTGTGTGTTTTTTCTCTCTCACTTTTGCTCTAATTTCTTGTTCTGTCATTTTTGTCAAGGGGGAGTTGGGGGGGGGGGGGGGGTATTCTCTTGTTTCTGTTCTTGTTAACATGGAGAAAGTCAAGCTGAACGGCGTTGCAGAAAACACTTAATGTTATTGGACCTGATTTGATATCAATTTATGATAATAATATTATTTGTTTGTAACCCTGTTCTGAATAACAGATTAAATACTTAGCGTAGCCTAATATTGTTTTTTTCTGTTTGCCTCGGAGTTCTTCTACTTGCGAGAGGGAAAAGAACGAAAAAGAGAGTAGAAGACAACAAATGCAGATTGTTTAGCAAAAAAATAACTAAATCTTTTAAGATAGAGTTGTACAACCTGGTTGTCGTCGGTCGCGTCTCAGGTAGTCTTGCGGGTATTTCTATCTGTGATCCGCTTGATCGAACCGTCACTTGGACATTTTGCTGTATAAATCTCTCAGCGAGTCAACCCTGTCCCTTCTTGAAACCCACGATTTTGTAGGGTTGTTGCCCTAGGTATGCTGACTTGAGGCAATTGGGCGTATCACCCCAGGTGGGAAACCATTTGACTGAATCCGTGGCTGAAATGATTTGAAGAATCGCAAATAATCGAAATCGGTGATTATCTAAGACGACGCTGGAGGTACCGGAGCGGCTTAGGTCTCCTCGCGTGGTCGCCGGCACAATGTTGTGTAATACAGTAAAAACCTTAAAGCACAAATGGCAAGATAGTCCTTTGATTTAATCAGTGCTCTTCTGAAAGGAACCCGCTTCCGAATTCCCCCCCTCCCCAGTGCTGCCGTCAGCCACACATACGAATGCTTTGCCAATGACCTTGTCTGTTATTGAAATAGTTGTTTTGCCTGTCGTCGTCCTTTCATCTCATTGATATTGAAAGAGATGTCAGTTTCCCACTGTTAATAGGTAGCTGTGAGGCGAATTCGTAATCAGGGTGAGCTGGGTTAGGGGGCCGTCGAAGCCACATAATGGAGTTTGTTTATGGTTTTCTGACTGATGTGATGAACGGGTTACGTTTCTCTAATCTTGTGATCGATGATGTCAGCCATCAGTTCTGCGATACTCTGATCAGTGCACTACCGTTGATAATGAGGTTTCTGATTTGCCTGATTGGCGATTTGGTTCACGGTTAAAATTATTTATAGGGTTCTTATTTTGTGCTCCGAAAAATGACGTAACTCCTACAGTTATGGTAGACTAGTCATAAAGAAAGAGATAGTCAGACAAATGATCATCTTGAAAAAATCTGTTTCATAAATGTTGTATGGACTGTTAACAGTCGACGTGTCCACTTGATTTCTATCTGTGATTGTGTGTTTTGTTAGTCTTTGCTTCAGGCTTTGTTTGTTCCTTTGTCAAATTCTCTGTCAATGTTACGGCACCTCAGATTTGACAGTTCGATGTAAATATCAGGTCTGTTCGAATATTGTTGTCTGCATTGTCAAGGCCTATTCTTGAAAACATGTCTCCTGGAGGTGGATTCTCGAGGGGCTCATGACTTGGAAGTTCGAGCTCTTGGCGGACTATGGGCTTTCTGACCATGCGAGGACAGGACTGACCATACCAAGTGGCGTTTTTGCAGTCATTGCGATTTTCGACGCTGAACCACGCACTCTCTATGTCTATAAAGTGTTTACCTTCGCGTTCAACTGATGAAGCTCGCGTTGGACTGCTGGTTGGGGAAAACTTAAACAGTTACTGTCGATTGTCGTCCGCCAGTCTAGTGTCAGACTTCGTGTCCTCGAAGTTGACTCTCGCCTGGACTTCAAATGAAAAATGGATCTGATGCCGGTTGGCGGTACGCCAAAAACATCTTATTAGGTTCCGCGCATTAAAAAATAATTAATAGACTAAATGCATACTAAAGTTAAATGCAAACGGTGATCAAAACGCAACAGTTGACTTCCAACTTCCTTCTTTAGTAATGAGGAAGACAAAAACGCTCGTGTTTCAAATAGCATCCACCAAAGCAAAGGGATGATGCAAGTCACCCGCTGTTATGAGACTATAGGCTAGACGACCATGTTTACTTATGAGATAATATCTGGTTGATCAGATAAACTGGGTGTAATGCCTCATTACCTGCCTTGTCTTGCGCGTTAGAGTGGTTGAACCGTTCCCATGTGTCTCCGCGTCTGTTGGATTGTCAGGTCACTCGGTGGCAGATCGACAGTTCTTGTCATTTACCTTCTTAGGTTGTTGATAAACTCAGCAATATATCGTGTACCGTGTGATATATTTGAAGTTTTAGAGTAGAGGCTACACAACATGATCGTGTACATCCAGGCCGTATGGAAAGGTGTATGGTCAGTCGCCTATGGCTCATATGAGATATTACTGGCAATTTCTTGGTTGTCCCTCAGTGCCCCTGGAGGTGTAGGAAGTAAGAAGGACTAAAGTAAGGTCTTGCGATATTTCAGGACATGGCGAGCGATAATGTTTGTTCACTGTTTCACGTTGTTGTGGGCATTTGGTTGAACCAAGAACAAATAAGCCAATAGAACCTCCATTTTTGGTCCCACGCACTTACTATGAATACCCCGACAAAACTGAGTGGAGCAACCAGCTGAACTTTGAGTTAACGCCAGTCTACTTCCCTCTTAGCCACTGCGCATTGAGGAGGATTAGCAGTAGCAGGGGTGTATGTGCCGCCCTGCAACAACCAATTGTCTGCTTAAATATTCCCCTTGAAGAGGACCCTTTCGAAGAACGCCCGAAATATAGCTCCAATAAAATTCAGCTGACGTACCCGTTTTGCACTATCAAATAGTCTGCTTACTCTCGAGTTTTCTTTCCCGGTGCTCTACTTTTATGATCTATTTGTAGAGATAACGAATTGGGATGTTCTGCGTAGCTCCTACCCTCCGCCCGTTTGCATCGTGCAGGGCATCGGGAATCTGTTCGATTCCGCATGGTGGTATTACATCGATCGGGAGACGGAGGTTCTTTTGCTTATTTGTTCTTGGTTGAACATAGAATTTCTACCACGTAAGGGTAGTTCTTCTCTATCCACTGAAGGGGTGCTTATTGGGTGACCAGGTGGGTACCAAGCGGTATCAGTGTACGCGTCACCACAGCCGAAGATGAAAACAGAGTCGGCGCTCAGCTTTGTCGACGTTTTGGAAATTCTTCGGAGGTGAGATGGAGCAATTAATGTGCTCTGTTTCTATGCTAAATAATGGTGTCTGATTACCAGCTCGGCATTTTCTCTGTGTTGTATGCAGATACGCCCTGACGATCTGTTGACGTACAGAAACGGAACGGCGCCGCAATTTGATATCTTGCCGACGCGACACAGCTTTGAATTTGCGTCCCAGGCAGTTCGAAGCATGGGGTTAAGTTTTGACAAATCGCTCTGCTCCGCTTTTGCATGGACCGACTTCGCCTCTTGAACTCCGGAAAACCGAAAGGCTTGTCTACGAACATAGAGCAATGAACATTATCACACTTTGGACGGCTCAGTTTTTGGCCGATCGTTGCAATACAATCCCAAACACCGAATTGAATGTTTTACTGGCGAATAGTTAACTTCCATCACAGGAAATGGACGAAAACGGCAGCGCTTTGAGCTTATATTACTGTTTGCGTTCACGCTTGTGTTTGAATGTCTGCTACCAGTCTGCTAGCTTTGATTTCTTATCCTATGCTTCGGCAACACCCAAAATAAACATACTTGACTGAACGAATAACTTTATTGTGAATATCACGAGGATAAATAAAACAATATATGTTACTACTTCTACTGTACCTCTATAATTTCCTTACTTTGTGCTTTGTAAGTAGTAGATTCCATATGCTGTATGTTACCGTTTTCAGATTTATCTGCTTTTCTTTTGTTGTCGCGATTTCAAATAATACTGCTTACTGATCTCTAGTAGTTTTCTTACTTGAAATCTCAGTCCCAGTATGTTTTTGGCGGGCAGTTGTCGATAAGTTTAGCCTATTCTTCTCGATTCCTCTATTTGGCTGAAATTCTCAAATCCTTTGTTATTTTCTCTGGCTCTTGTTGTGGGAATGAAAAAATAAATATTTTGATTGCCCAGTTCTACAAAAGTTGAAATAATGGGGTAAATAAACAGAAGAAAACAGCAAAGAAACCAAGAACAACTTAGATGAAATAAAACTAATTAGACTTCGGTCGGTTGGGTTGAAACGGTGTTGTCTGGATTTTCTGATCGGCAAATCGCAGGTTTGTTCCTGTCTACACATTCTGCGTACCCTTACAAGTGCCATACGAGCTCCCAGCTCTTCATTTTTGGGGTTTGTCCTTCTCAGAAGGTCGTTTCCGGCAGATAGTGGCATGTAGCATTACGCCACCTAAGATAACAATCTTTGTTTCGAACCAGTCACACGATAGGAAGCTCGACTTGCGTCATGTGGAACGGAATCAAGTGGTGAACTATGAAATACGATCAGTCTTATCTGCTGATTAAGTCATTTCTTTAGTATTCGCCACTATCTCCGTTTCTTTTGTTGCCGATTTGCACTTTCGAAAGGTCAAAAGTTCGCTTGTCAAAAGTTCGTTGTTCACTAGAAATCGCAGAACCTACAATACCGCGGCTCCCACCTCTAAACGTTCGAAACTTTGCCGTTAAGAGCTTGGTCACACTGGGCTCATTTCCTGTTTTTTGGGGTTGCAAAAGTTAAAAAAAGAACAAGATACAACTAATTTCTGAACGTTGTCGTTTTAAATTCAGGAGATCAGCTAGAGAAAAACAGCGTGGAACCCTAATTGACCCCTAATTGCATTCTGCTCATATCCCCAAGCTGCCACAAAGTCGATCAAATCTCATGTCCCCTAGGGATTTTCAGTTATTTGTCGAATAGGTGGCTTTTGAGCCCAGTGTGACCAAGCTCTAAAGGACCCGTTATACCTCTAATGCCCACGCAGCCTTCTTCCGGAATCGCTCCAAGTATTCGTAAACCTGGAGACCCGAATTTATTACGGTACATTGTAACTCCCCTACGGACATGCACTGCCTTTCAGGCTTTTTTGACATGGCGATGTTTCGCAGAAAACCGATATCGAAGCTTGCCTTGTTTTTCAATGTGTGACAATGTTCCTGAGGGTTGTTTGCGAGAAGTTCACTCGTGAGAAAAATCGGATTTCAAATTTTCCCGTGTTTTTGGTGAAGTCAATTGCCTCGAGAAAGGGTTGATACAGCAAACGGAAAGATCGATGCCGTTTTTGGTGAAGTCAACGCCCTCGAGAAAGGGTTGATACAGCAAACGGAAAGATCGATGCCATGTCCGGAAAACCGTATACTGGTCTAAGGTGATGACGGAAACAAGATCTTCGTGTGGTTAATTTGTAAAAAGTAGAGCCTGGGTTTAAAGTATTTAACTATTGTAGAAAATCGGAACAGGGTGAGTGCGATGTGTCCATTAAGCATTGTTCTGTTCAGAGACACTGTTGCCGGAATTGCTCACGACCTTGTATCCCTCAGTTTTCTCCAGGGGTTCCCAGGTCGTCCAAGAGAAGTCTCCAGTCCTCATGAAGCTTTGGACTATATCCTCCCACTCCGTCTGTAATGAGGTGTGTAGGTGCATGATCAAGGGCTGCATTTAAAATATTTGGGTATGCAGAAATTGGTATCCTTATCAGTATCATCATTGAAATTCGACCTTTGTGCTTCGTTTGTGGTTTCCCACCCTCGTTACAGATTCATAGCTATTGTTCACGTGGGGTGTGCCTTGGTTTGTTAATATTCATAGATCTTCTTGAGCATTGTGGTTAGGGTGTACGAAACCACCCTGAAAGACGGAAATGGGCCCACTTACCTCACCCAGTCGGTGTTGGGATTTGAATTTGGAAAAAGGACCTGAACGCCCTGCTAGGTAGACTGTAGAGGATGTGTTCTCTTGAGCTTGGTTTTGACAGAAGTTGGCTCATAAGAACATTCTTGTTGCTTGGTCCAACGTAACTTTCACGTTCGAAGACAATTTCGGATGCAAATATCCATGCGCGACTGAAAATTTCAAATGAATTTTTTGTCCTAATTTGGAGTCTGAGTGCGAAAGTCGTTTTTGGTTTGCATGTTAGAGCTTGATATGATTCGCTCGGGCAGTTTCTGGCCAAACCAGGCAAGTTTTGCCTACAGTGAGAGCTAAATCAAATAAGAAATAACTTAAAATGTACATATTCTACGGTGATATTTCAGCCCTTTTTAGCAAGGGATCCTCTTCGGTTTGAAAAGCCTTTGTCTAAATTCTTACATCAGAACGGAAAACTCGATGCCGTGTCCGGAAAACCGTATAAAGGGTCTGGTGATGGCGGAAACAGTATTGAGATTATCCGAATATTCGAATTTGTTTCCACCTAGCACCGAGATTATTATATTAGGCTTCGATCCAAGCATATACCGGCTGCGGGCGAGACGAAGGAAAAAAACATTCAGGTTATTATAATTCTAATAATAATGTTTAATTAAAGCCTTTAGGGCCACACACAAAATCACAAAACAGTAACACTCTTTTGATTGTACCAATAACACACCATTATAAACCTATAATACGTTAATTTGTATTATCGCTTGGCAGGATAGGCTACTATCTAAGAAGCGACATAACCTACAAACTACACTTGGGGAGGTACTTTAAAGATGTTGGTAAATAGCAAAACCCTATGTTACATGTTCTTGGTGGAAAGGGATTTGTCTCGTGGGGGGGGGGGGCAGTATCGGAGGACTGCTTAGGTGTGATAATGCTGGAGTTGGAGGGATCATTCACACCAGTTGGTATGGTCGTCTGTTATCTATTTCCAAGCTTTGTTGGAAGGGGACGACAAGAGGGATATAGGGAACAGATATCAAGACTCAATCCGGATTTGGCACGCACATCCAGATATTTCCCCACACGGAGTGTTGGGTGTGGAAAGCTTCTAGAGCAGATGAACAACACTACCTTACCACAAACACGTGTCTTCTGTTTACTTTGCGTGGTGTTAGATTTGATCTGTGCTTGTGGTCGTTCTCTTTTTGTTGATGTTATATGGATAGTATGGTTTCTCGATGAAAAATTTATCTCAAAATAGTACTATGAAGTAGTACGAAAAAGTAGCATGCAGTACTAACGATGCTACTACATGCTTCTACTTAAAGGCTACCGTGTTACTGCATACTACTATATGCTACTATTAGCAAGACCGGATGCTACTATGGCAAGACAGGATGCTACTGGATACTACTACATAAAATTGGACCAGTCTGAGGCACATTAAATGATAGTATTCTTTGCTATTACATAGTATTACATGCAACGTTATCGTACTACTACCATACTACTACGCAGGCTACAAATTTTTCATCGGGTTTCTGTGCACGAAGGGTCTTGGGACAAGGTGGAAGTCTTTGGGTCGTTAATTATTGGAAGGATCTCTGTGGCTGGTCATAGGTATGAGAACAACCTCCTTAATTACTTCAAGAAGCTTCATTCCGGTATCAAATATGGAAAAGCAGTTAGAGTAGATTGAATATATCAATCAATCAATCAATCAATATATTTAATTCATGACATTATACGTCACATAAATAAAAGAACTGGACACTATAGCCTATATACACATTAACCATCTGGCAGTTCAGGGCAGTAGCATAGTCTGCGGTACAGACGATAAAACTGCCCGGAACGACAATCCTCATTCTGGTGAACAGCCTGCAGGAGTGGGTTTCGATGTTGTTCTCAAGTTGCTACCGCGTTTGCTTATTTCTCAACTACGTTATTGTACGCATTCTCGCTTACTCGTGTCCAATTGGTTGTTGTTTAGAGACGGTAGGAGAGACGGTATTTGGTAGATGGCAGGTTAGAATATATTTTGGTAGAATAATAGATTTATAGGGTAAAAGAAGTTGTTTGTTTAAGCCAAACTTATCAACAAGAATTGCATGTCCTCTGTTATTCTGTAGAGTACTTGTGAAACGTATACATATGTATAAATAGGATGCAAACTAAAGTTTTGGCATTTTGTTCCAGAGCATGGCAGGACAGATATCTGACCGCCGCCATGTAACTCGCAAGATAAAAGACAACAAGCGGACTTTTTTCCCGTCAAACAGGATAAACTAAATCTTCATTGTCAAAGTTTTGCTCTTCGGTTGTTCAAGAAGTTTATAAGTCGATCCGTAGCGCCTATGGGCGCATCGTCCCCAACCAGGGGCGCTATAATCGTAAAGCTTTGGGAAATTTTTTACAGTACCTTCTGCGCTCCTTCTATACTATTTCGTTCTGGCGTCACTCATGTTCTGCGAAAGAAGGAGATTAAAAAGATGAGATCCTGTTATTTTAAATATGCAAAGCACCTGCTCCACTTGTCGAAATTATGTCATAACCATACATTGACGGAGAAATTCAAAATTCAAGATTACCCTTTTGGATGTTTCGTCATCACTTTCAAAACTCATGGGCAACAAGGCCCAACCAGCACACGATGTCGTCCACTGCTTCCTGACCGAAGATTAAAAATTAAGTGTCTTTTTCTGTGTGTATATATGTGTTTTGTTTATTTTCTTTATTTTCGTCATTTACTCCGCCTTTTCAAAATGGCGGGTCACAAATAAATTACTTACTTACTTAGTAGGAGATAATTATGTTCACGGGATCTGGGAAATGACCCTTCAGGAAACCAAATTAGCATTATTGTTTTTCTCTGCTCGTTGTCATTTAATCGTAGGCTGCTCTTGACGTGGGTCGTTTGGCAGAATTAGTGACACTGTCGATGGTGTCGAAGCTGATTTGCTCCCAACCGTCTCGATTCCCGATTCATGGTTAATAAAAACTGATCAGTGCGGGTAAAGCCGTTAGGAAAGGCAAAAGAACAGATTTGTATTTTCTTGCAAGGTTCTCGGAACATAATGGGTTACTCCGGTGCATTGTGAACTTACACGTTAAGCTCTTCAATTGTCCTTTATTATCGATAAAGCTTAACAGACCAGACTTCACTTGAGAGCCGTTTCAGTTTCACTCGTGGGTTTAATTGTCAGTCGGACACTCGAATTATCCTCCCAGTATCGATCCCTTCGTCGACAAAAGGATGAACCTCTCGTAAAGTTCGCAAATTCGATCCCTTGATCAGTGTCTAATAGAAGTGCTGTCAACTAAATCATTACCCTATTCGACTCCAGAGTTGCGCCGAAGTACTAAAGGACATCTGCTCAACCTCAATGCCTCCCTCGCTCAGTAAGAGTCTATTGTGTCTGTCTTTCGTTCCTGATAGCTTCGGAGACTAGATAGATGACCAATAGGATTGTCGGAAGCGTCGCATAGGAATGAGCTTCGTCAGTGCTCGCGTTCGTCAGTGCCGAGCTTCGTCAGAGTCGGATATTTCAGTGCAGATGGTGACGATGAAGTGAAGGTGATTAGTCCTTGGTTGGTAAGAGTTTGCTGTGACAGTGGCAAATGGTGAGGGTGAATACAAATATTCATTCTCCGTTACCGGTGTACAGACAAAAGCAAGTTCACTTTTATGTAGATTAAAATAGACTGCTTTAAAAGATAACTGGAACTCTCCTGCGCAAGATAGGAATCATGACGCATCAAATTAGGTAAACCACATGGACGTTTTTTGAAGGAGGTGCGTTTTGGGGCTTCCCGCCGCACACACGCACGTGTCCTCTGGTTATTCGCCAACAGTTATTTCACGATGTCACAACTTTTGGGGTTCTCTCAAACGCCGTTGCGTTGTGGCAATTTTAACAAAAACTTTAGTATTTTCGTTTTTTCACCTTTATTCCTCTGGCGTACCAATGTTTCAACCTTCTTTAGTGCCGACAGACAGGCAGCACATGCTACTAACTTAAAATTGAGTATAAAGTCGGGTTTTCTCCAGGAGGCGTGCTAACCCACTCGGCATTCGCATGACATGTGGCGTCTTTTTCCTTGAAATTTCTTCTCCGGTGTTTTTCTGCGATGTAGCTGTTTGTAAAGGTACAGAACTGTGATGATCCGTGTAGCTCCTTCCTCCGCTCGTTTGCGCCGGGCAGGATATTCGGATCTATTCGACTCCTCATTGTCGTATTACAGAGATATGGAGACGGAGGTTCTGGTGCTTATTTGTTCTTTGCCGAACTGATATCCGTACTTTCTCCAATTCAGCTGCGCAACTGGTTGAGAACTCGAGAAGTGAAACTAATACATTTTTTTAGCATCTTCTCGCTCTGTTAAACGGTTGAAAAAAAAAAAAAAATCAGTCTATTTGGTTTCGACATTAGTCCGACTGTGACAATAGGGTACAAGTGCCAAAGTAAAAGAATAAAATTTCTCAATCTTTGTTCATTAACAACCGTAACAGTTTTTTATTGAAAAGAAAATGTACCGTATCTCGATTTTCTAAATAGATTTTCTGTGAGATCTCGAAGTTTGTGTTTTTGGGATCCCAAAACGTATGTGACGGAATACCTATGATTTCGTAAAAGTTGTCCTCCTGTCTGTCTGCTAGCAAGATAACTCTCGAAGGGGTGAGATAGTTTACTCAAACTCGGCATGAGGACTCTTTGGGTCGACGACATCGAAGTATCAAGTTCGAAGATGGGCTCTGTAGCTCTACATTCAGGGGTGGGGTGAGGTTTGAGCATTGAGCATCATAGCATGAGAAAGCTATGAAATAGTTGATTTAGGGGTAAGGAGACATGCTGACTCCTAATATGAAAATTATTTTTTCGCAGGACATGTAGTTCACCCGAAATCCGGCAGAAACCGGAAAATTTGTGAAAAGTAAATGTTTGATCTGAAGTTAATTAGAAGTTCGATATAGCGTTTAGGCGACATGCCGGACCCGAATACGAAATTTATTTTCTTGCCGTACAAGTGGTTTATTCGGAATCCGGTAAAGCCGGAAAATTTGTGAAAAGTTAAAGTTTAATCTGAAGTTGATTAGAGGTTTGGCTTGGAGGTCAGGAGGCATGCTGAACCGGAATATAGATATAATTTTCTTGCCAGAAAAGTGGTTGGCCGGAATACGGCCACAACCGGAAATTTAGCATTCACTTTTAAAACCTAATGATATAGTGAACATTGTGAGGAGACATGCTGTTGCAGCTTTCGAATACACTAAAGATCGTTGAGAGATTCGGCACTATAAGGAGACATGCTGAATCCAATTTTGAGCTTTTTTTCCTTGACGGCTTGCAAAATTTGCCAAAACCCGGATATTTGGATCGGAAGTTCCGCCTGTCAATGTCACCAGTTCTTTTGCTCTGCATGCAGCCTACCAAGAGTAGCCTACTGCTAAAATCATAATTTGGTCAAGTGGTCAAGTTGGTTTGAAGTCGATTAGTGATGAGATGCTGGAGTAAACATGCATGCTGAATCCACATCTGAACTTGGTTGTAGGCCATGGCAAAATGTTAAAGGGGTTTGGCGAAGACCGGAAATTTACAAGATTCGCTTGTCTTGGCAAGTAGTCCAATATATATTCAATATTTGGGATCCCATCGAAAGATTGGTCTTGTTTATTTTATTTTGTTGGCTAAGTGTGCGGAGGAACGCTGATTTTAACAAGGCAGCTTACTGCGGTTTCTTTACTTTCACGAAAGAGTCAGTCTTACATTTCTAATTTTAACCTGTGATTCTGAAAGAAGTTCAAGGCTTATCTAAATTATTCTTTACATGCGAAACAGAGTCCAAGTCGAAGTCGCAAGTGTCGATTTACAGAAACCGATGGAATTTGGCATAAGATAATTTAAAGAATAGACTATCATTATTATATTTATTTACCAATCACAATACCAAAATGGTAAAGATGGAATACGAAAAGAAATAAACAAGAGGGAAAAAATACTTATAATAAACGAGAATGCAGTACTATGATAATAACAATAGTCCTGGAACACAATCAAAACTACTTTTCCAGTTTTAGAAATAGTAGGTATTACCTATGAGAAGGAGCCAGTGACTCTTTATATTTCAGTTTCCGTTTTCCAGTTGAATTATAGTATCATCAATGTTGAAATGTGCACTGAGTCGTATTTGTCCAATGGTGGAAATTAGAATCTGCAGCATAGTGTCAAGTTCAACTGCAGAAGGTCTGCATGCTTTTGCATCACCAAGAATTACGTAGTATTTTGAACTGAATCAGATAAATAGCGAGAGTGACATATTTAGTGCTGCTTGGTATTTCTCAGTTTAGCCTGCCGAATCACTCGTATGTAATATGCATTTGCATAGGAAGTTATAGATTATATTGGAATGGATATCCCGGGCGTTTGGAATGTCAAGAGCCACCCTAGCTACTCGTTACGGTCTCTCTGCGTGGCATTTTTCTTGTCTCTGCCACCCTTGGCACAGCATGGATGTTGGTTTTTCACCAGCCGCCGTGCCAAAAAGAATTGTCTTTAGTTTAATTTATGTTTTCAGAGGTCTCACGGGGGTTAAGAGACCGAAAATTTCACTAGATATTCTTCTTTGAGTCAATTTTAGTCGGGTGTCCTGGGCCGATTGTTAGTGTTTTATGAGAAGTTTTACGAGGATCTGAATTGGTTTAGTAGTTTTTATTGGGGCGGGTCGGTGCCTCAGGTATGCGATGGCGATGTTTTTGAAGGAGGTTCTAGTAACAACAGTTTTCCGTTGCCGAGCTCTCCTGTCAAGGGGTTTTCAAAAATTAGTGCATGAGAAGTTTTCAAAGTTTTTTTTTGTTAGGCCACAGGGTCTACCTTTTCTTTCGGATTGCTTTTTTTTTTACTTGGCTTTTCCCATTTCCCATTTTTGAACCATGCTGCGCACACAAATATTTTCGAAAATGATATTTCCGAACCATTTTGTCGTGAAAGTACCATGTCATGTAAGAGTTGTGCTTTAAGCCAAACTTAAACTACTTTATTATTTATGACCAGCAAACAATGTCGTAACTAAACGTGTTCGTTCACGTAACAGCTGAGCACATTGGCATCATCAATCAAATTGAAGTTCGTTGTCGAAGCTTCTTATCCCCCACGTTATTTGTAACCGCAAATAAAGGGGGGGGGGGGGCTGTGTTCAAAGATGAGAGTTATGAACACACAATAATAGGCCCTTAGTTTCACGCATCTGCATAGCATACTCACATTTCCAATGTCACGCATTGTACACACGAGACCACCCAGCTTAATGACCTTTGTTTCAACAGCTTCAGTGAAATTAACGCTGTAGTTTTAACAGCTATTCGCTTGTGGGTTAGCATACCAAAAGGCGTTTCCCATTAAATTAGTCTTACGAAGGTGGGTTTTATTGTCATGATATGAAGCAGTTTATGTTGTAGCACACTTGGCCAGTTCTTAATGCGAATTTTCATTGACAAGGAGAATAAATCTGAGATATTGTGTTTAGATGGTTTTCGTCCATTTTTGGGCAACATACCTTTTTCTGCTGTGTTTCCTTGAACTCAAGTACTCAGGATAAACGTAGGGATGGAATTGGTATATAAAAAACCATGCCATTTTGTTTCTGAAATTGGCTTATCTATACATCTCAATTCAGAAATCGTTCAAGAACGTAAAACACTTAAAGGCTAATAACACACTTTTTGTGCAACACTAACAGATAGTATGATGTCTATTATCTGTTTAAATGCTATGATGTTACTGACAGTGTAAAACGTTGTAGTGACGTTGATTTTTCAATCTAGGTCCTCGTTGGGTTGAAACAGAAAGAAAATCCTTAATGCTTTAGGTTTTAATTGCTTCATTAGCAGTTTTTCATATGTTCGCAAGTTGTGATGTTTCGGATGTATGATTTTAGATATGCCTAAATTCTGTCAGAACTTAAAAATGGCTCCACTGGGACATCTCATTCAGGAGTAATGAAAAAATGTACATTTTTTACTGTTTATTGCCCCATAGGGGAGCACCCATATTTGGGTAGCAATGTTTATGTCTTGATTAAAGAACCGTAACTTTGTATGTGCGTACTCCTAGTAAATACCTCACTTCCCTTTCGTGTTTGAGGGTCGTTACTGTCTCTTCCGTGAAACCGATCTCACAGTTTGGATTGGGTTACGGAAATTTCTGTCTTGATTAATGTGAGAACTTGTGACGATGATTTCTCAGTCTAGGTCCTCGTTTGGGTTAAAACAGAAAGAACATCCTTAATGCTATGAGTTTTAATTGCTTTATTAGCAGTTTTTCATATGTCTGTGTGAAGGTTCGATACCTCTCCTAGGTAATTGGGCGTGCGTATATTCAACAACCTTGATGCACTGCAGATCCAAAAGAATCAGTTCTCATGAAACACTGACAGTTTGTCAAATTAAGTTTATTTAGCAGTAGCAGTATTTGATGTAATGTGGAATGAATGCCATTGAAATCGAGCCAGCTGATGCTTTGGTTTTGCAGTACAGTCTACAGTGTTCTCATGTTTTTTTTTTAAACTGCTGATGCGAGTTTTATTTTGTTATTTTAACGCTGAACTCAAATATGGCGAATGTAGATGAAGTTTTTTCTTTTCGTGAGACGCTAGCGGTTTCAGGACTTGAGTCACAGAAAATGCTCCACACAATTGAGTGGAAAGAAATGCCAACGTGGACGGAGGTCCGACGGTCCGCGTGGAAGAAGAAGACCGACAGCTGAACCCCGTTCTTCAGTTGAGAAGCTCCCATTTAAGGAGTTGAATCACACAATTGAGAAAATCGTAAATTCCCCGAATATCACGAGTCGAGCCCTTAAGCCTTTAAGCAGGTGATGAATATCTGGTGATTACGCCTGGGGTTTTGTAGACCAGAAAAATTGGTCGACGCTAGTCACCTGGCGATCATCAATCTCTGCTAACCTTTGCATTCTTTCAGGCTCATCGCAGGACCTCTTCCCCAGCCTGATAACCATCTTTGATGAAATGATCTCGTCCCACCAGCAGGCTTCGGAAGACACTGCCAGCGCCCAAACAGACGGACAGAACAATCAGTCCTCAATCCCACTTAGTCCCAGACTGTGCGACTATACTCGCCGTTTGCAGTTCTTGCGACGCAGCTGTGACCCTTTAGATACCCAGAATAATAATCCGAAGCTTAGTCCGAAGAAGCCGGAGTTTCCCGTTCTTCGGATAACGGAACCCGGTGATAGTGAGCACGTACGACGGACGGAAACGAAGCGCGTGTCGAACGTGACCACGTGCACAGTTATGAATGGATTCGGTGACGTCACCGTTGTAAATAGTGTTGAAACGAGTGTGGTAGAGTGTGTGAATAAGATGATAAACCCATTCCCGGAGGGAAACTCCCGATTCTGCCGTCCTGAAATTATAAAGCTGTCAAGTTCTAGTGCATCAGAAACGCGACGTGCAACAACGGAAGTGCCCCTTGATGCGTTTAATAAGCGGAAGATAGTGTCGGAAGAAAGACCGAAGTCGGTCAGCAGTTCGTCTGGCCACCCTTCGTCGTGTTCGTCGATGAGTTCGGCGAGTCTCACATCGACGACGTCGTCTATACCGAGAAGTGTTTGCTCGGACGGACCACCGCCTTCTGTGGCCTACCTTGCAAGCGCGGAGAGCCTAGCGGACTCCTGCATGGATCTAAAAGTAAGTCCCCTAAACATAGCCTCATAATAATAATAATATTTTTTTGGAAAAAGCCTAATACGGCCATACAACAGATTCCTGAAGCGCCAACAACAATTTATAACACTAATAATGAAACACAAACTATTTTCTTCTTTCCATTGCATTCAAAACGAAAGAAACTACCTCACGGATTACAGTTTTATTTGTCGACTTTAAGATACCAGGGAAATTATTTAAGATACCAAATCAACTTGGAGTCTTGGGAATACGGGAATGCTTTTTCTTCCATAAGACCAAATGTGAATTTCTGCATTTTTTAAACACATCATCCTTACGAAATTATACTTGTCTTTTTTGTTATTTCTGTCTCAAAATTAATTGCTATTTAAATTGGAATGTTTGATGACTGAAATTTTGCCAGGTTGAGACTATGGACAACAGCAAAGAGTCGACTGGCATGAAGTACAGAGTAAAGATGGGATTGTGTCCAGAAGTCCAAGGTTTGATAAGTACAAGAATAATGCATAGGATCGGCAACAGATTGTTAGCTGTCGTTCTCTGTGAAACTGGCTGAAAGGCAAACAGGCGTTGAAGAATATAATATAAATATGAACTATCAAATTTTGACGTTCCACTCCACTGTCCTTCTGGTGTGCATCATAATCTTAATCAGTTATGCTTAAAAATAGTGCCAGCTATTGGGCATTAGTGCGTAAATTCAACTGAGATCATGTCGAACTAGTACGAAGAATTAGTGTTTTCGTTTATAATGAATTATAATGAAAATTTATATTCGTTTATAATGACTATTTATAATCATAAATTCATTTTAGTGTTTTTGGTCGAGTATTCAGTTTGATCATTTTACTGTTCTTGATGAAGGGTGTTCAGTTTGATTTTTTGTTTCTTCAGACAGCTTCTTCGGAAAGTTTTTCTTTCGGAAGGCGTCAGTTTGTAGGCAGAAAACCTAGTGAAAAAATCTGTTTTGCACGTGTGAGTGGCACCTGGAATTCGCACGGTTTGGCAAAAGCTCGCCACATCCTTTCCCACCAGACCGTTTCGACTGCAAAGTATCCTGACTTTTGGTCATAAAAGCAACTGTTGTATGCGAAGGAAGCACTATAGACGATGTCAACAGAGCACAAGGGGAATGAAATTTGACAAATAGCGGATCGGATTTGGCTCAAAGCTATAATCTTTCGTTTCCGGAGTACGAAAGGACAAATGACACTTGGAATAGGCTACTTGACGGGGGTGTGGTGATGATAAGGGTTGCCCGACGTCCCCACATCGCATTTTCTCTTGCTTTAAGCAGAAATACCCTCAGACAAACTTAGCAGATATGATACAGTTTTGTTTCGAAAGATTACAGTTTTTGCATATAAATAAATAATAATTAATATCCTAACTCTCCTAATTTCTTGAAATATAGCTTTGTATAGGTCAGTGTTTAAATAAAGACACTCAGTCATGAATAATAGTATCTTTATCAACAAAGACAGAACAAAGTTACATAGGTAAGAACAATTAAAATGTGTATAGTAAACTAGACCCCTGGTTTCTGTTTCTGTAGACAACTTCCGTCTCAACTGTGGTATTTCACGTTGAAAGATTTCGACTTTTACCTATGCAGCATAACGTAACCCAGCGGGCTCGTTATGTCGACGAGGGGTTGCTCAGTCCCAGAAACGAAGTACACCAAGTGGCGCGTGCCAATGCCGCGGTGCCGTGCCGCGCCGAGGTGTACACCGGTGGCGGGGAGTGAGCAAGCCCTCGGTACCGTATGTCGAGCGGCCTGATAAAGTTGGTACTGCGCATGTATCCGGAGACCATTATTTTTATATTTTATTATTTTTATTATATTATTTATATTATATTTATTATATTATTTTATTATTTTATATTTTATTATTTTTATAAACATTGTTTGAATAAACCATTATTTTTATGGACACACTTTGCTCGGCAGACACAAGGCCACGTAAACATCATTTTAGATCCCGAGAAATTTTCCATTTTTGGCAAAAGCGAGATTATATATTAAATTATGATAGTTGGAACCGAGGGGTTGCAAACTCTCCGCGACCTACTGTATACTCTTTCCCGGCACCGACAGAAGAAAGCGGTGTCGCCCATAAACTCATTTCCTGGTTCTAAACATGCCGATTTTGATGTTGCAATAGGTGGCAGCCGGTGTCGACTGGCGTTAGCCAGTGCTGACACCGGTTGGGCACTGGGCACTTGCTGTACGCCAAAATCGAGAGTGAGTAACCCCACGGTTGTGCCTGCTTTAACCAAGACTTTAACGGTAGCTCTGTTGTTCACTGAGCTTTGTTTCTTCTCCTTTTACAATTTTACTATGTACCCGATTAGGAAATGCAGTGTTACTTATCACAACTCAGCATGTCTTTTTGACGGGTATAGCAACCCAACTGCACCCATGTTTTCTCGCAGTTTTAGCTAGGAAAAAAAATATGGAAATACCACTGTGTGTTTTGGCAGTTAGTGTTTGGGCATCTGTTTTTCGTGTTATTCACCGGCGCCTACAAATGACGACTGCCTCATTAACTCTGATAGGTCTTGATGACAACTTTCCTTGCGCTCTTCTGCTCGAGAATAGTAAAAACAAGACCAAAGGTTTCGATGGGATCCCACAAATCTAACATAGGATTCAAAGGATTGGGTCATGTCTTCGCCATTCAGTCTTCGTCAGATTCCTTGAATACTTTTCCTGCTAAAATAAAGTGCGAAAATGTATTCAGCATTTCTCCTTGCCCCGATACCGAATCTCAAATCGATTTCAGAAACAACTTTGAGCTTCAACTAAAATTCCAGTATCAGCCGAATTCGTGATGAGCCAATTGTCCAGCAAGAAAACCAAGTTCAGATATGGATTCAGCGACCTCCTTACCCCCTCAATAAATATCTTATTAGCTTATAAAACATACATGTTTTACCGCAAACTCGATACCCCTTGTAAAGATAGGACTAAAGGATCCATCTACGAACTTGACCTGTACTTTACCAGTGAATCCTCATTGAACAACGTCCTCACTTGAACATTATATATCAACCCGTTTGACATTCGACTACACTAGATCTCTCCGACGTCACACAGAATAAAGAAATGAATGCCGGCATCCAGGCGCAGAGCTATACTAGTTTGAGAATAAAGGGGTGGGACTGCTATAGCTGAAAACTGGTCGACAAATTGTGTGTCCGGTTGAACTACTTGTCCGGCAAGAAAATAACTTTCATATTCGGATTCAGCATGTCTCCTTATCCCTAAATCAACTATCTGACCTGTACTTTGACCCAAAGAGTCATCGTGCCAGATTTTAGCAAAATATCTCAAACCCTTCGAGAGTTATCGTGCCAACAGACGGACTGACGGACAGACGGACAACTTTTGCGATGTCATAGGTATCCCTCCACTTACGTTTTGGGATCCCAAAAAGAAGGAAGAGACATGATCATTAGTATTCTATAAAGTTGGAATAGCGCACATGTCATCAGTTTGAAGCTACATCACCCTTCGATCCGCCAACTGAAAAGATTTGCTGATCGGAAATTGTACTCATAATGTAATTTCATGTGTAAGGGTCTGATAGCCCAGATACCAGGTCTATGGCAATATGGTTTTCATTACGTAGAGTAGGTAAGATAGTTTATTTTGTCATTATCTTGTCATATTTTGTCACATTCAAACTGAACAAGAACGGAGTAAATGGAAGAAAAAGAAAGAAAGAACAAAAGAGAGAAATGACAATTAGCGATCAATGACAAAATGTATACAGCACACTACAAATGAAGAAAAACATAAAGGGCAAGTTAATCAGTGATCATCCATTGGGAAGAAAGTACCGGTAACCATAAAACCCCAGTGGTCCTCAGACACTGCTCACCGTGTAAACAAAAATAAAAAAATTTCGTCTTCATATTGGTCTTCCACGTCTGCAGCATCTTCGTGGCTCTGCCTATCTTCACTCTGTTATTGCAAAGAACAGTCCTCACACGGTCATCAGCGCCTCCAAGAATCCACAGTTTCATCACCGTACAAGCTTTTGACCCAGATAGGGCCGGATAGCATCGTTTGAAATGTAAAAAATAAAAACGTAGTCGTTCCTTGTATTTTTTCCTCGAAATACCTAATTGGTCCCCCTCCCTATATCCGTTTTAGAAATATCTCCGGGAATTTAAAACAACTGAACTGGTCAGACACATCATGCAGAGTTTTAATAATAGTGTCAATCACGAAGGGAAGCGAATTATATTAGGCTACAGTAAGTTGTGGATAGATGATGTAGACTGATAATGGTGTCATAGTGTATTTGTTTGTTCCTTCTTGTAGTAGTGTTCTCATCTTTCTTTATTTTCGTACTCCCTCATACAATAATGTTAATGCCCCTCTTAATGTTGCTCATTCTGGTAAGGAGCCGGCTTTTGGCATACCGGAGCTTCGGTGAAATATTTCACTCTCCTAAAAACGGAAACTTCACAGGTTATCAAATAATGGCGGCGCGACTCAAAGACCTGTACACAGATGCGTGTGATAGCAAATTGCCAGATTGGTCTGAAGGGTAGTTGGGGTTCATAGCGAGGACTAGGTCTGACACCATGGTGTCCTTGTTTGTAGGGAGTGACAACTCCGCGGGTAGTTCACCCCCAGCGTCCGGGCCGCGTTAGGACCATTATATCTGTAGAGTTTTGAAGATTGCGATGCCCCTCTCTATTCTAATACTCGGGGTTTTGACACCTAATCGGGTTATAGTCAATCCCTAGCATGGGAAAGCCTTGAGGCCAGGACAGACTCCCCAGGTGCGAATTTTGCTCCATTCACATATGTTTGGTAACGAATCAGTCATGGTCGATTAGATATGTCACGCCTTGAAGTATTGAGATTTGCGAATATGTTGCCAAGTTAGCTTTCTCTGTTATATCTGAATCGTAATGGAGATATGAGTGGGATTCTGTCTGGCTCTTAGAATAGCCTAGGAGGAGCTGAGAGCTCTTACTTGTGTATATGTGTGTTCTGAATTGCATGTATTATTTCGGGGGAGGGATGTTACTGCACAAAATTGTTTCGTCTTCGGTTTATCTCGAGACTTTTCAGTTAGATTAGCTTTCTCTGTTATATCTGAATCGTAATGGAGATATGAGTGGGGTTCTGTCTGCTCTTAGAATAGCCTAGGAGGAGCTCAGAGCTCCTACTTGTGTATATGTGTGTGCTGAATTGCATGTATTATTTCGGGGGAGGGATGTTACTGCACAAAATTTTTTCGTCTTCGGTTTAACTCTTGAGACTTTTCAGTTAGATTAGTAATGTTCAGTCTCAGTCAGACCAGAAAGTTCAGCTTTAGCCAATGCTGTTTTCACTTTAAAACTAAGACCCCCCCCCCCCCCTCGTATAAGTTTCAGAGACGAACATGGTAGGTCTATTTTAGTTTAATACTTGTTGGGATTCATGCAAAATCTCAATCGTGAAGTCGGATCGGGCCTAAATTGCTTAAATCTGGACTGGAGTCTAGTAATGTACGGTTGTGATAATGGACTATGGGAGGGGCCTATGTTTAGTCGGCATCGGATAAGATCTCCCTAAAATTAGCCTACCCAAGTGCCAATTATTTTATCAGCTACAATGGATGCAGAAATATTCATCCAACACTGATGATTCCTTTGTGAACATCTCACTTGATTTGCTTGTCTAGTTTTTGGTGCGATTTATAGTTGTTGCATCTACGTGTTATTACAGTTTAAAGTCGACACGTTTGATCGTAAACATGATGCTTTCAGCTTTCTGATACCAAGTCTTTCCAGTTGATCTGAATCAGTAGAAGGACCACAATATTCGAATCAGAAAAGAAGTTCAGGGCGTTGTACATTATTGATAATAATAAGGTGCTAGCACACCGATTTGAGGCCATGGTAGTTTGGTAACGAAAAAAAAAAAGAATAAAAACACAAACGAAAAATCATCAATTTCGTATCGCTCTAAATCCACAGTAGAGCTTTAGAAAACAGTTGACTTCGCAGTTTACTTAACTGAGAGATCACCTGTCCAGTGTCCACAAATACCGACGTATTGTAAGTCACTTGTGCTGTAAGCCTACTGATTTACGAATCGGCTGGGCTGGCAATTGGTTACGTCTCATCTGGCAAATAGTTGGGAAGTTCATCGGATGTGTGTGTGTGTGTGGTGTGGGGGACAGGGTGATACTATTCACACATATTGACCGGGTGCCGATGGCATTTCTTGATATATGAGAATACGTATACCTTGTATGGGAAAGCAGGGTTTCCATACTAAGACTTATTTTGCTTGCACCGACACCAACTTACTTCCATAACTACCTCCGTCTGCCTGACCCGTAGTTTAGTGTGCTTATTGAGAACCCCTTCAATAGGTTATAAGTTTGACATTCAAAGGTTAATCGTCTTGTTGATAATTTCTAGTTAGCAAACAATATTCAGTAAGTCTGTCAACAGTGATTATCTTGTAAGTGATGTTCAGGATGAACTTTACCCTAGGAAGTGGCTTCTTATAAGAATAATTGAGAGCTTAATGAGGGAGCAACTTTGGGAAAGTGAGGGCGATGGGAAGGTCTGCGATGCGGTTGCCTTCCTTCAGGGGTATCAGCTTATCGTCATAATCAGCAGTGAGTTGTCAATAGTTGGCTCACTGGTTTCTGTCAATGTCTGTAATGCCGGGCAGTTCGGTTTAATTTACCAGTAGTGAAAAAATAAAAACACAAATTATAAATAAAACCCATCAGGAAAGTGTATGTAAAAGTTCTTGACTATGACAGGCTTCTGTCACTAGTAATACTAAAAATAGTAAAACAGAATCTGTTAAATATTTCTGAAGTTAAAGGAGCTAATTCGCGATTTTGCATTTACGGTCACTAGTTAGGGACATTCAGGCTACAACTTTAAACCAGGAGTCGGTTCGCCCGGGCGAGACGTCTAGTGGCGAAATTTGGACGTAGCCTACATGGCTCGTTGTTGTCAAAACAGCCTCTAACAAGAATTCAAACAGAAAGACAATTATTAAACTTTTGTCTGGAATGAAAAAAAACAACAAATATCTGGCATTGGCTGTTTCCTTTAACACTATGTTCGTGAGTTTTTTTTTGTATATAACAATAAGATTTTACTTTTTTTTAGCTCGTATTACTTACTCGCTAGCAGTGGATCGCGATACAGTTAACAACTAGTACGTCTGATAACACTGCATACACATTTTGATAATAAATTAGAAGATCCGCAGATTACAGTTAGTATGTGCAATTTCCTTGTTAATTACAGCATAGGACGGACGTGTTGTACATGTTGGTTGAATGTGTGTTTTGGGGAAAAGTTTCGTACAGTTTAATTTGCCGATTTCGTGAAGGTCTGAGCTTAGGCACTTACATCCGAAGTCCATAGTCAGTTTGTGTTGTCTATCAGAGAGAGTAAAGAGGCAAAACTTAGCCAGTCCCCCTTCAGACGAAGTGTAGCCTACGTTGGGCCATGGATGATCTTCACCACTTCGTTCTGCATACTTTCCAGTCTGCAAAAAATCTGCCATATTTTCAAGTACCGTAGACAATGTGTCCATTAAACCCGTTTTGATCCTGGACAGAGGTCAAGAAAGAGCAACAAGGAGAGTGATCGTCAAACGACCCTCTTAGTGTGTAGTCTCCTAAGTGGTTTATGGAGGAAAATCTGCGCATTCATTCTGCGTGTTCTAACAGTTCACGACGTTCCAGGTGAAACACATAATTGAACTTCCCGAGCCTCCCGAGGAATCAAATTGCCAAACGCCCGAGTACGATTGGCCGACCTGGCCTGGCCGGACCAGTCAGACGAGAGCTGCCCGTGGAGACGCACAATCTCAGCTTAGACGCTCTGCAGAATCAGGTAAGAATACTTGAAGGTCCAGTCGAAGTAGTAGACGTTAAAATAATTTTAAAACTTAAGCGACCACGATAACATTTTCGTGCTACTTTTTATTTGTCCCTTAAAGTTTTGTGTGTCCTATCTTTCAGCTAGGAACACCCTTTTCTTCGAGTTTCCTTTGCGCCCACTTAGGCCGAAACCGAAACAATCGAGCTTGACAAAATTTCGCCTAAGATGGACTTAATCCAATTTGCTCAGTTAGAACATGCTTTACTTTTTATTTTGAAAATTGAAGGCTGAGGAGGAAATTGAGGCCCAGTTGATCTGTAACAGTTATTTTTTCATTCACTAGTGAGACCGCAACTTACGAAAAAGTTTCTTGTCCCACCTTACTTGGATCAACAAAGATGGTGGCTACGGATGACAGACAGAGAGCGTTGAACTCGAGTGGGAAATCCGAGTTTTGTCTCCCGTATCTGTCAACTCACACCTCTTCTTCCTCGTCAATCATATAGGATTGAGGGTAACTTTGACAGTTAGGAGTTATTAGGGGTAAGAGGTGCGTGTCGATAATCTCCCTAGTGACTCTTGTTTATCCTAGAAGTCTCCCAAAGGGAAGAGGTTGGAATGTTTCTAATAACTTTTAAAAGAACGTTACTTTTTTCCGCAAAAAAATGGGCGGAAAGGCTGTCACGTTCAGTTATTAGTTGCGTTTTTGCAGTTCGGCGTTTTGCTTTTTTATGTTTTCTAGTAATTAGGAGCCTCTGTTTAGCTAGCAAGTTTTCCTTGTAAGTGTCAGTTTAACGAATACAGAAAATATTGTAAATGGCCAGAAGGGCAAATGGAAAGTTAGGAGAGTTTTGACAAATGCAACTATTATGTCATGTCGACGACTTATTCTGTTTAACCCTCTCCTGTTTCTTATTCTGATAAACATAGTCAACGAATACAGAAAATATTGTAAATGGCCAGAAGGGCAAATGGAAAGTAAGGAGAGTTTTGACAAGTGCAACTATTATGTCATGTCGACGACTTAATCAATTTAACCCTCTCCTGTTTCTTATTCTGATAAACATAGTCAGCCTCGATAGTCGAGAGTCAGCCCAACACTTAAACAGAAGTTTATCGTCAAAGTATGTGAGAAATGTAGGCAGACACTGTAGCCCACTTAAGTTTTCCAATCAGTAAGTAGGCGAAAACGTTTTCAAATAAATTAAGCTAAATCGTATTTCCCCACTAAAAGAAACACAAAATTTATGAGTGCAACATTGGACTCCTTTTTCTTAGTTTACTGTTAGCAGACATTCGTAAATAGAGGGCCGGATTTGACCAGGGTTGCCCAGAGCTGGACTAACAAAAGTGTCAAAATTCCTTACAAAAAAAGTGTTTTTTGATACCTCGAATATTTGACAGTGCAAAACGGAACTCAGCTCAATTTTATTAGAGCTATATTTTGGCCCTTATCGGCAAGGGTCCTCTTCAGGTCCAAAGCCGCTCAAGTTGGAAAAATTAACTTGTGCAAACACGAAACACAAACTAAAGATTCTAGCTTAGCGTTAAATATCTAACTTCGTCATACATGATTCGCAGTCAGCTTTGGCTGAAGGAATATTTATTAAAATGCTAATAACTGGTAATTATTTTGGATTTTAAGAACATTTCGAAACATTTCTTTAATTGTTAGATCACAGTTTTATAACAAAATGAATGAGCTTGCTAGCGTCAAACTGAAAATCAAAGTAAAGTAGATGTTTTGGGGTGAAAACCCGTAACTTTAGTAAATGAAAAGGTATCATTTTGGAGAAAAAGTGTCATGGTGTCATCCAGAGCCAGAAGGTGTCAAAAAAGCACCAAAAAGTGTCACATTTGGCAACACTGCGTTTGACTCGGTCGCAGGCCTCAGCTATGGCTGAGCGTCACGCCGTGTACATCCGAGCCATAGTAAAACAAACTTTTTGCCCATTGTGTGAAAATCAGTGGCCCACACACACACACACAGATGTCCAGTCTTCCATCGGTCTCTCCGCTTCAGACAGCGATGTGTTCAAACTTTCAGTCTGCTTTGTCATCCAGGGAAGAGAAAAACTTTATTTGCGATTGTACGAGTTTTTATAGCCCGTTTAACCGCACGGCTGAATGGTCCCGACACTTTCAAATATTTTGATCGATTAAATTACTTTCTATGTGTAGTTGAGGGATCCACCCTAGTAAATTTAGTGATTTAGGATGACGTAGCAACTATACAGGATGAATGCGCACTTCACCATTAAATCTCCAACAAGTGCTTTTTGCAGGTAACGGAGAGGGTGGGGTGCCTAATTGCACTACATGCGAGATTCATTCAGCAGATAGAAGTCTAGAGACCGAGTGCTCAGCACTTCGCAACAAATCGTTTAATCTCTTTGGGGTTTTGTGCAAGAAGAGAAACATGGTGTTTCGTAGAGGTTTTGTTCCGGTTTTTACTGAATTTTTGAGACACGTTTAGATGACTAAGAAATTCACAGATGGTGATGTGCGTTAGATATGTCATCGAGTCTAGCTAATTATGAACAGATCAGAAAATGTTTTGGTATTGAATTTTATTTTAAAATTAGGAATACCATTTAGGGAGTAAGTGTTGGATTCAGGTGCTAGTAAACCGAGCAAACTGTTTACCTTTTGTGGTGGTAACGTGTGGAATTCTAGAAAGGGTCCGAATGGTCTTTGCTTTGTAGAAGTACTCTTTCAAACAAATTTGGAGCTAAGATAACGTGTTGTCCCCAGATAGAAATACTCTTTCAAACAAATCTGGAGCTAAGATAACGTGTTGTCCCCAGATTGCCCATCTATTCCCCCCTCCCCTCCCGTCTTCCGTGCGTCGGTCCGAGAGGAATACTGGCAATCATTTCCCCCATATCCCGCTAATTCTTCTAGCCAATTTTTACGTAGTTTCGTCCCATCATTTATTTCTGGTAATTTCTTGTAAGTGTATAGTTAATTTGTTTCTTGTGTGTCTGTGTATTTTGTAAATTTGTATTCCTTTTCTAGCTTTTAGCTATTCGGATTAAACGTGATTGATTGATTGATTTTCCACAACAAGACTAAACGTGTCGATGGGATCCCAAAAATCTAATATTTGATCCAGACAATTGGGTTTTGTCTTCGCCAGATCCAGTCTTCGCCAGGCTAATCATCTGAGAAAACCAAGTTCAGATATACCTCTATAAGCCAAATCTATTTTGACGATACTGACCGAAACTTCCTGCTTTACTTCTGCCAAATTTGCGGTTTCGCCCGAATTCCGAGCGAACTACTTGTCGAGCAAAAACAGAAAATTCAGAAACGAATCCAGCGTATCTCCTTATCCCTATAAAGAACATCTAATCAACTTTAAATAAAACTTTGACTTTAAAAAAAATCCGGTTACAACCGGATTCCGGAATAATTATATGTCCGGGTTAAAAATGATTCGCATATACAGAACCAGTGTCTCTTCTTACCCCTAAATCTGTCATCTAATCAACTTCAAATACAACTTTTGCTTTTAACATGTTTTCCGGTTTTGACCGGCATGTTCAGCATGTCTTCTTACCGTGAAATCGAACATTTAATCAACTTCGAACGAAACTTTTACTTTGAACCAACTTTCCGGATTTTGCCGGATTCCGGACGAACCACTCGTTCGGCGAGAAAACAGTTTTCACCGTCGTGCCCAGCATGTCTTATTCATTCAAACCAGTTTTCCCGGTTTTTGCCGGATTCCAGACGAACTACTTGTCCGGCGAGAAAATGGTTTTCATCATCGTGCTCAGCATGTTTTCTTACTCTATAATTGATTATCACATAAGCTCTTTAGAAATATTTGGTTTGTCCCTTAATTTGCACCCCTTCTCCCACCCCCAAATGTAAGGCTACAGAGCCCATCCAAGAACTTGACCTTACCCTTGAACCAAACAATCCTCACACCAAGTTTCATCAAAATATCTCATTCCCTTCAAGAGTTATCGTGCTTACAGACCGACGGACGGACGGACAACTTTTGCGATGTCATAGGTATCCCTCCACTTACGTTTTGTGATCCCAATAATGGAGATGGTCTGGAACATTTTCGCTTCAGGTGCCAAGAACTTTCGCATTTGAGGGGTTCATTGCAGGTCTGGATGCAGAAATCCCCCTGGATACGTCCCTGGCTCATTCTTTTATGGGAATGGTGGGCAGCTTTTTGGTATCCTACGAAACACCTCACCAAGGGCGATTGCTTCTTTTGGTGATTTTGGGCAGAAATCACTTGCTCCTCTGGTCTCGGTCTGTGGTCGTGAGGGGGAACAGGGATCCGGGGGGAGTGCAACGAAAATTGACATTTTTGAGTAGCACGCGAGCTCCAGTTCCTAAGCTATACTTCGTCGGGGGGGGGGTAGAAAGGAAGGGGACTTAGTGGAACAGCTTTTTCCTGTCGTGATCGTTGTCACCTCCCTCTTCTCAGAATCGTGATACTTCGACTGTCCTTACTCAGAATTGACGTGCTGTGTATCCTTTGGTAGATATTTATACCGATAAATATTTCTGTGATCATTTAAGTAAAGTGAAGCCTATTGTCTGTCAGTTTCTTGCGGGATGTGGGTGGCGGGCGGGAACCACTACTCGAGGCCTTGGCCACATGCTGATCTTTGGTGCAAGCCTCCCAAGAAAATGGCCCTCATAATCGACTGATTGCGGTTAAAATTCACATTTCATGGAAACCCCGGTGAGGTCTCTGAAATTTAATTTGTATTTTTGTCTCTTTGTGGAACTTCGTGAGTCTTACTTATTTTTGGTGCGTCAGTTCAAATGATGTAAAATTATGGCCTTCTTATTGCATTAAATTCTATGTTTTATAGAAGCATTCTAGGTAAAGTGTATAATGCGTTCGTCGTTCCTCACTTTCTTGCATTAACACCGTTTGGAGTCCAATGTTAAAGAATTGTGGATGTGTGTTTATAAGTGTGCGAAATATCTGTTGATACTTCCACCTTAGTAAAGTAACTGCAGCGTATCGAGGAAGTAGCCTATGGAGTAGCCTAGCCTGAAATTCCTGTACAGAAGCGTATAATGCGCTATAGGCTTTTTCGAGGGCTTTGTAGTTGTTTTCGTTGTGGATACGTAGTCGTCTGTACTGTCGTTTTGACAATGTATTGTGCATTCTAGAAATTATAATTCTTATATGGTCTGATGCAATAGAGTAGGCCTATTCGGATCTTAGTCTTTATCAGTAAGAAACATTAGGCTTCACTAAAAAGATCACGGACACAGTAATCTGTATCAATGTCTATCAAAATACACTCAGATTCCAGCAGTCCGTTTTTGCTGTCATTTCCGACTGAGTGTAGAAGACAAAACAAGTGGGAGGGAGACAACTATTGGCGCATTATGTGCTTCTTCTTTCAACTTTGCCCCCCCCCCCCCCGACCCGACGTTTGATGGTGTAGGAGAGGGAGCTTGCTTTTTACTAGAAAATGTAATTTTTTTCAAATATTATGGAACTTTAACTAACTAGGACAGGGAGTTCGTATTTTACTCGAAAATGTGTATTTTTTCTAACATTCAATGAAATATCTGTAATGCTTCAGCTTTGCAAGTTCTAAATAAATAACTAGTGTTATTTATAGTAGCTGCGGATAGTCAACCTAACAAATTCCCGTACAATTAAAATGAGGCACAAACAATGAATACCTTTCGGTTGAGATTATGAGGGGTTGAATAAGTCTTGGCTTGTCAGGGGTAGCTACTCTTTTCCTTGTGTTTGCTTGGTCTGATCTAAAGTGTGAGGAAATAGGGCGATGCTGGTCACAGGTTAAACTTATTTCAGAAGTTCGTCGTCAGTTGGTATCTCCAGTCTGCAAGGGCCGGCACTGAAGCCTGACCAAGCATAACTTTGCAAGACCTCTTTTGGATAGATTCGAGTCTTTCTGTCTATTCTACCGTCAGTCGTTGGCAGTAGTTCTACCGCTTTATATTCTCCTGCGAGGTCCCTTTATCGGGATACTTTGGTAGTCCAACAACTTGTCTCGAATCGACCACCTGGATCGAAGTTTCGAATTTAATTCGATCTTGTTAGATACCGCGAAAATGATATTGAGGAGATCGAGTGGCAAGCTCTCCAGTGAGAACCTTATCGGCCTAATTCTGGTTTCTTGGCTCGTTTTTTTTGGGATCCCAAAACGTAAGTGGAGGGATACCTATGACATCGCAAAAGTTGTCCGTCTGTCCGTCAGTTAGCACGATAACTCTCGAAGGGGTTGAGATATTTTGTTCAGACTTGGCACGAGGATTCTTCGGGTCAAAGTACAGGTAAGTTTGAAGATGGGCTCTGTAGCCCCATATTTAAGGATGGGGAGGCGTAAGGTAAAGAGACATGCTGAACCGAATATGAAAATCATTTTCTCGCTGGACAGGTAGTTCACCTGGAATCCGTATAAAACTGGGAAATTCGTGAAAAATAAAAATAAAATCTTAAGTTGATTCGAGGTTCAGTCTAGTGGTACTTAGACATACTGAACACGTATATGAAAATTACTTTTTCGCCGGACAAGTAGTTCGCCCGTAATCCGGCCAAAACTGGAAAATTCGTTTCCTAAGCCAAGTTTTATTTGAACTTGATTAGATGTTCGATCCAGGGGTAAGAAGTCATGCTGAATCAGTATATGGCAATCATTTTCTACCCGGACACGATAGTTCGCCCGGAATCCGGCTGAAACGGAAAATTTGTTATAAGCAGAAGTTTTTTCTGAGGTTGATTACAGGTTCCGTGTAGTCGTAAGGGGGCATACTGAATCCATATAATATGTAAATTATTTTCTCGCCGAACCAATAGTTCGCCGGGAATCCAGCCAAAATCTGAAAATTCGTTAAAAGTTGAATGTTTATCTGAAGTTGATTAGAGGTTTAATATAGGGGTAAGGAGATATGCTGAGTTCGTTTTAGAGCTTTTTTTTAACGGACAAGTAGTTCGCCGAGAGTCCGACAGAAACCGGAAATTCGGCAGAAGTAAGGCAGCTGGAAGTTTTGATCAGTTTCGTCGAAGTAGAGATGACATATAGGGGTAAACACATACACTGCATCCATATCTGAACTTCTTTCTCTCAGATGATAGCCATTGGTCTTATCTGTTTCTAAGTTTTAATAGTAAAGTTTTCAAGGAGTCTGGCGAAGACCGGATACCTAGAAGATCCAGTTGTCTGGATCAATTATGAAATTTTTGGGATCCCGTCGAAACCTTTGGTTTTGTTTTTTCAGAAGACTAGTCTAGCCAGGGAGCCGAATTCTGCATCGTGCACCCACCATTGACGAAAAATGGAGCGCATTTCGGCCCTCTGGGTGTGTTTCCGTTATATAGGCTAAAAACCTGCTAAAAACTACCAACTATTCAGCAATTATTCCCCATTTTTCCTCGAGGTGGGATTGAAAACTTGAACGTACTTAGTAAAGAGTAGACCAAGTTCTACCATAATCAAGACCGATATGCTTGGGGCAGGTCCGTATCCATGAATTTCTTCCAGGTGAGTGGGGGGGGGGGGGTGCTACCCATGTGTCTGACCTAATCCATACCAAAATGTAAACAAAAAAGATGTAGGTCAGAAGTAAAAGCCAAACAAATTATTATTTGTGTATGTTTCGTGGTGGGTAGATCAAACCCGTACTCCCCTGTTCGGATATCGTTCTGACTCACTGTGTTCATATCATACAGTTCTTTCCGTCTTTAGTTAGGTTTTCAGTGAATTGAAACAAATCACTTTGGCGACAAGTTTCGAGGGGGGGGGGGGGGGCGAAACCCATGAAACAAACGAACCTTGTCAAACGTCGTAGGGGAGAAATGTTGCGGTTAGGCTAAACTCGTCTAAGCTCGTATGATTTTTCGTGACTGCACTCCATAAATGTCAGAAAATCGGCGTCGGAAGATGCTTGAGAATTATGACTTCCCCCTTCGGACATGGTGCCGTAATTGCTATCTCATTGAAATCAGCCGTCGACTATGTCTAAGTGTTCGTTTTCGGGCTTGATTGCTCTTTCGGGTGGGTCGTCTAAGCAGCGGCCCCACTTTGTAATGTCAGCCAATAATTCTAAATCGGTCAAGATTGTGTAGCGATAACGCGACAGATTTTGGGTCGAACTTTTCTTACGTTTTGTGGATTCTGTCTGGTGGCTCCTGAGCGTGGAGACGAATGCTGGATTTTTCGGGCCATAGATTGGTGTTGTAGTGAGCTTTCAGTTTCCTTAAAGGACACCTGAATGAAGAGTACCAAGTATCATCCCTTTCTGTATGACGTCCGTTAACATTGCCTGCAGAAAACCCATTCCAAATACGAAATACCGTTTCCAAGCTATGATTTTTGCTCCATTTTGCATCTGTCCTTATTTCAGTACCGAGCAACTTTAGAAATGAACAAATATCTCCAATCAACCCTTCTTCTGTAATATTTTTTAACCGGATAAGCCCAAACGTATATCTAGAAGAAATTCCAATACGATCCGGCCAGCACTGTACAAGATTTGAATGAATTGCGCTTTTTGTCTTGGAGTCTGCATGTGCAAACCTCCGGAAACAATCATCCCTATTTTGAAAACGTCACGCTCAGGAGAAGAATGCCCTCCGTGTCCATATCTGTAAATGCATTCTCCATGGTGTGTTCAAGTATGGTTTCATTGTTCAGGTGTCCTTTAAGTAAACACCTTATATAAATATGTGTACGCAAATAATTCGAAACAAGTAATCGATAATCGCAGCCCTTTCAGTTCTGAACGGCAAGGCCTATTGAAAGCAGAACGCTACGCGTTTTCGTTATCTTAAGGCGTATTCTCGCCGTTCCCCGATGACTCCACTTGAGGAGTCCCCGCGTTTTTGTTTGTCCTGGGGACTCACTCCCCGTATTCTCGCGAGTCCCCACGGACGAGAAATGCTCCGGTTATCATCACCATCATCAAAAAGGACTCCCTTTCAGATTCGGAGGGGAATCAATTTTTGCTGGTGTTGGTGCAATGTATAATTAAATAAAAACAATCAGAATAAACGTAACCAAAAGTAAAGTGGATCCGGACTAATTTCGTCAACTGCATATTTTTTTTTTCGAACAAAATCCATTTTGGAAGCATTTCCCGTGTTCTCCCTGTTTCTGTACGCGGAGTCCGCGTGGAGTGACTCCCTCTATTCTCGCCGTTCCCTTCGATTCCCGAGGAGTCCTCGGGGAACGGCGAGAATGCGCCTTTAGCGTTTACCTATCTCTTGGGTATAAAATCTAGTGCAGTATCGGTATACGGCCCCAGAAAGCGTACATAGAGGTCCTCTTTTATGCCTGTGAACAAGAGTTTAAAGTAGCCATCTTAAAATGCTGGTTTTGGCTCAAACATTATGACTATCATCCCTATAGCCTAACTTTCAAAAACACAAGAAAGACTACTAGGCAATTAGATTATTGGAAAATGCTTACGAAATTTCAGTCAATCTAAGAAATTACGATTAGAATAAATTCAGTTACTAATCAGCCCTCAACTTGGCCTCAACAAACACAATTCGTCGCTCCAAAACTACTTAGTGAATCAAATACGTTATAAAGTTTTCTCTGTTCTGCAAACAAATAATAAAACCAATTCATTTTTACGAATTTTCTCTTACGTCAACATCTCGTCACTGTGGATCCTGTTTCCACCAGCTTTCCCAAAATTTGAATTAACTTAGTAGAGTTAAGCGGTGGATTTTTTTAGTCGCCCCGCGTCTTTACCCTGGCAAGCCAAGTCAAGTTATTAGCGTCAACTGCAAGTTACAAAGCATCATAATAATAATTTCACTAAATTGCCACAGCAGATTTGTCTAAAAAGGTTAAAAAAGCAAGACAAGTTAAGATAATAAGAAAAATAAACAATTAATACAATTTTATACAGTGAAATTATCGAAGTAATCTGTGAGGAATTGAGCTAAGTTATCGGTGCGTTTTTTTCTCAAGATCAAACAGCAGCCCTTCAAAAAAAAGGAAAAAATCAAGAAACAGAAGGTTTGCGATTGTTCTGGGCAGGTGAACACAATGTGTGTACTACATCTTTAAATGGAAGTCAATACTCTCTATGACTAAGTCCATAACACGCCAGTGATTCTCAGGAAAAAGGAGGAAACGTGTCCGTAACGACTCAAACACAACGACTCAGATCCTGAGTCAGCGCAGCTTTGAAACCGTTTCTGCGTTTCTTCCACAGGTACGCGGAGATTCTGCATCGGCAGGGAGAGATAAAGCCAGGCTTCACCTTCCAGATTACCAGACGTTCGGGTCCTCCGCATAGTCAAGCCAACCCTTCCAGATTTTTATGATAATGATGAAATCCAATTTTCCTATTCTTCAACATTTCCTAGATGTCCCCTTCGCATTTCAAATATCTCTTGCATCCCAGTCAGAACTGTCAATCACTTTCCCTTTCCTTTCTACATTTGCATATTTGTTCTGTCTCTTGAATGGATTGCCTCTATGGTACCTTCCAGACATCCGGAATCTGGGGTGTCCAACACCCCAGACTTCCAGACGTTTTTGGCTTGGCTTCACCTTTCAGATCCGTCTCAACGAAAACGGATGTCTGGAATCCGGAAGAAAAATCTGGAAGGTGAAGCCTCGCTTATAGTCATCAAGAGTATAAGCGACAGTGATCCTCGAAATTGGTTTCCATGGGTTCTAGAGATGAGATTTACTCGCTGTAGAAAGGTCGGGAATCGTGCGATACCTCCTCTTAGGTTTTGGGAAAATAAATAAACGCGAACGTCAATTCTGTGGCGTTTGTAGAATGAAGTTATGCAAAATCAGCTAGCTTCGATGAGTGTGGCCTAATGAAAACGGAAACGAAAACTTATGACATTGACAATGGTACCGTGTTCTTCAAAACTGTGCTAACTGAAAACAAAATTTGAAAATTAAGTTAACTATACCATTGGAAAGAACATAGCTGATCTGGTATTCTGTAAAATTGTGCTAAGTGTTAGATGACGACAGGCAGATTAGTTTTAACTTTCTGGGTTCCTACTATCTTCATGAAGATGGCACACACAAAACTGGGCCCAAAAATTATGAAAATGTAGTTAGCACAGTTTTGAAGAACACGGTACATCTGGTTCTTTCGTTAGTTTTCCACTTTCGATTTGAGTGTACAACAAGTGCCCGGTGCTGCAGTGCCCGTTCGTCCCGGCACCGGTTGCCACGTCATTAAAATCAGCATGTTTAGAAGCGAAAATTCCCTTATTTATGGTCGACACCATTTCTTTCGCTCGGTGCCGGAAAAAGGTGAACGGCAGGTGTCAGGAACTGGGTGACCCCTTGCCTTTGCCCTCTTTACTTGGCTGGGGAGTCGAATTTGGCCCAGCTCGTCCTGCAGTGTCAGGCGCTTTCCCTTTTGATGGACAAACTTTGGTGGTGGTGGTTTGGTTCTGCTTCTTAGTATTCTGAAGTCCACGAACCCCGACTTTTATCGTGGAACTTTAAAACTGCTTGAGTTTCGTTTAAACAGATTAGTTTAGGTTTTGCAAGTTGTAAGAGCTTTTGTTTTTATCTTTAATACAGCCTTTCGGCTAAATAGATAAACATTATGTTTGATTTCCGATACCGTGATATGATACCTCGTGCTTCTTGTTTTATACTTAATGTCTTCCATTCTAGCTGAATCGGCAGACAGCGGCTTATCTCTGGAACCTGTCGTCGGCGCATCCAGCCATGAAGTCAGTCACATGGATCGGGTTGTCGCCGAAATCATCGACACGGAAAGAGTCTACGTCAAGGATCTGGGCGAAATCATTGAGGTAAGAGAATCCTTTAAGACGTCAATTACGTCCCTGATCTGAAAGGCCTAGAAAAATATTCATACATTATAAATATTCCTCCAGCCCAAAAAATATTCCTTCACACGAATTGTGTGTTTCCCACAAGTTCTTTTTTCCAACTTGAGCGGTTTTGAGCCTGAAGAGGACCCTTGACAAGAAGGGCCGGAATGTTTTTGAATGATATTATTATGTCAGTAAAGGAGCTACTCAGTAGTACAAAGGATTGGTGCATTTATGGACCATTTAAGTAAGATAATTAAAAGTATGTGAGGTTAGCTGGAGATTGATCGGGAGTTGTTTTTATGTTGATTAAAAGTTCGCTCGTATAACGAATGTAAATGATGTACTGTTTTGTGTTTTTTGTTCATGGCCCAAGGGCTTCATTAAACATCTATATATCTATCTACAGCTCCAATAAAATTTAGCTGACGTATCGGTTTTGCACCATCAAATACTATTCATACATTTCTGTCCCGCCACTGGATGTTTTAGTCTGCGAACGCGAACTCTTGACCTGACGAGTCTATGCACGAACTTTAAAGAAACATATATTTCTTTCTGTAAGCATTGTGTTCACAGATAGACATAGATGAACTGAATGATCATTTGGGGATCTCAACTTGTCGCGTAGTCTTTTGAATATTTTGGCATATCAGCTGCGCTTCAAAATGTTGGTTGTATACTTCGGAATATTATCAGCTACTCACGGGTTCTGTTGATATTTAAAAAAAAATAATAAAAAAAATAAGTCTGGCCTACTTTCTATTGGACCTATTGATTGGTTGGGATTGAATAGATATACCTAATCCCTCACTTTAGTTTGGGATCCCAGAAACTAAAAATATGACGTGCGAGTCAGCCATATTACAGAATGTTGTTCGGTTTGGTTTGTTCAAGATATCTTCATCTATTACAGTTAGTTATCTAAGAAATAGACAATATCAGCCAAAGTTACGGACGGATGGAAAGATTTACGACTCCATACCCCTCGTTTCGGATCCTAAAAACTAAGACGTTAAGCATAGGAAACTCTTGAGGGGTTTGCCACTCTCGATTTTGTACGGAAAGTGCCGGATGCCCACACCGGCAGACACCAGCCGTCACCGATTGCCACGTGTTACAATAGTACACTAAGAATTTTTGGAAGCAAGAATCACCGATTTTATGGTCGGTGCCGGCACTGCTGGTTGCGATCGGTGCCAGTAAAAGGTTTGTAAGCACGTGCCGAGGAGTAATTAACCCCTAGGGACTGCTGTTTTCGAAGTATTCTCCTGGTTTAGGTACACTTCAGAATGTTGGTTGGTATACTAGTTGTTCATGGTTCTCATTGGTCTTCACACGGACAAATATCACACGACTAACAGTATGTGGACATCTCTAACCAGTCACGAATTTATTTTATCGTCGCTCAGTCTCTAACTCGGTCATTCTGAATAGTTCTCAAGAGAACGGTAACCATCCTCTGGTCGTCCAGCACTGCAAACTAAATTAAGTTACCCGAGCAAGATTTGTGAACGTTGTTTCAGACAAATGGAGTTAATCCCGAGCCGTATGTGGGGAATATGGCATAAACAATAGAAACATTCAGTCCCGATCAGATTACGTACCCTATTAGTACCACACTCACGAACAAAGGATACAAATTCGATTTGCAAAAGCTTTTCCGCTTGAGGGGATGTGTACTAAGAACCATGCAATGTACACTTCTATGGTGACCTTTTAGGGCCATATCCGTCATTGATCTTTGAGTTTGTTTCAAGTAAATTATTTAAAAATGCAAATAATTAAGGAAAATAGCCGAGTGGTTTGAGGCCCAGTCACAGTTACCAACGCTTATATAAAGCTGAACCTTACGCGTTTATATAATCTTGACATGATATTGTGATCAACACTCAGTTCATTATCAGTACAGTATCATTTCAGACCCGAAAAATCCGTCACGCACCTATGTAAAACCCGAGAATTCTCTTGATGACTATCTCTCCTTGCCGAGGCAAAATCTCCGGCCTCTCCGGGTATCTAGCGGAAGAAAGGCAGAAGTGGTGTCACAGCTGCTGCCAAAGATCGCGGTGATTGATTGACACGGGATTTGAGTCGTTGAGTTTGAGTCGTACTGACACGCTTACTCCTTCTTCCTGAGGATCGCCGGCGTGTATTGAGCTCGCTCTGTGCAATTTGCGAAAACGCCAGTTACAGGCCTATATAGTATTGTTCATTTCGTACTCATTCAGCCGACGCTGTCATGTTTAAAGTTTAACCGAATTGGGCTGAGATACGACAGCCTACTTAATCATCACTTATTCCCTTAAATATGCTTGAAGACCCAATGAAAATGCGTTACATCGTTGCTCCACAATTGAAACAATCGATTTTCGTCGAATGAACTTTTTCTTTCGGATTTGTGATACCACTATAGGCGCAATAGCGGGCTTTCTTCAGAAGGGACCTTAAAATTTTGAAACTAAATATTTCCTGAGCTTCGCTTCATTAGCCATTGAAATGCACGCTTTGGTTGATATTCAAATTTTCCGCATCGAGGTGAGCTTTGTCTTGTCGGGCCAGCCGAGCATATTCTGAACGTCACTAATAGAGCCCAAGGCGAAAAGATTAAAAACACCTTAGCAGAGTCAAAATAATTTAGTCTGTCCAAATGCAATATATAAAGATAAACTGGCTTTTCAGTTAAACTTTAATGGCGCTAAACGTATACGCCAGCTAAGATTTGCTCTAGAGCGAAGAGTATTTGCTCTAGAGCGAAGAGTATTTGTTCTAGAGCGAAGAGTATTTGCTCTAGAGCGAAGAGTATTTGCTCTAGAGCGAAGAGTATTTGCTCTAGAGCGAAGAGTATTTGCTCTAGAGCGATCAGTATTTATTCTAGAGCGATCAGTATTTACTCTAGAGCGAACAGTATTAACTCTAGAGCGAAGAGTAATTGCTCTAGAGCGAAGAGTATTTGCTCTAGAGCTAAGAGTATTTGCTCTAGAGCGAAGAGTATTTGCTCTAGAGCGAAGAGTATTTGCTCTAGAGCGAAGAGTATTTGCTCTAGAGCGAAGAGTATTTGCTCTAGAGCGAAGAGTATTTGCTCTAGAGCGAAGAGTATTTGCTCTAGAGCGAACATTATTTACTCTAGAGCGAACAGCATTTGCTTTAGAGGTCTCTAACAAATCCATGATGGCTCTGTTACACTCGAGTTAGGGATTTTTATTATGGCCTTTCATGATAGTCAATCCACTGCAAGAATTGTAGGTATGCTCTTTGTAATAAATAGGGAGTTGATTTGGTCTTTATGCAAATGAAACAAACTATAGTTTACTTCACCTGGAAAACTTGGTTTTACAGCAAGCTTAGAGCTCTAGAACAAATCTTAGCCGACTTATAAGTAAGCTAGTAAGTAATTTACTTGTAACCCGCCATTTTTTAAAGTGGAGTAAGTGAAAGAAAATAAATAAAGCACTAAGGAAGACACATAAAGAAAGCCCAGAGCTTTATGCGTTTAGCGCTATCAAATGTGGTTCATTCAATTTTTTGGTTTATAAGTCTAATTTGGACAAGGCAGTTCAGTTCAGTTTGCTGATTATGGTCCTATGATCTTCTCTTTACCGTAAGTATTGCAGTTACGTCGTGGATCAAGGGGGGAAGGGGAATGGCCCGCTGTGGACGTGCTAAGGCTTAGGGATAAAGAGACTTCGGTAACTTGCTTCGTGGGAAGAGAAAATCCGGGAGTGTAACGAAGTACTCAGGGAACCGAAATTTATTTTCTTTGCATCATTTCTTCTCTACTTGCATGGTACTGACGAACGATAAATCATGAGAGCCTGTTTCAGCAAATGATGTTGGGATTTGTTCGCAACAACGAAAGGAAATAGTGCAGTAACAGAAAAAAAAATGTAGACCGAGGTTTCGATAATGTGGGGATTGCAAAAAGATCTGATAAAAAGAAATATAAAACAAATCAATTTATCTCTGATCCAAACATGGTGTTTCGGCATTAAAATGCAACGTTTCAGCGATTTGCGTAAAAACTAAAAAAATAAATACAAAAATTTTAGCGTGTGGGGTAAAACGCTACGCAGGACACACTCCTGAATCAAAAGCTTGACTTCTATAAAAGCCGACAGGGCACTGACCTTAATCGTATTTCTGAGGGAGTGGCCACTGTCAGTGTTAGTGTACAGCAAATGTCTTGGTGCAGGCTGACACTAGCAGGCACCAGGTGCCACGCTTTAGAACATTAAAGTTGGCCTGTTTATGGCCGGCAACGTTGGTTTCTGCTGATTGGTTCTGCTGATGTGGTAGCTTGTCAATCATTTCATTTATCGTCGCCTTAGGGCATTTTTAAATATAGGGAGCATTCCTGTTCGTGTGTATCTTATGAATAATAATAAAAAAAGTCACTGTTATGAATTAAACTGAACGCGAACCTAGCACGTTTCTGCGCATAAATGAATGTCGCCTTCTATAGTATAGACTGGTTTTAGCAGTCCTCTGCGAGGGAAGGACCAAAGTTGGCAAAGTAATTTCTCTGGCGAATACAACGGTCCTCGTCGCAAGATTTTGTTTCACAGTGTACCTTCTGTTTCCGTTAGCACATCCCTGTACCGTCAATGCCTGCAACCCTCTCAGTTGTGACCGTTTAAGTGAGCCTGCAGTCGAGATACTTCAAGGATCCTTGGTCTAAGAATCTCTTTCACTATTGGTTTCATTGTTTGTTTGAATTTGCAAAGTCACGTGTTTTTACTGGTGTGAAATATCATAGTTTTGCTTGCTCATTGTAACTTGATCAGACTTACATTAGTTGCAACAAGCGCCTTTATACCATGCTCGGAGAAATTTGCGTATGAACTCTGACGGTTCGCGAAAACCATAAATCTAAATTCCTCTGTACTTCCAAAAAGGGGCGATGTAGCGGACGAGTGGAAACGAATAAATTGTTCATCTTAGATTTTTACCGTCCCCAGAGTTTCAGTAATAATAATAATTGTTCATTTATGACCCAGTTAACAGCTAATAAGTTGACAAGAAGAAAAACAAGTGCGCAAGCGCTCAGACGTAGAGTGTGAAAGTAAAATGCTGATCACATTTTATATACAAGCAGCTTTAGAACCAAGACATTTTAATCCCCAATAACCAAACAAGTATTGAATAACCTAATTTGTTATCATCCCACTTTAAAAGTAAACAAATGTAAATGTGAACAAACCGCCAGTGTAAATCCAAAGAAATGTTGAAGATCTTGCACGAATAGCATTAGTTCAAACACTGAATGGTCTGCCAGCCAGTCCCACACTTAAACTTTTTTTCCGTTAGAAAGGTCATAACAGGTGCAATAAACCAAATCGTAGCAGCCTAATGCCCTCTTTGTTACAATTCATTAAGAACGGCATAGCATCGATCATAAGACAAAACAGTCAAGTTTCCAACTGTTCCTTAAAGGTTAAAATACGCCGCGTCGTCTTATTTGTTGCTGTTACACCAAATCCTCATCCATAGATATATCTCCGAAAATATACAAGTGTTGGACTTGAGACCTGTGAACTTGAGACGAACTCAACTCATGGGAAATCTGGGCCCAGCTGCCAATTAACGGGAGGGGGGGGGGGGTCTGGGCCCATCAGAATGCGTATTTAAACACCTTTTTTCTCAAGTAGGCCTATACCAGCTTAGAGTTTGATTCCAGTCACGGGTCAAAAACTTTTTTTTATGGGCAATGGGGGCCCACTTGCCCATGAATGGGGAGGGTGGGGGTGGTTCAACTTTCCCCAACCCCTATGATCCAAAAGCACAAAGGAATTTCATTGCCTTCTGTCCAGTTATTGTCAAGTTAAAAACATTAAAAAAAAATGGGCAATCTGGGCTCAATTGCCCCTGAACCAAGTGGGGTGGGGGGGGGGCTTGGGATCCGCAAAAAAAGTAGAAAGAGACCCCAATGCTCACAATCCTACCAAGTTTCAACTTGATACCTGTTGATTCCTGTCACGGGTAACAAACTTTACTCCTGGATCAATCTGGACCCAGTTGCCCATGAACGGGGTGGGTAGGGGAGGTGCAACTTTAAAAGCAGTTTCCTAGCCCCAGGATCTACACGTCCAAGGAATTGCATCGTCCTATGTCCAGTTCTGGTCAAGTTATGAACATTATTCACTGGGCAATCTGGGCCCATTTGTGCCTGAACCGAGTTGGGGTGACACCCCCAAAAGGCACAACTAGACCCCAATACCCACAAGTGTACCAAGTTTGAACTCGATACTTGCACTGGTTCACGAGTTATGAGCTCCACAAAATACGGTGAAAACCGAAAACCGAAAGCCGAAAGCTGCTACAGCGCTCTCAATAGTGGATTGTTCCAAGGAACACTCCACTAAGAAGGAAATACACAAAAGTAGGGCAATATAAATACTAAACGTAAAGGCTTTTAGGCGAAGACAATAACTACAAACTTTGTGTTCGAATAAATGAAACTTTTGTACATGCGAAGAGATACCAGAACGTGTAAAAAAAAAAGTAACAGCAAAAATAGAATGTCTTAATTTAAGCAGTTGTCTCGTGATTGTACAGCGCCCCGTCCTAGGCTTAAAACCGCAGAGGTCTATATTGAAACAATGGCAACTGTCCCTGGCTTGCAACAGGCTGACGAGAACCCTTGCCAAGAAGGGGTTAATCGCTGGCAAAGCATCGTAGCTGACTATCCGTTTCATCCATTGCTGTTTCCCAGTGAGCTTGGGCAGGAGTATTTACGCAGAGGTCTATAGTCCGAAGCAAAAAGGGGATAACTTAGACACCAGATAAGAGGGCGTAATAAGCTGACTTGAATTACCATTTTAATTTCACGCTTTGTACGATCAAGATTTGCCTTGCAGATAGATCGTTTTATCGCCTCTCTGATGAGCGAATGTGTCGGGAGTGGCAGTCCCTTCTGTCAGTGGAGAAAAAGCCAACCGTGTTTTACCCCGCTTCGTTACTGACTGTTGATGTCTAGACGATTGTAGTGTGAGACAAGATTAACATTATACTTTAAAGTATATTACTAAAGACGCTTTAGTAATAGAGGAACAAATCAGTAAGTTTAGTAAACAGGAAAGAATCAAAACAAAATTTTCGGTGATTTTCTTGATCAGCTAATAATCTCGAAAATCTCGATTTTTGTTCTTTCCATTATGAATGGTCGGCTCGTCCAGGTCAGCTCGTCACCTTTTTGGATGTTTTTATTTTATAGTTGTAGAGCTATAAAGTTTGTCTTTACACAAAAGCGACCAGCTAGCAGCAGTCAACCACCCCAAAATTTTGTTAGCGACACCTTCGGTTGCTCGAAAGCTGCCTAGCTCTTATCTGGAAACGTTGACAAGATCGCACTATGCGACACAAATTAAAAGTATGTGTAAGTTTGTTCGGGAACAGTTTAGGAAAGGAATTTCTGAGACCTGGTTTTTTTTTTTACTTATTCTTATTCTTTACAATAATTTGCATATAAGTAGGACAATACAAACGCATATTCACATAAATATCCAACAACATACCACATAAAAACCACTATAATCCCATGTGTTCCTTACTAATGGTAACTTTTTGACGACAATGTTGCCAAACTATTACTTGAAGAAGCCAACTGGCTTTTTAATTTAATTTTAGTTTTGATTTATAAAATTGCGAGATCCTTCACGTTATAATTATTAATTATACTATATTATATACTACAATGCCTATAGTATATATAAATACACTATAATGCCTATCATTCTCAACCCTTCGTATACCATTTAGTGTCAACAAAGAATGTGTAATCTTCACAGCCTGTTTAGAAAACCAGCCTTAGAAATTGTTCGCAAAGAAATAATCAAATTACAACTAGTGTTCATAGCTTTGTCTTTTGGAATGGATTACCGACTAAGCTTTTGTGTTTTCTGCATAATTGAGTTGTCAATTTTGTAGAGTTGAACACATTGTCCCCCTTGCAGGTTCTGAACGCTGGAGTAGAAACTAAACATGCGCTGAGGTTGTGGGAGGTCAGTTGTTAGTGGATACAAGAAGTCGTCTTGATTCTTCCGTCCCAATTACTCGACTTTTCAGTTGAGGAACAAGCTCCCCGATCCTAAACTTGACAAAAACAAAAAAAAATAGTAGCAGTGAAATTTTGCTACATCAACAGTTGGTGGTGACTGTTCTGGGTGAACAACGAGCTTGCCGTTGTCACTTTTTTTCCCCTTCGGAGCTTGCCATTGTCGAGCTTTCTAAGCCGACGTCTAGACGGGGACTGCAGCTGATGTTCGGATCAAAATCACGAGAAAACCGATAAGACCTGTGAAGCACTTTACAGCGCTGCCGATCGTTAGGTCACCTGGCTTTGGCTTTTAATTACTTTTTTTTACATTTTCGAAAAATAATTCCGTGGTCGTCCGTTATTTTTTAACTGAAGTACAATTCTGATGCGAAATGAGAAGGTGAAACCAAAAATGAAGTCAGATTTGGCATTCCAAGCAACAGAAAATATTTAATATAATTCTAAGAACATATTAAAACTTCTGCCAGCAAACTGCATTCCCATGATAAATCCACAACATCCATTTTTTTTTACAAAAATCTTTAGGCATTTTGCACCAAAAATCAGATGATTCGATACCTTCGTGAATTCGATCGGAAAGTCCCGAAGAATTCCAACCAGTCTTCAACTCTTTACTCTAGTCTTGACATTCTCTGGCCTTCCTCCTGGTCGGGAATCAACCAGGGAAATCATTTACTGTTTTCCTCCCAATGATTGATCTTCTAGCTATTGACGACACATGTATTTACTCGATTATGTTTTATGCGATTATGCGATTATGCCAGGGTATGCAACTTTGGGTATGGTGTTCATTTTTTTTTGTCTCTAGAGCATGGTTTGAAAATCATTTCTGTTGCAACTTATTCTTGGTCAACCTCTGTTCTGGAGCTGGTTTTCCTGTACTTAAAGTCGCAACGGTGAACACGACAAAGAAACATTCAGAATGAAATAAAAAGTACGGATGCTTGTTCTCTGAGAAGCCCAAGGAGCCAACCCAATGACCATTATAACCAGTAGTTACTGCAAGTGTCAGGGTAGTTAAATGAACTTCATTTCTGTGAAATGTCGTCTGAACTGCTGAATCAACAATTTCCGAAATTATATAGGACCATAATCGTCGGGATTGATCTGATATCGCGGATTCACTGTGATGTTATATAACGGCAAAGCCCCGTTGAACCGAAAATAGCCACCGTGGTTGATAAAGTTTTTGAGAATGATAAAACTCGTAGTCGCCCCAGTCTACCTGGGTTCCTTGTCGTATCTGATGTAATTTGTCCTTTGCTGTATTTCTTAAGCCCATTAATGTCACTGCTGATGCCAGGCTTAAGGATTATTTTTTTACTTTTCTGAAATAGCAGCCGTTTAACACTGTCAGCATGACTACCAAATTCAGCAGACTTATGGGAGGCAGAAGTCTGTATATCTGTTTTAACATCAACTAAATAGCTATTCCCGATGAAAAATCTGTAGCCTGCGTAGTAGTATGGTAGTAGTACGAAAACGTTACATGTATACTATATAATAGCAAAGAATACTATCATTTAATGTGCCTCAGACTGGTCCAGTATTATGTAGTAGTATCCAGTAGCATTCTGTCTTGCCATAGTAGCATCCAGTCTTGCTAATAGTAGCATATAGTAGTATGCAGTAACACGGTAGCCTTCAAGTAGAAGCATGTAGTAGCATCGCTAGTACTGCATGTAACTTTTTCGTACTACTTCATAGTACTATTTTGGGACAAATTTTTCATCGGGTTAGGATTCATGTAGACTGTCTCAAACGTGTGCGTGGTCAAGGTGCTGGAAATACCAGTATGTTTTAAAGCTGAAGTGAAGCTATGCCTCCTACGCTACCCCAGGACAAAATACTTCTAAGCCGAGTTTTTTTCTGGGGTGCTTAGAGCCCCGGGTAGATTCTTTTTTAAATCTTACTTAGGAAAGACGAAAACTGGCAATTCTAACATGTGGGAAAGTCTCATTTCCAAAAGTTGGAACTAGTCTCTAGGAACCAGTCAGGCTAGGCAACGTCATTGGCCCATTAGTGAATAAAGACAATGACCGGGAACAAAAACGGGGAACTAAAAACCCTGCAACAGCCTTGAATCGGCCAAAAGCTTCAAATGTGTACTAGGCTAGATAAGACTTTTAGTTCCGACCAGGATGAATATTCCCAATTCCTTAGTTAGATGTAGAGGCAAAAAACGCTGTATGATGCAGTATATTGTTATTAGTAAAGGGCTTGATTGTTCTAATTAAATATGTCAACCAGAAATGAAAAAAAAAAAATATAAGCTTGCCCTCAGATCCACTTTAAGATCGTCCCTGTCTCTCTTTTGATTGGACATGCCTGCTCCTTAGCTTATTTTCTTCTTAGTCCATCTTTTGTATGTCTGATCGAGCGACATCAATTTCAGAGATACCATATGACCTGTTCTGAGGACATAATTTTTGTTTTTCGAATAATTGATCGCATAAAGGATAATCAGATATGCTAATTTATACGGAGTTTTATTGTTTTGCCTTGCACCCTGTAGGGCAGAAAAAAACGGTAGCTGTCTGTTCTCTCGTCGTATGCACTTAATCTACACCCATCTGTGTATCTCTGGTTTTTGTCCTAAAATGGTCTTCTCGGATAAGCTTTTGCGAGAGTATTTCTTGATGAGAGGAGAGCCATCTTCCCACCGTTTGTTTTCGTCTTAAAAAGGTCATCGTGGATGAGAGTTTCTTCAAAAGATGTTTTGTCGAGCTTTTAGCAGTAATCAGAATGACCCCCTGGGATCAGTGTTGCCACTTTTCTCTGATGGAGCCTGTGCTACTTGGCCGCAAAAAACATTGACATTCTGGTGCCTACGAAATTCGGTCCTTTTTTTCGATTTCACAGAAAACATGCAGATATCTGTGGTTGACCAGAGATACATTTCTGGTAAAGTGACCGGATTTTAACCTAAACCGGTACCAGATTTTTAATTTCCTTCGTAAAGTGGTGTAAAATACATTGGTCTTTGGTTCACTTGAAAACAGAACGAGTGAAAATACGAAAAACACATGAAATACTCCCGTGATGAAAAATATGAACCAATTCGTTTCGAAAATAAACTTCTAGTTTGCTTTTATAAGATGAGCTAATGTTCATAAATCAAATACAACTTTTTTCCCGGAAAGAGTTGCCTTAAAATTGGTCATGAATCTTTAAATCAAGTAATTCTGCTACATTTTTGGAACAAGTGCAATTTTCTGCTACGTATTTTGTCATAGCTGTGACCCTGGGGAGTCGAAAACCTGTGACGAATCGCAGATTTCTGCATTTAGAGGCAACCCTGCATAAAATGCCGAAGTATCGTGGCCTACTAATATTGTCATATGATGATAAATGAACCGTTTATCATACGTGGAGTCAAATACCATTTATTCCCATCAACATTCCGCAGAGACACGTAATCGGATAAACAGATCAAGATAGCAAATGCGAAATGATTAAAGCGTAAGCACTGGTTCTGGCACCAATGATTGCGATTGATTTGATTAATAGCGACTCTTCTGGGCCATTCTGGGCTATACTCGAAACTATAATTTATGCTTGCAATGGGCGCTGGTTTGTGAGCCAGCTTCATCATATCCGGAGGTCACTTCCAGCAATAGTTTGGTATTGGCTATGGACATTTTTCACAAGTCGTAAAAATTCAGTCGGCACACCACAGTATAATTTTACTATTTCGCTAGGACACATTTTCGAAATTTTCGACCAAACGTAAAAAATCCCGCCAATTTTGTCCTCGTTGGCGTTTTATTTTTTTTCTGCAATGCAGATTACAACTAATATTTTTTATGATATTTGAATTTAGGCCTGCCACTCTCTGCAACCAGATTCCAAAAGTAGTTGTCTCTAATCCATATGTAATCATCTCTGTTTACACTAATTAATATCGAAATAATGTGTTCATTGTTCTGTTGATGATGCTTGCTGTAAGTGACAAGCGCAAGCTTACCTTGTCTTCGTTCTAATAAATAAATACAAATTCTTTGTACGGCAATATTTTTTTTCCTGCATTGCCCTTTGCCGCTCGCAAACCCGGTTAGGTTTGGAGCCAAGATGAAAGCGATGATGAAAGTTAGCGAATCTGTCAAATATGCTGTTATTGCCGTATTTGGTTATCGCCAAATGAGCCGGAAATGAGATGTTTCCTGCCTTGGTGATTGGTCTTGTATCGATGACATGAACGATTGGCTTTACCTTGTATGCGACATTTTATCAAATGTCCGACCCTGGGTCAGTTGGAGTGTCGCCATCGGTATCGTAGAGACTGGCAGTTCGTTTTGCTTGCCAGTTATCTTATAAAGTAAAGACCTTAGTTCCTCCAGAGCCATCGGTGGCGCATAGGGCGTCAACATAGCCTCTCCATTCGTCCCGCATTGATGCCGCAGTGGTGACGCCTTCCCACTCAGGTACTAGCGAGGTGCCAGACGTTCTCTGATCTCGGCCCTATGTTCGCCTCAGTGTGTTTTGGGGCCGGTCTCGCTTTCTTCTCCTGCCTTGCTCCAGTCATAGGTTGTTCGAGGAAGGCGGCACGCTTCCGAACGAAGGATGTGTCCCAGATATGTCACACGCCTAATTTTCAGTAACTCAGTGACAGAAGGCTGACCTGTTTTTCTGCGTATTTCTGCATTGGTAACTTTTTGTTGCCAACGTACATTCAAGATTCCTCTTGGGCTCATATTTTCAGTTGCGAGGATGCAATAATCCGATAATTGCAATAGGCCTACTTTGAATAGTAATCCGCTTTTCTTCCCAAATTGTTCGGTCCTTCCCCCCCCCCCCCATATTTGGATTCGATGCATCCGTTCCAGTTTGTTGCAGTTCTTATGCTTTATTTATTTATTTCGGGACCTCTTGGCTCCTGCGGCACGTATGCCTTGATCGCCATTAGAAGGGATAATTAATTGGTCCAGGTTTTTACGCTGAGTCGACGCCATGTGTATTGATAGCAATTCGCTAATGAAATTTCTGGAATCCTGGCGGCAATTTATTGTCCGGTATTCTTACTACATTTGTTGGACGGTTCTTCAGATGCTCTTACCCAATTATAACGTTTTTAAAAACTAAATACTCCTTCAGCCCAAGATAACTAGGAATCATAAACTAAAAGTCAGCTAAGATATTTCAGCGATATTTTGACCCTTCTTGGCACGGGCGCTCTTCAGGCAGAAGCTGGAAGACGCGAACCTGCAAATCTACAAAAATGCTGAAGAATGTCCTACACTTTAAAAAGTTCTTCCGAGTTATGATTAAAGTTAACTGCAGTATTTGCTATTGGGATTAATCTTATCTCTACTGGGATAAGATTAATCTGAATTAAAGATAAGATTATCTTATTCGAGACAAGATTAATCCCAGTAGCGAATATTGTAAATACTTTTTTTTTACAGTGTAGCTGACTTTCCGTGTTTGATGTATGTTTGCCAGACTCGTCTAACAGAGATGTTCTGAACCCGGTATGCGAAAAATTAGCAGCTTGTAGGAAAACTAGCTGTAAGCAAACAGGTTGGTCTTTAAACTGACAGTGTCGTTATTTTCTAGCATGTTTTAGTCACATTTCAGAAGTACGGTCTACTAACGTCCGAGCCCGGTTCATACCATAGACGTAGGAAGTATTGCAGCTATGGAGCAGACTGGTGCTACTCCGGAATACTTTCGAAGGACTACAATCTCAGAAGTTTGATAACATTTAACACATTGTGCACGTCCTTGTATGAAAATTTATGACGGTTTGCCGACAATATGTATGAGATTACCTTTTGAAGTGTTATGATCCGCGAAAAGATTACACTTAAAATGGTCGTAACATCGATAGTCTCAGCATCCGTTGTAAGAACCGTAATTCCAGAGAGAAGAAGAAGGTATTTTCAGTCTTTCCTCTCGTGATGGGAAAAACACTAATCGCTTTTGCCCAGGGAATATCAAACCGAAATCTTTATGAAAATGTTGCGGAATTTTGGGACCATAAGAGAAATCTGGACGGGCTTTTGGAAAATCTATCGGATGAGAACCAGTCCTACTAGTATATCTGTTCGGTCGGACAGTTTACGGCCGGAATCGCAGGACTCTATATACTGGTTTGAGAGAATGCCTTGGCTTCCGGTTGTTTTCGCTCAGGTAGAGTTTACACACATGTTTTATTCTTCGAAAATGTTCTTTTTGGCGAAGTACTACAAAGAATTCAAGTACCACTCGTCCACAAGTCGAGCAAGAACTCTGGAGCTGATGCCATCACGTTACGTGACGGCTTCCATCACTGCTACGTTTTTTCTAGTGTGCACACATTCTTTTTTGTCTTTCTCTTCGTTATTTTTACTCTTTTCACTTACTCCGCTTCACATCAGATCACATTAGGTGATGACTTGCATCACATTGCGTCATCACATCTTTTCCTTTCTCTTCGTTTATTTCACTGCGTCCTTTTTTCTTCTTTCACTTACTCCTTTTCTGATACATCGGTTTGAGCGGGTAATGAAAACATTCGTTCAAGATGGTGTTCTCCGTGGTTATAATAATAATAATAATAACTTTTATTTCAGCCAAAAGCCATATACACACAATAAAAAACATAACAAATTTAACAAGCACTAGAACCAACTAAGGACTCACGTCCCTGAGGATTGCTCTCCTCACAGGAAGGCAGCTGAAAAGAGCGGCAGTCCTGACAAGAAAATTCGCAGACCAGAAAACTCTCTGGTGAAAGGACGCCTTAGACCACCTCACTATCTCATTCAGTTTACAGCACCTTCGGGAGACAAGTTCATGGCTCATGCTACAGATCTTTGGTAGTTTATACCAATATAATTATATATATAATTATATATAATTATACCAATTTGTATATAAAAATCTGTGTATGGCCCATTGAGGCTAAATAAACACTATTCTATTATATTCTATTCTATTCTATAGGCTGCGGGCAACTCGATTGTAGCCAGTTTTGAGTAGTCTGGCGGATTTGAGTGAAATATTAGCCACTAGAGATATCCAAAAAAGCTGGTAACTATAGCACTGGAACAAGCGAGTGGTGGTTCTATATTCGAAGTCAAAAGAAGGAGGGAAATATTGTTTGCCATTTGTAAAGAATGTAAATAGCCAGTATGTTCTTGGTTGATTTAATTTTTTAGACACAAACTTTTCATATTGGAAGAATCGCTGAATTCCGGAAACGTGTGGACTGCAGACCTCTTGGATTAAGCGTTAACGATGTCCGACGTCGTGTCAGCAAAGATATCAATGTCTCCCAAGAGGTGCCGCTGTAAGCCTATTGCCGAGGGAGTATATCACGTTTCAGGCCTGTAGACAAAACAAACAGCTTGCGGAGTGCACCACAATGCGAGAGAGGATGAGTAGGCTTGATCGAACGGATGTAGGATTTGGCTTTCTCCTTCGTCGCTAAATTCTGCTCGTCATGACCTCTGGGCTTTGAACGCGTGTTGTTGCAGTGGGTAGAATAATTTTTGTTTAACAATCCTTTCAAGATTTCTTAGAATGGCCTTGATTAGAATTTTACATCATAGGCACCTGATTTCTCTATTCTGCATAGAAAAAAGAATGAACGTTTTATTTTGTGACGGTGTTTCCTCGGACCGGTGGAACGATAAAAGTGGAACAGCAATCTAGGAATCAGCTTTGTTTACGTCACTGTTCCAGTAAGTCTCCTGCTATGCTTTGGTATCCACGATTGATTTATATATGTGTGACCCGTTTTTTGTTTAACAGCGGAGTATGAGTAAAATTCACAAAAAAAAACATTAAAAACATTAAAGAAAACAATGTACTTAAACCTGACAACATTATTTTCCTATACTTAAAAATAAAAAATAGACTTACAAATTTGTACACAGTGACAAGCACTTTAAATGTGTTAAATTTCAGAAACCGGCCTAACCGTGAAACAAAGACAAACAGTAGGCGCGAAATATAAATTAATGAACAGTGTCAAAACAAAAGCCTGAAACGGATACGTCAGCTGAGTTTTATTAGAGCTACATTTCGGCCCTTCTTGGCAAGGGTCCTTTAGGCTCAAAGCCGCTCGATTTGGAAAAACTTGTGTGGATCTTGTGGGACTTGAGCGGCTTTGAGCCTCAAGAAGACCCTTGCCAAGAAGGGCCGAAATATCTGCTCTAATAAAACTCAGCTGACGTATCCGTTTTGCACTATCAGATATGATTCGCAGTCAACTTGGACTGAAGGAATATTTAAAAGCTTGAACTTTCAGGAATACTTTAACGGCTCATGTCTCGAAGATTTGCATGAGGCACTGCTACTGCATGTAGTTTCTTCATTGTTTAGTTTCTTCATTCTTGGCAGTGCGAAAAATTGGGAAAGGCCGACTTTCCCAGCGCATCGCTATGAAGATACGCGTGTTAAAAGAGACCAAAAGGCCTGGAAACGAGTCGGTAGGAATACAAGCTAAAATCCATCCCATGGATGGACCGGTAAAACGTTGGAAATCCAAAGCTTTTGGACGCAGCAAACAAATTTGACCGAAGTCATGACACGTTTTGGGTCAGGAAGAGGATTTGACTATATATCGAAAGATTGGGTCAACCACGTGTTTAACGATTGGCGAATCAGTATTAATATAAGGTATGAAGCCAAGCTGACCATTCATTTTCAAATAAAATAGAAAAACGAGATTTTTGGGGTTTTTTCTTGATCAGCTAGTTACCCCTCCAAGATGATGTGCGAGGGATAAATGCAATTTCGGATATTTCGGTTACACTTCGGGCAAACCGTCGTCAGCGAGAAAACAAAACTAAATCATAAAATCCACCACAATAACAACAGGAAAACGATGCGGAACCAAGAAACAATTAGACGACCTGTAATTAAAACCAGAAGAACGATACTGACTGAACGAAATGCAGATAAAAGTAAAATAACGAAAGATAAAATGTGCGTGTTCACACTGTATATGTACAAATCTGTGATTATTTACAGTTCTGAATTATGTGTATATTTATATAAAAACCCCGAAAGAAACCCGAAAATCTCGTTTCCTATTTTATTTGAATCAGTATTAAAAGTACTGCATCGCTTTACAAAATAACCCCCCTTAGTGGTCAGTACTTACTGATGCCAACTAATTGTAAATTTTCCGCCTAGGCTAAGGATTTGAGGTGCATCACGACTCCCTCGCCATTTCCTCTCTTTTGCCCGCATAAGCAAAATCGTTCGATCCCAACCGTGACCTTCCCACAGCGTAATTGATATCGTGAGAAATCTTCCAGGCGTTAGAAAACAATTATTTTTTCCAGGGCTATCTGCGCTATTGGCAACACTGCGAGAGAGCAGATCCTTTCACGGAAGAACATATTGATATCCTCTTTGGAAATTTGGAAACAATCTGGAATTTCAACAGGTAAGATGGTGGCTATATCAGGGGCGTCACGTATTGGGGGGGGGGAGGGGGGGCCCCTCCCACCAATGTTGCCGGTCATTCGGTAAAAAAAATAGCCGAGTCGGTGCGATTTTTCGTATAAACAGTCAATTTTATACTTACAAACGGTCAATTTATCTTCGAAAAAGTCGGTTTTTCGTAAAAATGGTCGATATTTTCTTAAATTAGTCGGTTTTCCGTCAAAACAGTAGTTTTTTTGTGCAAAAACAGTCGATAAAAATTGGCCAGCCAGTCGGTAAATACCTAGCCCTATCTATTGCGTAAAAAACCTGACTATGGCCGTCGCAGTACGAACAAGTACAATGAATCGGTATGAATCGGTTCTGGATTGCCACGAGGTTTAATTGTCTTCTGTTTATATATAATATTAAAAAAAAAATGTATTTATATAGTTGTTTATGCATAGTACTGCATTTGTTTTTTCCCTTTTCTTTTTAGTTTAAAATATAACTAGGCTAAGTGATTAAATTATTTAGTCCTGCCACAAACAAATCTGTATAGATTTTCACGTGGTAGGTCTGTTATGATATTAAAATTTTCTTTTGTAAAATTCCATTATATATTACATTAATTGTCTCTCTCTTGAACGTAAGACAAACAAGAACAGGTGTAGGCCTCGGAGGCATGGGGTACTCAGTTTTCGGATCTACTTCTTACCTACGTTGGAGGCTCAGCTTGCGTTATTTCTCAGTTGCGGTTCTCGTTCTTCGTTGTCTTCCTTCAAAGGAATGTATGTCTGTAAAAGTTTCCAAATTCTGGTGTTTTCGAATTGTGGATGTTTCTTAGGGTGATTCAGGGATTCATAGTATTATAATTTACATTGAGCTTCTGCTTGCAGCTCTAACGCAATCCTCCCTTCGATCGCGGAATGAGTACATTAGAGCGAAAACCCGACCCGCTCATTCTATCTTATTAATCCTTCAAATAATATAGGAGAATCTACCCACGAGTAACCAAACTAGACCTAGTAACAAGGCCGTATTCAGGGGGGGGGGGGGGGGTGATTGGATTGAAACAGCCCCCCGAAACATACAAAAATGATCTTTTTTATAGGCTTTTCCCTCTGATCTGTGTGTTTTTTTTACTTTTTTGTCCGACCAGCAGGCAAACCCCCCTCCCCCGAAAGGCACCCCCCCCCCGAAATAAATTCCTGGATACGGGCCTGTCCTAGCAATGTTGGTGTACGGGGTAGGGGGAGGGCTTACAATAGCCGTGGCTGTTGATATAGTCGAATATACTCGAAGTGGCATGCATAAAAGGGCATTCGGGAGTAGTTGTTTTATAATCTATATGAATCCATACAATGCAAGAGCAAAAAATGTTGGCAGAAAAATTTGGGGTGGTAATTTTTTTTTATAGTTTACATCATAAAGCTATAAAAAGTAACAATATTAGAAAATAAGTACCAGGGTCCTCGCCTACCGCAGTTGGCTGCCGGGCGTGGTTACCAGCCAAAATTAAGCGTACCAGCCATTGGTCACGTTCCATGCATGTTTTGCTCAACGACGAAACTTGTCTGAAGTCATACTTTAATCAGCGTCGTAAATTTCATCATAGATTATTCCTCCCCTTTCGAAAGGGGCGGTCAGTATTCAATACCGTGCCACCACTATCTATTTTTTTTTTCCTTCCCTGTGGACGCTAGCGTCGTATTTCGTCATTACTAGGCAACGCAATGCCCGTGTTTTACAAGCCTTTATGCTTTATTAAGAGCTGTTCCTTCGCGATACCATCTACTTGTTCTTTCAGCCCAAGCTGACTGCGAATCATATTTGACGGTGCAAAACGGATAAGGGATTTTTGCACCGTCAGATATGATATCATCTACACCAGGCCCGTATCTAGGAATTTATTTCGGGGGGGGGGGGTACAAAAAACAACAGTACAAAAAAGACATACATCACAGGGAAAAGCCTATTAAAATGAGTATTTTTGTATGTTTCGGGCGGGGGGGGGGGGTCAACCCCCTGACCCCCCTCCTGGATACGGCCTTGATCTACACTGTCAGGAGTCTCATATCAGATAAACAAGGATGCGTGGTTTCAACAGACAACACTCAACAGACAACACTTGGGATGTAATCTGTTGTCGCGTCAAACGTTGTTTCACAGTTTCTACGTTTTACAGTTGCTTTTGTAGTTTGAAAATTTGTTTACTTTTGTAGTGTGTCAGTTTCTGTGTGTAACGTGTGCCTGATCCTTTTGTACTTGTGTAGTAGTGGCGACAAGCTAAAAGCTTAACGCCAAATGTAATAATAAATAAATAAGAGATAACACAAGGATGCGCGGTTTCAACAGATAACACTTGGGATTTAACCTGTTGTCACGTTAAACGTTATCTATGAAATCTTATCGATAACAAGTATTGCCAGGAAGAGCTATTTTCCGATATCATGAACACAAACAGAAAAGTCAGCCGATGCTTTTTTTCCGGTTTTTCGGCTGTTCCTGGCAATGCTTGTTCAAGTTCAAGCTCTTTTTATTAACAAACTATATATAGCCTACACAACTAACATAATACTAACATAGAGAAAAAAACAAAATCTAGTTATTATAATCAAAATCCCAAGGGGTCTGTGGCCCGTTGGTTGGGAAACAGCTATCTTTTTAATAAATAACTCACCAGGTGTTCTCGCGAATACACCCGACCTCCACATCACCACGCAAAAAAAAGCAAAAAAAAATAAATAAAACAAAAACAAAATGTATAATATCTCATGCATATCGTTTGTCGCGACAACAGTTTACAAACCCAAGTGTTTTCTGTTGAAACTGGGCATCCTTGTGTTATCCGTTATGAAACTTCTGACAGTGTACTAGACATTGGGGTGTGGACTACACTTGCGCACTCTTGGTGACCTGTGACATTAGCTTCGATTGGATGGCAATGTGCCTTTGTTAGTTTATTTTGTACTTTTTCCGGTTCACTGTAACTATGCCAACCCGTCAGTTCGCCAACCCTAAAATCTGAAAATTCTGCGACCGCTCAGTTCGCTCTTTGAAGACCGCGAAGTATGTCCAACAGACTGTTGGACGAAATGATGCCCGTCACCCCCCTCCCCCTTTGAAAGTTCAGTGTTTTATGCAAACAAACCGAGATAGACATAGTCTCGATACTGTAATGTGAGGGTAGCGGTGTGAAAATCACACGAGTTTTCAGAGACACTTCTTCCCGAGTATTATCACCGTCAACAAAAAACTAAAACACAAAGCTCACAGGGTGGGCGATTTCGGATAATGGAGTTTACAAAAAAAGATTTCAATATCATAAGAGACCTACCACGTGAAAATCTATACAGATTTGTTTGTGGCACGACTAATTGATTTAACCACTTAGCGTAATTACATTGGGAACAAAAAAGAAAAGGGAAAAAAATAAGTGCAATACTATACATAAACAACCATATAAAGAGAGCAAAAAAAATATTCAATATCAAACTTCAGCTTATCAAGTAAGCCTCGTTTGACCCATAGTTGCTGCATGATACCAAAGACGGAGTTTCTTTTTGCTCTTGACGATTTTGTAATCATACACAAAAATTCCGACCATGGCAATGCACACAAATTAACTCCAAACAGACAAATAAATAAAAAAAAATGCGCAAAGACTACCACCTGAAAAATCTTTCACGATGTACCATACCCAAATGTATGTAACTAGCGCAACTCTTTACAGTCGTACTGTAACCTTGACTGTAACATGTCTGCGTTCGACATATAAACAGACGGTAACTCCCTCTTAAACCCTCGAAAAAGCACTAGTTGTCTGTTTGTAAGCTTCGCAGTAAATCTGCCTTCTCTCTTGAAGTTCGACCCACAATCAGCGCTTCTATGGTTGGGGCGTCTATTTTGATTCCAATCAGGATAGATGTTAGTTGCCACACCTATTTTTTCACCCAGAGAAAATTAATCCGCCATATATCCTAAACCCGGCCTAATGAAGGTTGAGATTTTTGTTTGGTGTTAGGACAGTTCCCATTTATTACTGCTACATAGACGGCCTGTTTGATAGTATTTCGTTGCCTTTTCTTGAGAGACGATTAGTCTAGTGCGTGATTTATTCCTGAGGAAAGAATGTTTTTTACTTAGGCTTTGTTTTAGGCGGCAGGCTTTGTTTAGTGCAGTGGCACCATCTAAGTAAAATTTGGAGGAGGAAGGGGGGCGTGGTAAAGATCAGTTTTGGGCAACAAATCCAGGTTTATTACACAAAATCAAAAATTATTTACTCTTTTTGGGGTGAATTTAAAGTTTAACTGAATAGGGCTGAGATCTGACAGTCTACTTCCACTTCACTTATTTAGTTAAATAGGCCTGAAATCACGATAAAAATGCGTTACTTCGTTTGTCCACTATCGACGAATAATCGATTTCATCGACTGAAGTTATGCTTTTGGATTTGTGGTACCTCTATGCGAGCCTCTATGTGCTTGTCCATCTATGCTTGAAATAGCCAGCAACTAAAAGGTAAGCCATTGGCGAAAAATAACACATATAACAAAAAGACATATCTTATCATCACTTTCCAGTTGCTTTCTCCAGTTTTTGGGGCATAGAGTCCGTAAACCTGGGAATGCAGGCTTTTGTTGAAACTCAATTCTCCCTGTCTTGATGTTTTTTGGGTCGTCGTGCAAGCAGCGCACTTTCTAAACTTTATTACAAGAGTCTTGGTGGAAAAAAATATACCTTTGATTAGTCAAAATAATTCATATCAGATGTGAAAATAAGCTGCATTTTCAGTTAAACTTTAAAGAAGTTTTCGGACGTACCTCAAAGTAAAGTCATTACTTTACATTTTGCCTTTTCAAACCTATACCAAAAAATAGCACCAAGGAGGAAGTTTTTGAAATGCCCGAGCTGATTGCAAATCATATAAAATATAAGAGGTTCGAAAGCAGCGTCGCTGGTGCTAGACATTGCAACCGATAAAAGTTGCCGTGTATCACCAACAGATTTTGATGCTAATTTTTTTTTTTAAGTTTTCTCAGAATCTTAAAGATTTTTACCAGTCGAGGACTTTGCTTATTGGTGGAAAACCAAGTCAACATATTTGAGAAACATAATAAAATACAAATGAATGCTGTAGGAGGAAAGGGAAGAGTCATCGACAGTTGTAACTTGGGAGGCAAGGCCCTTCACGTTTCTGCACTTGGGCATTTCTCCGCATTCTATCTAGGAAGAAGATTTTTTGGACCTGATTAGTCCCTTTTTTAATGTTTTTTTGTTTTTGTTTTGTGTATTTACTACATTATTGAAAGCTCAATGTATTTTTTTTCCTTTTCTTTGTCTCTACTGCGCTAGTTTCCTCTTCTTAAGTGCGTAAATAAAATTTCTACATCATCATCGAAGAAACGCGAAGGTGCACATAGGAATTGAAAATTAACCATCATTATCTAAAAAATCAGGAAGGGTTGGCTCGACTGGAATCTCATGGAATCTGAAGGCTAAAATCGAATCTATGCGGTCTCGCCTTTTCACGTTCTCTCGCGTTCTCTATTGTGAATTAGAAGTTTGGTCGTGATCGAAATGGCCGAGTTCTTTTATGAGACGGTCTTCTTCGCGGACGGCTGGCGACAGAAATCGCGTCTTACTGACCTTGTTTATAATTTCAGCCATTAATTTATTTTGGGGGGACCCGTTTGTTCCTGTTTGAATTCAGTTTATTTTCGAGGAAATCTTTGTATAGCATAGGAAGTCAACACAAATACACTTGCATGCAAGTACAAACACCGTAAAAAAAAAAAATCTTGCAGTATTTGCTACTGGGATTAATCTTGTCTCTAAAAAGACAACCCAGTAGCAAATACTGCAGTTAACTTTAATCCTTACTCCTAGAAACTTTTTACAGTGTTGTATTACTCGATCTTCTAATCAGTTTTAACACAGTTTTGGTTAATGTGGCTGTGAAGCCTAGTGTTTTTTTTCTCCTCTTTCTGTTTCTTTTCTCTTTTTTCTTCATACTCCATATGTATTTGTCGAACTTTCATGGTTGGAATGGGTTAATAAAAACCATTCATTTATTCACTCTCGCGCTTGTCCTTTAAGCGTAAGCGTAATGGAAAAATGTCTGATTTGTTTCTTGAACTTAAATTCTTTCACTAACTTCCAAGGCTCGAAACATCCGGCGTAAATTCCTGAATTGAAAAAAAAATATGGCCTTCACGAAGCATTTGTTCCAACTTCCAACCCCTGCGAATAGTTATTAAAAGTTACGTTCGTCATTCCAACCTGCCTTTAGTCCGTATTGAAACCTGGAGTTATTGATTCTTAGCTCTAATCAGATCAAATAAGAGAAGATGTTAGAATTTTTACGTATGAATGAAGAATCAATAGGTTGACATCGAGAACTTGGGAATACGTCATCACTAGTTACTCACTGGCAGGCCCGTATCCAGGAATTTTTTTTGAGGGGGGTTTTTCCTTTCGGGGGGGGGGGTTGTCTGCGGGTCGGTCAAAAAAGTACACAAAAGAGATAGATCAGAGGGAAAAGCCTGTAAAAATGACTATTTTTGTGTGTTTCTGGGAGGGGGGGGGTTCAACCCCCTCATCTGCGATGAGCAGAGGGATTAGCCTAGAGACTTTGCAATTAGCAAGGTTATTTTTATTTTCTGCGAAAAGATAAAACGAAAAATAGCTTCAACAAAATAGCACCTGCTACATCTTTAAAATTATGCCACAACCACCCGCTAACGGATAAGTTTTCTGTACCCTTTTTGACGTCTCTACCGAAATTCATCGAGAACTGGATCCAAACAGCGCATTACCTCTTACCTTAAAATTGTCTTGTCTCTTATGTTTTGTATTTGTTTTTATTTATTTCTTTTGTTTTCCATGCTCCGCTTTCTAAAATGGCTGGTGAAAAGTAAATTACTTACTTACATAACGAATCATCCACTAAAGGAAATTCATTATTGTGCAGTTTAGTCATTGTTTTTGACAAGAGAGTATAGATCTAGTGTCAAGTGGAAGCAGCTTATTTAAAATCCTAAATTTGTATAGGGTTGAACCAGGGTAGTCTTTTGTAGTATTGGTAGGAGGTTGGAACGTACCTGAATTTCGTTTTCCGCGCAATTCGTCATGCAAGTAGCTCTACTTGTCCGGTGGGTGCCACGAAGGTTGCTCAGAATCCTATTACTTCGGCTGTTACTGAAATCGGGAATTTATGTAAAAATCGGATTTATTTGATTTGGGACATCGTTTCTGTCTGCGTTCGGCAGATTGATGTCTTTGTTGGCTCCCTCAATAATCAGTCTTTGGAAAGATGAGGAAATCACGTGCTGAGCGTTGACAGGGTATAGCACTTTAAATAAACGACACCCGCCAACTGTGCAGAAAAAACGTTATGTCATTTTGTTCCTCCTTCAGTGTCAAAGTACATTCCCACTTCCCAGTGTATACTTGTGGATGTATCTGCGCAGAAATCGCGTCAATTAGCTAAGTTGCGTCAAGTTCAGTCAAAACTTATTGAGAAATATACTATCGGCTACTTTTTAAGGCAAGAGGAATACGATGTGTTGATTTCTGGAGTGTCGGCAATGTTTAGTTGGTGCGCAAACTTTATACAAAAAAGTGTGAATAAAATAAATTCATTGTTTCCCTTGTCTTTCTGTGAGTCTAGACTACATTAAAGACTTGACTGCAAGGTTTGGTCTCGACGGGTTTTATTTCCGAGGCTAGATCTAGATCTTCCTTCAGCCCAAGCTGACTGCGAATCATATTTAACAGTGCAAAGGGAAATGTCAGCTAGATTTGATTAGAGCTTTAGTCGGCAAAAAAAAAAAAAAATTTCACACGTTCATTTTTTAGTTAGAGTGGCTTGAGTCTGAAGAGGAACCTTGCCAAGAAGGGCTGAAATACAGCTCTAATAAAATTCAGCTGACGTATCCGTTTTGCACTGTCAAATAGAGCTGGATCTCGGTAGATATGGTAGTCGCCCGAGTGATATGGGTAGTTGTCGTACCCGGCCTAGTATTTTTTTTTCTATTTCTTTCATATTTTTTGCATTTTTATGCCAAGTCTCCTCAGCTCGGCGACATTCATCTAAATACTGCGAGGTGTGCTTTAACTTTTTCTGTGGCTTCAGAGATGGCAAGATGTTTAGAAGTTTAGCATACAGTTGACAATTTTTTTACATTTTGATTTTCCAGGGGACTACTTGAAGACCTCAGTTGCTGTTGCCTCGATCCAGTTGAAGTTGCAAAATGCTTTGTTAAAAATCGCAATGGATTCACAATTTACACTGAGTACTGCACCAACTATCCCAAGTGAGTCGCTTTTATAATTATTTATTTTGCCCTCGTATCAAAAGGTAGTGTAGCCTGCACAGGTGTAAAAAGTGAAAGAGAAATTGGAACCACGTTGATAAATATAGTATAATAACTATCATATGTAGGATTATATTATAAACAAATATACTACAGTACTTTATTTACTATATCCCCAACAAGATAGCTTCAGGTGGTCTTGTTTCTTGCCTTATATTTATGTTGTGTAGTATGAATAAATGAATGAATGAAAATGAATGAATATTGATATGTCTCGTTTGAGTGGTTTCGAAGCAACTTTTGTACCCTTTACTCGACTTTTTAGCCTTCTTATTCGCTGTCTTCTTGTTGTCCGGTGAAAAAAAAAAGAAATCTGTTATGTGATGACGCGAAACGGGCAAGTCAGTTGAGATTTCTTCAATTGGTATTGATTTCAGGCTCGTACAAGCCTGAAGAGGATCCTTGCTAAAAAGGGCCTAAATACCGTTTAGCTCCGTCAAACATGATCCGCAGTCACCTTGGAGTAAAGAAAGACTTAAAGGACATGTCGTACTTATGATAGTAACTCATTCTACTTCAGCTCTACTGCATGCTACTATTAGCAAGACTGGATGCTATTATAGCAAGGCAGGATGCTACTGGATATCCCCCAGTCTGAGGCACATTAAATGATAGTATTCTTTACTATTGCATATCAAAACATGCAACTTTTGCGTACAACTATCATACAACTAACTAGGCAGGCTACAGATTTTTCGTCAGGGTAGTCTTTCCCGAGATTCGAAACTACTACTACTACTACATAAGTGTATCCTATCTCCTCCATTATGATTAGACTGATTATCATGCTTGCCACGTTTGTTCTGTTTACGTCTCGTAACAGGCTCTCGATCATTGTTTCGGAGAAGCTTACTGGTCCGGAGACTTTGTTTTGAAAGTTTGTCGTTCAAGGCAAGGGACATGGAAAGAGGCTAAAAACAGACGAGCCTTGTGTAATTTTCCGTAATCATAGCTAAGTTTTAAAGTAGTCTACTCTCTAGAACATCTTAGTAGAAACACCAAGTAGAGCGAGGTGTCCTTTAAGTGAAGTTAAATGAAATGTGGAAGTATATTTTCTGTGTCCACTGTAAAAAGTGTATCCGAGTAAGGATTAAAGTTAACTGCAGTATTAGCTACAGGGATTGATCTTATCTCTACTGGGAAAGATTGATTCGAATTATAGATAATCCTATCTCAATAGAGACAAGATTAATCCCAATAACAACTAGACCTAAGTTGCCCGGGCAACGTGAAGTGTTGCGGCAACCTTTGTCCGGCTTCGCCGACTAAAGTGTTGCGAGAGCAACACTTTGGTTTTGTTTCTTCGCTGTCGGTTAAATGCTGAAGTTGTCAACTTATCGAAGCTTTTAAAACGGTATGTTCTAAAAGGAATAATCACATGATCAAAAGCTGTTCTTTACCATTGTAAAACCAACAACAAAACAATATCGGAAGAAGGGACCAAATTGACTTTGCGGTCAGTTGAACTTTATCCTTTTCAATCGTAGATATCGTGACGGATGAAAACTTGGAACAATATCTTATATAATCTAGTTGGTATTATAAAGCTATCCGTAACGTTTCAGGATTAAAATACCATAGAAAACACTATTAATTATTACAAAACTACCTTATTGTTTTACATTACCGTATCGTTTGTCCCGTTGTGTAAACAGTTAATCCTAGGTTATAGCGATAGACCATCGATACAAACTTTCTTACCGTCATATTGACAGAAATCGAATACAATGTGCATCAATTTTCAAAAATTTTTAGCCCCTCGTGAACCGATCCTTACTTACAAGTCCCTCTCCCGTGATTGACATCAAATTCACCGGAAACAAATAATGGATACACCAGCTAGCAAAAGTTGCAAACCCCTCATCGCTGAAGATGATTATAGCATAACAGCCGATTATTACTTACAAGTCCCATGCATGTCTTACAATTGGGAACAATATTGTTCTTACCATCGAATACACCTGAAACAAATAACAGGTATTCCAACTAGCAAAAGCTGCAAACTCCTCATTGCCGAAGATGATTATGAACTAACAGTTGACTGTTGCTTACAGTCGACTGTTGCTTACAAGTCCCTTACATGTCTCACAACTGGTATCGCCCATTTTTGGTTTCAGTGTGTACGTTACTCCTGAAGTTGTCAGCCCCTTGAAACTTTCAAACTGGTTAATCTCATGAAGGATTTTTGTTCCAAAAAGTGGATGACATATACTTTGATCAGCTCATCAAGGGCTATCGATTGCCCTAACCACAACAAAAGAATATCGGAAAAAGGGACTAAATTGACTTTGCAGTCAGTTGAACTTTATCCTTTTCAATCGTAGACATCGGATGGAAACTTGGAACAATATCCTATATAATCTGGTTGGTATTATAAAGCTATCCGTAACTTTTCAGGATTAAAATATTATAGATGACACTATTAATTATTACGAAACTACCTTGTTTTACATTATGCGTAAACCTACGTAAATCCTAGGTTACAGCGATAGACCATCGATACAAAATTTCCCACCGTCAGATTTATATAAATCGAATACAATGTGCAACAGTTTGCACAAATTTCTAGCCCCTCGTGCACCGATTCTACTGACAAGTCCCTTTCCCGTGATAGACATCAAGTTCACCGGATAAAAATAATGGGTACACCGGCTAGCAAGAGTTGCAAACCCCTCATCGCTGAAGATTTTTGGAGCATAACAGCCGTTTATTACTTACAAGTCCCTTGCATGTCTTACAATTGGGAACCAAATTGTTCTTACCACCAAATGACAGGTATGCCAACTAGCGAAAGCTGCTAACCCCTCATTGCCGAAGATGATTATGAGCTAACAGTCTACTGTCGCGTACAAGCCCCTACATGTCTCATAACTGGTATCGCCTATTTTTGGTTTCAGTGTACCTTACTACTGAAGTTGTCAACCCCTTTGAAATTTTCAAACTGGTGTATCTCATGAAGGAATTTTTGTACAAAAAAATGGATGACATATACTTTGATCAGCTCATCAATGGCTATCGATTTCCTTCCAAAAAAAAAAATCTACCTGTCTTAGTTCAAAAGTTGACTTTTGCCGTAGGCCAACTTTCTAACTCTAGTTTCTTTAGCAATGAGAGAACTTTTAAAGTTTAAGAGGCACATCTGATACCGTTACTCTACCGTAAACCCTAGTGCAAAAAAAAAAAAAGGATAAACTCAGCTGAAATCGTCGCAGACATGGATAGAAACAATAGATGGCAGCACTTTCGGACCCGTGGGAAAAAGCCACTTTTTTGTCTCTGTAGATTTTTCTATTTATCACTCAAAGAAGACATGTGGTCTGTGAGGCCGGGTAACTGCCGCATATATTTAACACTTATAGATTTTAGTCCATCTTCAATTTGAAACTGGTGCCTGCCTGCTTGCGTGCTAGAACGGAGCTTTCCACTCAAAAGCAGAAACATGGTTTGATGAAACGAAAGGTTCGCTAAATGCTGAAGTTGTCAACTTATTGGAGCTTTTTAAAACTGTATGTTCTAAAAGGAATAATCAAATGATCAAAAGCTATTCTTCAGCGTTGCAAAAGCAACAACAAAAGAATTTCGGAAGAAGGGACTAAATTGACTTTGCAGTCAGTTGAACTTTATCCGTTTCAATCGTAGACATCGTGACCGATGAAAACTTGGAAAAATATCTTATATAATCTAGTTGGTATTATAAAGCTATCCATAACTTTTCAGGATCACTAACAATAAATAGGTATCGCCTATTTTTGCTTCAATGTGTGCCTTACTACTGAAGTTGTCAACCCCTTGAAATTTTTTTTAACTGGTTTCTCTCATGAAGGATTTTTGTTTAAAAAAATGGATGACATATACTTTGATCAGCTCATCAAGGGCTATCGATTGCCCCAACATCAACAAAGAATATCGAAAAAAGGCACTAAATTGACTTTGTAGTCAGTTGAACTTTATCCTTTTCAATCGCAGACATCGTGACGGATGAAAACTTGGAACAATATCTTATATAATCTAGTTGATATTATAAAGCTATCCGTAACTTTTCAGGATTATAATACCACAGATGACACCATTAGTTATTACGAACTACCTCATTGTTTTACATTATCGTTTGTACCCCTAGTTACAGCGATCGACCATGGATACAAACTTTCTTACCGTCAGATTTATAGAAATCGCATACAATGTGCACCAGTTTCCACAAATTTCTAGCCCCTCGTGAAATGATTCTTACTTACAAGTCCCTCTTCCGCGATAGACATTAAATTTCACCGGATAAAAGTAATGGGTACATCAGCTAGCAAAAAGTTGCAAGCCCCTCATCGCTGAAGATGAGTGTACCATAACAGCCGATTATTACTTAAGTCCCTATGATGTCTTATTATTGGGAACCAAATTGTTCTTACCATCGAATACACCGGAAACAAATACCAGGTACACCAGCTAGCAAGTACACCAGCTAGCAGAAGTTGCAAACTCCTCATCGCTGAAGATGACTGTAGCATAACAGCCGATTATTACGTACAATTCCCTTGCATATCTTACCATTGGGAACTCAATTGTTCTTACCATCGAATACACCGGAAACAAATAACAGATACACCAAGTACCAAAAGCTGAAAACCCCTCATCGCCGAAGATGATTATGAGCTAACAGTCGACTGTTGCTTACAAGTCCCCTACATTTCTCACAACTGGTATCGCCTGTTTTTGGTTTCAGTCTGCACCTTACCAATGAAGTTGTCAACCCCTTGAAATTTTCAAACTGGTGTATCTCATGAAGGAATTTTTGTACCAAAAAATGGATGACATATACTTTGATCAGCTCATCAACTGCTATCGATTGCCGTCGAAAAAAAAATTCTACCTGTCTTAGTTCAAAAGTTGACTTTTTTGCCGTAGGCCAACTTTCTAACGTTACCGCTTAGAAAGGAGCAAAGGATAAGCTCTAATTTCTTTAGCAACGAGAGAACTTTGAAAGTTTAAGAGTTTAAGAAAGTTACCTTTTGTCTACCGCAAACCCAAGTGCAAAAAACGAACGATAAACTCAGCTGAAATCGCGCAGATAAATGGATCGAAACAATAGATGGCAGCACTTTCGGACCCGTGGGAAAAAGCCACTTTTTTGTCTCTGTAGATTTTTCTATTTATCACTCAAAGAAGATACGTTGGCTGTGGGGCCGGGTAACTGCCGCATATATTTAACACTTATAGATTTTAGTCCATCTTCAATTTGAAACTGGTGCCTGCCTGCTAGCGTGCTAGAACAGAGCTTTCCACTCGAAAGCAGAAACATGGTTTGATGAAACGAAAGGTTCGCTACACAACTTGAGATGGTCCTCTCCGACATAGGCTATACAACTCCACTTCACTTCGCAAACCGTAGGCTTTGGCTCGAGGACAAGCAAAAACCATCCTTATTGGCCCCAGGCAAGATTTGTACGGAGCTTTCCAAAATGTAATGTCATATTCATCAATCCGGCCTAAGGTCCACACTTTCCGTAAAAACCGCACAGGTTAGACCCTTCCCAGTTACCAGGAATAAAATGAAATCGGAGTCATAGAAAAAAAAAAAAAAAAAAAAAAAAAAACGAGGACAAAACCAAAGTGTTGCTCTCGCAACACAAATACTGCAAGATTTTTTTTTACAGTGTATGGAGAAAATGTCAAAGAAGCAGATAACATATTAAGTTTGATGACCTTACATGATGAAAGTATAGTTCTCATTACTGTTTCCACCTAGTAACGAAGTCTGTAATGATTATTTCGAAATTTGCAATTTTTTCGTGTGAAAATTTTCCGCTCCAGAAATCATGCGAAACGTTTACGGGTAAAATGTAAATAGTAAGGTCGCTCTTTCCCGAGAGAAATTGGAACTATTAAGACGAATTGTTTTGGTGGTCAGGCGAAAACTAAAGCATAGGAGAATAGACCGGAGGAAGAGCCCATGCTGTATTGTTGACAGTGATTTACAGGGTTCTTCCGCTAGCATTAGGTGAGTTCGTCACACTCCTGCTAGTTTCTGGCGTTGACTCACTAGTGTCTGGTGTTTCTGATATAAGGAAGGGTTTGGTCTCACCGTCTTCCGGTTCCTTCTCACTAGAACCTGCTTTCCGACCAGGTTCTGTCAATCCGTCCTCGTTAGGAAAACACAGAAATTAGCCTATGTAGTCGTCCACTACAAGAGAAACCTTTTGGTGTACAAGATTAGTGAATATTTACATTGGCAGCTGCTGTCGTAATCGATGATCCAAAAATCATGGGCCCTTGCTAACCTGTACCCATTTTTATGGCACTTGCCTTCCGGCCAAGTGTCATATACCGATCACTTTTCCGTCGGTCGGTCGGTCGGTCGGTCGATGAGTCCGGTGTTTGCGAGTTAGGGTACTTCCAGATATGCTAGGACGATGAAACTTGGCAGGCATATTAGGGACCCGACCAAACTAAGTTGGAAATAGTCACTTGCCCGATCCGACCATCGTGGGGGGAGGGAGGGTAGCCGGAATCCGGAATTTAGTGGCAAGCATAACTTTCGAACGGGTTATCGGATCTTAGTGAAAGTTGAAATTTGGAGAGACGTCATGTCTCAGATGTTCCATTTCAAGTCCGGACTGAATCCGATGAATGTCGGAGCCCCCCTCCGACATTCATGGGGGGCGCAGGGGGGACCGGAAATCATATGACAAGCTTAGAGTGGAGGGATCGGGATGAAACTTGGTGAGAGGAACAAGCACAAGCCCTAGGTACATCATTGGCAAAAGCGGACGGGATTCGTGCACTGTGGTGGGAGTTGGAGGGGGGGGGGACGGAATTCCGGTGATACGGAGTTTAAGTTACTTCTAGGTGGGCTGGGACAGTGAAACTTGGCAAGCATACCAGGGACCCGACCGAACTAACTTGGAAATAGTCACTTCCCCGATCCGACCACCGTGGAGGGAGTGGAGGGAAGGGGAATCCGGAATCTAGAGGTACGTGTAACTTTGGAACGGGTGATCAGATCTTAATGAAACTTGATATTAGGAAAGACCTCGTGTCTCGGATGTCCCATGTGAAGTCCGAACCGGATCCGATTATTGTGGTGGGGGGGGTCAGAGGGGGAGCCGTAAATCTTTTGACACGCTAAGAGTGGAGCGATTGGGATGAAACTTGGTGGGAAGAACAAACACAAGCCCTAGATTCACCAGTGACAGAACTGGATCGGGTTCGAGCACTGTGGGGGGAGGAAGGGGGGTCCGGAATTCCGGTGATCACCAGTTAAAGTACTTCCAGATGTGCTAGGACCATGAAACTTGAACATTAGAGACTTGACATGGTTAGAATATTTTTGCCTCATGGGTTTTGCTTACAACTGAATTTCTTAAAGTACAAATGATACTTTTGATTAAAATATACATTTCGTTATCCCGATGTGCTCATCATCATTTTTGCTTCAAGAGTTTTGATTACAGATGAATTTCTAGCGCCCCGAAAGTGCGTATCATCACAGCCAAAATGTATTACCAAACGATATGTTCTCGTGATTTCCAAGGACCCATTATCTCAAGGGTTTTGCTTAAAAATAATCACAACAAACCCACGAACTGAAGAATTCCTACTTTCATCCTCTGACCCAGCCTTACAAGTGCCATATGAGCTTGCAGCTCTTGTTTAACAAGTGAATAATGTAGTACCTAAAGACCTAATCCAAACATTCTGTTTACCTTCTCTTACTGATCAGAAGCCACCAGTTTATTTAGATTTGAACTTGTTTGCCGGGTTGCTGCTTTGGCTCGAGAAAAAAAACCCACGCAGAACGTCTTCTTTTCCACGTCCGAATAGCAAAGAATTATAAGACTTGATTGATTATTTTTGTTATGTCTTCAGGAGTACCACACTGGTCTTGTTTTTTTATTTATTGATTTGTATTTGTAATGTTTGACGGTTTTTTTGTGTGGTTTTGAACGTTCATACTGGCAGTAGGGATGGTTACCATTGTGTGTGTGGTAAAAAGACCATTTTTAGTGGTCCGCTTTAAACAATTTTAACTTAGGTGTCTTAATAGTATTTATAGTGTCATTGAATGGATCAGTTTATTTAAGCATAGTTTTGTTTTATATATTGTACACCTCAGTTTTGAGTGAAATAAGTAAATATATAAATAACTTATATACTATTCCTAAGATAGTAATCTATTAAAAGAAGAAGCATTGGGACGCCCCTGCTCCTGTAGTTGTATATGTCAGTGACCAGACCAGACTGACTAGTGCCTATAAATTGCGCATTCCGTAATCTTTATTTCTTCTTGTTGAGTGCGCTGGCGTCTCATTATTATCCCATAATCTTTGCCCAAATCTCTTTGCAAATTCACGATTTGGGGAGTCCATTTTCTAATCGTGCGAAGTCCGCATAATTTGATAATAGACACAATCTTTATAGTTCTCTTATCTTTGCTGTTTTATTTGCAAAAGCTGAAGTGCATTTGTAAACAGAAATTGGGCAATTCTTGTATTTCGTAGGCTCCACCTGGTTTTATTTATCTGTAAGTGCAAACATACAAGTTATCTAGAAGTAGAAAAATAAGTGTGTCTAAAGTCGACGTCAATATTTTGAAAATGCAAAAATAATTCCTCACCTTTTTTTAAAGCTGGGCGGCTTTAAGAGCGGGACTAAAAATTATTGCGTATTAGTAACTTCCACATTTGGATTTATAAAAATGTTTTTAATTTCCTTCAGCAACCAGAGTGGCGTCATTATGTGGAAGGCTAAGGGGGGGGGGCAATGGCGTCATCCCCGGCCCCCTTCACATTCTTTTACAAAAATCTTACAACAGTGAGTCCGAAAGTACTTCCGTCATTAGCACCGTATGAACGAAAACTAAACTGTATATACACGAAGATGGATATAAAAAGAGATTTTCTATAAAAGGTACCTGTTTGGTTTTGCGCCTCGTCAACTAGGTTTTACAGTGTTTTTTCTATGGGTTCGTCTGGGCCCAAGGGGGTTAACTCCCTCCCATAAATGACGCCCTTGCCAGGAACAGGGAAATCGCGAAAGTTGGCTATGTTATCTTATAGGGTCGTTTTTAAAAGACATAAGAAAAAATAGGAAGGCGGTTAAAGATACATTCACTCTTTGCGGCAAACCGACTTAAAATCTGTAATTTCTTGGTATAATCAGTTCACGGTTATGCTTATTTTTAACCTCTATATAGATTGTGGCTCGTTTAAATAGATTTATTTTGTTCAGTTAGAATTACGATGCAGACCTCGTGAAACGTCTGCGCCCGCTTATCTTACGAACTTGAAATCCAAAACATATGGTCGGAGGAAGTGCAATTAAGTCGAGCCACGTCGAAACCCTCTAAGTGTAAGATTATGTTCCGTGAGTTTTCTAACTTATGGCCTCCGCACTTGGTGAGGGAAGGGCGAGGAATGAGAGCCTTCATTCTTTTCAGATCTCAGTTGCCTTCCGGCAAGACCTGTCTTTCACATTTCGGTATTTAGAACAAGATGAAGGTTTCGATGGGATCCCACAAATTTAATATTTTATCGTGACAATTGGGTCTTTTAGATATCCGGTCTTCGCCAGGCTCCTTGAACATTTTTACTAATAAAATTTAGAAACAAATTAAAGCCAATGGTAGTATTGGTAGTCATCTGATACGACCAAGTTCAATATTGATTCAGCATGGGTGTTTACTCCTATAGCATACTTTGGCGAAATTGATCAAAACAAATTAATTTGGCAGGATTCCGGCCGAACTAGCTTTAAAAAATATTTGTTGGCCCCTTAATTTAAAACCCCTCCCTCACCCTTAAATGTACAGCTATGGGGCCCGCCTACGAAATTTGACCTGTACTTTGACCCAAAAGATCCTCACACCAAGTTTTGACAAAATATCTCAATCCCTTCGAGAGTTACCGTAATAACAGACATTCGGACGGACGGATAACTTTACGAACTCATAGGTATCCCGTCACTTACGTCTTGGGATACCAAAAACTGTCATAATGTAAAACGCTTGTACCGCGGCTTTGAAGGGTAGGTAGGGAAAAGTCTCGGTTCTCGTGGCCTTCATATTCAGCAATTGTAGTTGCAAAATCAGGAAAATACTATGAATACTCAAATTGAAACTCAATTTTCAAAACGCCCACTGCCGAGGCACGAACATTAAAAAACAAAATATAACTAAAAAACATCATTTGCTCAGCATAAACACCTGGCTGAGAATAAAATCTAAAAAAAACTTTCATCGTACGTATTATGATCACAGGACTGAATAATTTAAACAACTATAACTAAACATTATCATTCGGTCAGCGTAAACACCTGTCTCAAAATAAAAATTGTATAGAATTTAGAGCAACAACACACAAACAGAAACGTTTCATTTATGGAGGTATTCTAGAATGTTCATTAAAACATCAGTAAATGATGGAACAACACAATGTTTCAAGACTGTTCGAACACAGAAGGTGCTTGTACATGGTTTCACTTATTCGCTTGTTCGTTTATCTTTCAGTATTATTAGTTCCAAGAACATATACAGTAGAGTTGTTTGCTTCTTTACCACTTCCCTAAAAGTCTGTAGGATAAAGGGCATATTGTCTGCGGGAATTTAAAGCACCACTCGCACTATTTATAGTTTATGTTCCATTATTCAAAACTGTTAAACTTGGCTCTGCTTTTAACAGATTGTCCACGGCTTTGGCAGTTTAAAGCCTTTTCCCAGGTCCATTGACTTTTAGCAAAAGCTCGGCTAAAATCAGAAAACCGGTTTTACGCATCATTAGCATAATGCGCGAACACTCATCGGAATGCGCAAGGACTATAGTGAATCATGGCAAGCGCAAATATTAGTGAGGTATCGTAAGCGGGCTTAGAATGTAGCATGAAATTTGTCTCCAGGCTTAAGAATAATGAATGTAATTACCGAAGTAGGTTGCATTGGCATTATAGACACGACGAGTCCCCAGACAGTGCGAAGGACCCCCTCGTACTGTTTACTCTTTAACTTAAAGTATTTTAAATATTTGAATACTTCAAAACTAGGCTGTGCTTTCAACAAATAACCCATGGATTTGGTTGTTTAAGCCTTTTCCGATACCTGTTGACTTCCAGCGAAAACAGGGAAACGATTTACATAACCGGTTTTTGGGATCCCAAAACGTAAGTGGAGGGATACCTATGACATCGCAAAAGTTGTCCGTCTGTCTGTCCGTCCGTCTGTAAGCACGATAACTCTCGAAGGGAATGAGATATTTTGATGAAACTTGGTGTGAGGATTCGTTGGGTCGTCGTACCAGTCGAGTTCGTAGATGGGCTTTATAGCCCTACATTTAGGGGTGGGGAGGGGGTTCAAATTAAGGGGCAAACAAAATGTTTTGAAACAGCTAATGCGATAGTCGATTATGGGGTAAGAAGACATGCTGAGCACGAGGGTGAAAACCATTTTGCCATCAGACAAGTAGTTCGCCCGCAATCCGGCCAAAACCGGAAAGTTTGTTAAAAGTAAAAGTTTTATTTAGTTGACATGCTGAAGACGATGGTGAAAACCATTTTCTCGACAGACAAGTAGTTCGCCCGGAATCCGGCCGAAACCGGAAAGTTTGTTAAAATTAAATGTTTTATTTCGAGTCGATTAGATGTTCGATTTCTGAACACTTTTGTGAAAACAATTTTCTACCCAGACATGTAGTTCGCCCGGAATCCGGTCAAAACCGGAAAATTGTTAGAAGTTAATGTTTTATTTCTAGTTGATTAGATAAACGATTTAGGGGTAAGAAGAGATGCTGATTCCGTGTGTGACAATCATATTTTACCCGCACATATAGTTCGACCGGAATCCGGCTGGAGTCGGAAAATTTGTTATAAGTTAAATTTTTATTTGAAGTTCATTAGATGTCCAGCATTGGGGAAAGAAGATACCCCGAGTTCGTTTTTCAGCTTTCTTTCTTTCTGGAGTTCGGCCGAAACCGGGATATTGGCAGAAGCGGCAGGAAATTTTCGTCAAAACAGATGTGACTTCTAGGGGTAAACACACATGCTGAACCCATATCTGAGCTTGGTTTTCTCAGATTATTAGCTATTTGTCCTTAATCTGTTTCTGAATTGTAATTGTAAAAATGTTCAAGGAGTCTGGCGATGACTGGATCTGGCTAAGACAAGACCCAGTTGTCTGGATTAGATATTGAATTTTTGGGATCCCATCGAAACCTTTGGGGTTGTTCTGAGGGAAAATTTTCTTGCAGACAACCGTCGACAGCGTGATACACATCGAAGATAGCAGAATACGGCTCGTGAGAAAATCAGCGTGGTTTTATTAGAGGGTTAGAATTTACCGTGCGAAATTGATGTTTCCGGATTTATATATACATGGAGTGATTACGGAAGTAGGTTGCGGTAGGAGTGTAGGTAAGACAGGTCCTTTAAAATTGTTTTCCTGATGGCACCGTAGACATGCAGATACGAAGAAGGTATTTTGTCCTGCGCTGTTGCAATTTCTCCCTGGGACTATTTATTCTTGATTTCTTTTGGCTTTGATTGATTAGAAAGGTCAGTGACGTCTGAAATCCTAGAAAAAATGGTCTGCATTCCTTGAAATATCCATAAATTTCAGTGCCGTCTCCACCCTCACGGAGCTAATGCGGAATGAATCAATCGTCAAGTCTTTCCGGGAGCGCCAGGCCGACCTTCAACATGCACTGCCTCTTGGCTCATACCTCCTGAAACCCGTCCAGAGGATTCTGAAATATCACCTTTTATTTCAAGTAAGTTTTAGTTTTATGTGAGGAGGGATAGTTTTGCTCAGGTGGATAGTGCATTTAACATTATTGAAAGCTCAGTGTATTTTTTCCTTTTCTTTGTCTGCACTGCACTATTTTCCTCTTCAAGTGCGTAAATAAAATTTCATCATCACAGTTTAGCTGGAATCCGGAAAATACCGAGCACCACGGCATTTAGAAACGAAAGGCGACTGACCATGCTGATTGGATTGTGTGGAGACCCGCTGATTTTGTAAACTGCTTTGTTTTCTCGTCGGATTGATAGTTAGAATCCGGCAAAACCGGAAATTCGGTAGAGCAGTTCTTGGTCAGTTTGTTTGATTTGTACATGTAGAGGATAAGGCAAAACTGTTAAAGGGCAAGTATCAGGATTCGTGGTACAACCGACATTGACTGGCTAAGAAGTAAAGATGTACCCGAAACCTTTTTTTTGCATGAGCGCCATTTGGGGGGGGGGGGGGCTTGATTTAAAAATCTTCCTCCTTGGTGCTATTTTTTGACACTGAATAGGTTTTGAATGGCAAAATGGAAAGCACTGACTTTACTTTAAGGTACGTTCAAAATTACTTAAATTAAAAAAAAAATATTCTTTGAGCCCAAACTGACTTTGAAACATTTATTCCAACAATGTTTTCAACGGATACGTCAGCTAGATTCTTCATCAGCGATATTTCGGCCCTTCTTGGCAAGGGTCCTCGTCAGGCTTTCAGTCCTCTTGTTCAACTTCGGGGAAAGAAACAAACAACGGATACGTCAGCTACGATTCTTCATCAGCGATATTTCGGCTCTTCTTGGCAAGGGTCCTCGTCAGGCTTTCAGTCCTCTTGTTCAACTTCGGGGAAAGAAACAAACCTGTAATCTTTACAACAAGAGGACTGAAATCTTACCTGTAAGATTACAGGTTCGGGGAAAGAAACAAACCTCTAATCTTACCTGTAAGATTACAGGTTTGTTTCTTTCCCCGAAGTTGAACAAGAGGACTGAAAGCCTGACGAGGACCCTTGCCAAGAAGGGCCGAAATATCGCTGATGAAGAATCGTAGCTGACGTATCCGTTGAAAACATTGTTGGAATAAATATTACTTAAATTCACCTCGAAAAGAGTAATTAAATTTTGAATCTGTCTAATAAAGCTGGGATTGGTGCCCAGAGTTGATGTTTGACTACCCCTATGGTTTACTGAAATTACGCCACTGTTTCTCGGCAACTTTCTTAATCTCTGTCAAATTGCTTATTACCTTCTGTGGGACATTACAGAGCGACATTTTGATCTTGCCGATTGCGGCTGTTGAGTAGTTGCTATGCCCGCTCGTCTTGCGACAGGTCGGGCCCGTGTTCTCCCGTTCGTCCTACCATCCAAGAACTCGGGTCCATCCTCCGATCTCTCTTTCTCCAGCACCTCCCGTAACCGAGAACTAAGCATACCCTCCTAGCTTTTTTTTCTCATCTTCGGACACTCCTGTTTTGATGTTTGCAGCACGCCATCTGTTTCCGCAATCATCTCAATTACTAAGACTGTTCATCAAAAACAACAAAGGCGGTCGACACTATCCCTGTTTTATGGACGTCTGAATTCGACAGGATAGAGAAGCAACCAAAGAAATTGTCTGGGAGTTCGATTCTCTATTTGTCCAGACGCTCGCTAACTTGCAAATCTGACATCATCAGGTTGTGTGTCTTTCTCATAGCGAATTAGATGTTTCTATCCGTCCGGAAATCAAGCGGATGACTAATTTCAGCTTCAAAGAATAGATCAGCGGTACCTGTTCATTCAAAAGTGAATACACTTGATATTTTAACATTTGGTGATTTACCTAACATAACTATATAAAAGCCACTAAGCTTTTCCAAGCATTTGCAGTGCCAAGTTTGCCTGCATGTAGCTAAAAATAATTTGCTTTTGTGGATCTAACAGAAAATCTAGTTTTGTATGGATATTTTCTACAGCAAAATTCCCAATTCTCAAAACAAAAAAATTCAATCACCTCAGCACTAGAACTTTTATCTGCAATATGACTTTTCTTTAATGTGACTTTTCGACGCAGAAACCTGTAAAGTTCTGTTTCTCACGAAACTGGTCCTTTTTACCAATTACTAATGAGAAATCTCGCTTTATCATCTGCATGATGTCACCATGTTTTTGCGTCGATTCTGTATTTACTAGTAAGGAGTCGGTCACAGGATTCTCTCTCGCTTTTTCGAAGAAGTCGAGAAATCTGAGCGTTTCGTGGGGGGGGGGGGTAACTCCCTACCCCCCCCCCCCCCCTGGGTACGGCCATGGGAGCGTGTGAATCCAGAACGTTTCAGAGAAATTGCCGAGCATGTATGAACAGGACATGACTGTTCTCTTCTGTCAGATCCACCAACTTCTACGGCTCCAGTAATTTTTTAGTAGTTCTTGGGCCATAAGTCAAGTAAAGAAGCTGTTGGCAATTTTGGACTGGAATTCAACACATTTTTTGGCTGAGATAGTTATAAGGTGTGATTTCTGATAGTTTGACGAGGAGAGTCTGTTTATTGCTTCTTACCCGTTGCAATTTTTATTTTCTCTGGAAAACTCCTACTCTGCACCCCCCCCCCCCCCCGCACCACCCCGTCATTCCTTCCGTTTCTTCCTGAAAATTCCGTATATAAGGCTTCATTGTTTTGCAACATTTCTCGTAACATTTTTATTATACTAATTGCATGTAAAATATCAAAAAAATTCTAGTATTAAACAAAAAAGCTACAAAAATTGAGTTAATGTAGTATTTTCTGTTCAAAATCTAGATTCTGATACGCCTTAGCAGACCACTATTATCCGCGTTCGTTTTCGTCGTTGTCGGTAGCAAAAAATTCCTTTAAATTTTGTCGTATTAGGGTTTTCTTTGACACGTTCTATAAACGTCGTTTCACAAACGAAGTTGATACGAAAACGTTAACAGTCGAACTAACTTAATATTTACAACAGCAGCGATAAAGTACAAAAATGGACAAAAATGGATTTTAATATGACAGGCCAACTGTTTTTAAGCTTAGTTGACAAGTTTAATTTGTTTTGCCGAGAATTTTGAAAATTCCCGCCTAATTACTCAACCGAGATGTTGAAAACTGACTTTCCGCCTCCGTTCGTCGTTTTAGGAAAACCGAATGAAAAGGCGGTTGAACCGAAGAAAGAACCCCTTATTCTCGGCAGTCCAACGCCGTTCACAACGACGTTATAATGTAAACGTTTATAGTAAAACGACGGTTGGAACGGCGAAGCGAACGACGACAACGAACGCAGCTATTGTTTTGACAGTCGAATCCGCGCCGGCGACGGAGAAAAAACTCGCCAGCGTTCCTGGTGTGTGCGCGAGAGTGGGTGATTTATCAGAACAGCTGTCAGGACGTCAAATAAAACACTTTGATATGCAGTGGACTTGACTCACTACCGTCCAGTGTTTGAGCGATAGACACAGAAATCAAACAGCTGGAAGCTTAAAATCATCGATTTGCTTCCTCTAACTACATCACCGGACATTTTTGTAAAACTCTGTTTATCGCTTTAGCTTTTAGTAGCCTATGTCACTTTTTGGGATCCCAAAACGTAAGTGGAGGGATACCTATGACATCGCAAAAGTTGTCCGTCTGTAAGCCCGATAACTCTCGAAGGGAACGAGATATTTTTTGAAACTTGGTGGGAGGACTCTTTGGGTTAACGGAGGTCGAGTTTGTAGATGCGCTATGTAGCTCATCATTTAGGGGTGGGGAGGGGAGGGGCGAAAAAGTCTTTTATAAACTGCTGATGAGATAACCGGTTTAGGGGTGAAAAGACATGCTGTGAAAACCATTTTCTCACCGAACAAATAGTTCGCCCGGAATCCGGCCAAAACCGGAAAGTTTGTTAAAAGTAAAAGTTTTATATAATGTTGATTGATGTTCGATATAGGGTAACAAGACATGCTGAATCCGCTTTTGACAATCATTTTCCACCCGGACATATAGTTCGCCCGGAATCCGGCTGAAAACGTAAAATATGTTTAAAGTTAAAGTTTTATCTGATGTTGATTAGATGTTCGATGTAGAGGTAAGATGATACGCTGAATTCGTTTTTGACCTTAATTTTTTGCCGGACAAGTAGTTCGCCAGGAATCCGGTCGAAACCGGGGATTTGCCAGGCAGGAAGATTTGAAAATTTTCGTCAAAGTATATTTGACGTATAGTCTAGGGGTAAATACACCCATGGTGAATATCTGAACTTGGTTTTCTCAGATGATTGACCATTGACCTTCTTCTGTTTCTAGATCTTAAAAGTAAAAGTGTTCAAGGAGTCTAGCGAAGAACGGATATCGACAGAATTGTCTGGATCAAATATGAAATTTTTGGGATTCCATCGAAACCTTTGGTCTTGTTAGTGCAGAATAGGAACGAGGGCATGAACGTTTGAACTGCTTAGAGCACGGTTTTAGATATCGGTGTTCAACAGATGCGCATCGGCTGATTTATTATCGGTTTTAAATCTATTTGAATACTGTAATACTATGCTCTGCTTTTAGCAAATTATCTACAGCTTTGGTTGTTTTAAGCCTTTCCCCAAGCCCGTGGACTTCTAGCAAAAAGTTGAGAAAATTAAAATAACCGTTTTTACTCATCAATAGCACGAAACGCGAACTCGTCGGGAGTAGAATGCGTATGAAAGTAGTGAATCGTGACAAGGGAAAAAATTAGTGAGGTAGGGTTAGCGGGCTTAGAATGTAACATATGAAATTTGGCTCTTCGGGCTTAAGAGTTAATAAGTGCAATTACGAAAGTGGGTTGCATTGACATCATAGGGACGACGGGTCCTTTAACCATCCATCCTAGAAACGAGGGAATATAAGAAATTATGCAAAACGGAAACGTCGGCTAAGATTTCGTTCAGTGATTTTTTGGCCCTCCTTGCCAAGGGTCCTCGTCAGGCAACAAACCTGCAAAAATAAATGAAGCTCCTAGAAGCTGAAATATCCGTTTTGGGTCATTTTCTGTGTGATTGACATTCAGCTTCGGCTGTAGGAGCATTTATAAGAGATGAAATTCCGTACGAAGCTGAGAGTGATTCGAGTTCATGTCTCTCAAGAGCCTCTAGCGGCGCGTATTACTTCAAAAACACAATTACAAAAATTCCTGATGTGCTAAATTTCCCTATGTCTAATATTTAGCCGTGGGATCCTGATGGAAAGCGCGGCCGGAATACTCTATATGACTAACTTCAAAACACGTCAGTGATCCTGAGGAAGAAGGAGTAAGCGTGTCCGTACGACTCAAACTCACCGACTCAAATCCCGTGTTAATTAATCACCGCGATCTTTGGCAGCAGCTGTGACACCACTTCTGCCTTTCTTCCGCTAGATACCCGGAGAGGCCGGAGATTTTAGATAGGCAAGGAGATCAAGAGTATTTAGAACTACAAAATCTGTCAAGACAAAGATAAACCTTCTCGTTTGGAATCCCACCAGCGCGACTTATGGCAATCGTAATTAGCTAGCCGATTCAGGCACTGCCATTCGAATACTAGTATTCGTTAGTTTAATGAGTTTCAAAGAATGTGTCATTAGTTTACAAAAATATTGGGCCGTGCCTGCGGGACGCGAAATTACACTATGCGCCGCTGAAAAAAGTCGACAAAGAAGTCGAGACTGCGCGATGCGGTCAATCTTCGTCTGCCGACTGCCGATTCGCCCGAGGAACCACGAATCCACATTCTCCAAAAACCTAAAAAGAATTCTGTTTTTGCCTGAGACCAAGTCTACTCCCTGTTTCGTGATACATGAATATGGATAGTTTAATAGCCAACTGGCCGCACAAAATACACGAAAATTATAATACAATACACTTGCATCACTCAATTCGTTCCTTTATCTAGCTGAAGCACCCTTTAAAAATTAATCGCATAATTGATAATTGAGAGAGAGCAAGTTAATTAATTAATTTTTAGTTTATTTTAGTGAAGGTTTAATTAGTTATATAATATGGTAGTAAATGTGTACTAGTTGCGTTTTTCAAGCACGTATGTGCTTGTTTGTAACCGGTCGTCAAGCCGGAATGAATTTTTTTTAGTAAAGTTGTTGAATCCTGAATCCTGAAAAAAATACCTTATTTCTCTTTTAGTACCTTTCTTGCTCGAAAGTAGTTCCTATTTAAAATTAGTGCTGAATGCCTGAATGCCGAGCCTTCAACAGGGGGTGGGTCTGTATGTTTCTCGCGGCTCAGAATAGGCATCTGCTTTTAGTATTCTTACTGCTTTGCGTCAAGCAGTGTTTGAAGAAACTTCCTTATTTCAAGTGAACTGCCCTTCGGAGTGATGAACACAAAATCGTGAGCCCTTGCCGTCCTTGGGCCTTGATAAAAAGTGGTTAGCCAATATAGGGTTTATTCAGTCAGGCTTCCTTATTCTTCGCTCATATTTGACTGAGCTAAATGGGTAAGTCAGCTAATATCTGTTCTACTATTATTACCAGGGGCGTCATGACTAAGGGGGGGGGGGAGACCTCCCCCCCGCCCCCAATGTTGTCGGTAAAAAAATAACCGTTTTGGCGGGTAGCGCCGCGATTTTTCGTCCAAACAGTTGATTTTTTCTTGAAAACAGTCGATTTTTTGTCAAAACAGTTGGCTTTTCTGAAGATCAGTCTATTGTTTTCCAAACTGTCGTTTTTTTTAAACAGTCATTTTTTCTGCAAAAAACTTTACTCAGTCAGGCTCTATTCTTCGCTCAGATTTGACTAAGCCAAACGGGAAAGTCAGCTACTATCTATTCTAGCATTATTCGGTCCTTCTTGGCAAGAGTCCTCTCCAGGCTCTTGCTAGAAAAAATGAACTTGTGATCAGTATTGCCGCCCGACAGACTACGCTTCGCGGTGCCGGCCTCATGAAAACGCGGTATTTCCGCGGTATCTTAGAACCAAAGTTCGGCAAAATTTGCGGTATGCTGCTTGAATTTTAGTACTTTTGGGAGGGTATGTATCAATTTTTAAATGAATTTGACGTTTCTGAAGCTGTGTATAGCGGTTTCTGAAGCCAAATATGTGGATTCCCTTATGCCAAATATTGTAGAGTTGCCGTAGGTGCGAGAAAACACGTGCTAGCTAGCGCGCTGCGGAGCCCGGGGTTGTTTTTAGGTGTAAGCTTTCAGCATTCATGGTAATACAGTTTGGAAGAAGAGCTATGAACTGGTGAAAACGATATATTATGGCTGGCCTTGGCATTTCGCTTTGATCCACATCATAAAATCTATCTTCCTATATTATTCTTATATCGCCGAGTTCACCTACGCTGGAATTCCCATCTCGCCATTTCGCGGTATGAATCCGGTATGCGGTGAGATCAAAATTTTATGCGGTATTTCCCTCAGGATCGCGGTACTGTGTCGCGAAATACGGCATAAGTGGCAACACCGCTTGTGATCAACGAACCTGGGCCCTAGGTTCGATATCGTAGCTTGACACTGAAGACGACAATTTCCAAGAATGGCCGAATATCGCTCGAATAACAACAGCTAACAACAACAACAACAGCGAATAACAACTTACCTGTCTACCGTCGTCAGATACGATTCCCTGTCAGCTGGTTGAAGGAATATTCGTCGCTTCTCAAAAATGAATCGCGAAAAATCCCACACGCATTTTTTGTGTCATATTCGACGAAGTGTGTCCGGCAACAAAAAACGTTGCTGAGCTTCCGATTTTCGTAAAAAGTGTGGCGTGATAACAGTACCAGCATGAGCGAAGCACGAGAACCTCTTCCAGAATTAATGGTCATCATTAAGTGTTTTGCGAAATTTAGTCACTTGTTAAACTGAAATAGTAGAATACAAAAAATATGTCTAGTAACTGGCGTCAAGTATTTTGGAATCAATCAACAACAAGATTTGAATTTAAGCCCTTTCGCTGCTGTCCTGTTCAGTCCGTGATTTTAACCCAGTAACTTGTTGGACCAGTTGGTAAACAATCTTGTTAAGATTGACACCACCGAAAATAGTCAAATTCAGGAATTACCAATCAAGTGTTTTTACTCAGTTTACTAGACTAATGCTCAGCCTGAGTCGGCTATACTTTTAAGAGTAGAACACCAATTAATTCCAAATTATGTATGTACGAGACATCAATCTCGGGTCCGATAAATTGGTTTACTACCTTTTACCACTCAATTTGATATTTCAGAGAGAATGGTCGTGTTTTTGCCATTTGAGGTATTTTGTGAATTTGCTCAATGCTGACGTCACGCAACATGTTTGAAATGTTGACGAAAACCTCTGGTAGTTGGACAAAGGCGAAGCTTAAAGATTTATCAAAATACGCCGTTTTCTGCTTAAAGCCAACTTTTAATATAGATGTGATGTTCTATTACGTTATTTTCAGCGCTTTTCAGTCACTCAGAACGATTAATTGGCGTCAAGATTCCTAAACTCCCTCCTTCAGCAGGACAAATCATCTTTGAATAATTAGCAATGGCATATTTGCGATTCTTAGACATGTAACTTGTAAACAATTAATTCTTGCTAAAGTTTAGATGCCTTCTTTTATTTTTGTTTTCTGTCTTCATAGAAATGAGCTACTATTGTGGAGAGATACCTGAAATTTTGTCTCGCCCCGATGGTTACCGCAAGAAATGGGGAATTTGACTGAAGCAAAATCTGAAGCTTATAGTTAAACAAAAAAGTCCACGTCTGTACACTAGCTTTAAGAACCAGGCAAGTGTTAGCTGCCGGGATTAGAAGTCGGTTCGGATCTGGGTTTTCAGATCCTGATAAAATAAGGAAGAATGGTGTTTCATTTCATTTGTGCTTTGATCCAGCCCTCGGTTCGTGTTCGTGCAGATACATTAGGATTTCACGTACCTGTAGCCATAAAGTGAAGTAATTTTATGGACTTCATGTTACAAGCAGGCGCTAGACTCCCGCCGACTCGTTTCCCCGTTTACGACTTAGGCCATCGGAGTTTTTCTACTGTTTTACAGCGTTCATGTCTTTATTTTGTTGCGTGTCTGAAAACTTTTTTTTCGGTCGGACTGTGATCCGCTTTGTTGGCAGCCGGTCGTGCGGTATTTTCTTAGACTGTTCGAAAAATATCTCACAATTTTTTGTTCATACCGGCTGTCTAGTTTGGGACCTTTCATGCGGGTTCACCAGCTCGTGATTGACGGTCGTAACAGATGATTTCATTTCTTCTAACTTCGCAAAAAAAAGAATCCCTGTCAAACCTAATGCTGAACGAGAACCACCTCTTAGAGGCTGCGCTTATAACGATGGATGGAAGAGTGTTTAAACCCTATAGCCTAATAAATTGTTTGTGAATCCTGTTTTTTCGAATACCCGCGTAGCAGCTTTTTACACTTTTAAAACTAGATTTGGCACCAGCTTGATGCTACACCCCCCCCCCCCTCGTCGATGACATCAAATTCTAAGTTAGTCTGATCTTTCATTATTGATACCAATATCCTGTAATAATTAAAAATATGATTCACTAAATTTCATGAAAGTTATTATTCCGATAGCGTAATATCTACCATTACCTATCGATCTTTCAGGACATTAAATAATTTTCTTCATTACCATTAGCCTGGTAGGAAAATTTTATATCTAAAAAAACAAAAACATCGCTTTTCAACCCTTAATATTCAAGCAGTCACAACTTTCCAAAGGGGGCTACTTCGCTTCCCTTAGTCAGAAATTGAATTACTGAAGCGAACATTCCTGTTTTATTTTTCTGTTTCTATTTAAGTGGGTAAATAAAAGGTTTCATTCGTCAGTACTGTCATTTAAATTACAAATCCAAGCTAAAAGCTTGACGCCAAATGTAGGCTAATAATAAATAAAAAAAAAAACCTTGAATAATAATAATAACTTTATTGCTTTAGAAGCCTGAGGGCCATGCAGATATAGAACTAATATTTACAAACTGTTTATGAATTTATTGTCCTTGATGTACAAAAAAAATACAATTTGGTTACTAGAAAATTGTCACTAACCGTGGGCGGCATAATAGACGAGCTCTCGGTCGGCTGGATTCAACATTTTGCGGCCGTTCTATCTTCTATGTTTCTGGACTGTATCCTCTTCTTAAAAGAAATACCTTCTTTCTGTTCGAAAAAGTTATTGCCGTTGCTGTAAACTCGTTCTTTACCTCCCCCTCCGCATCAGAATAGAGTAATTATTCCTAAGGTCAGTATTACCGATAGTTCGGAGAAATTACTAACGCTACACAGGAAGCTGTCGGGTTCAGCCTACTCTCGGTTCCTAACACACCATCCCCTTACCCCCTTGTGTATGTGCTATTATTTCTTGTATGTATAGTTATTTAAGTATTTCTTCCTTTTTTTTTCTCTGTTGCACTCAACTAGTTTTTCCTTTAGGATTTGTGGGTAATAAAGGAATCATTATTATTACTTTCACTAGAGATTCATTCATGTATGGTTTAAAAGAAAACAGTCTCCGGAAGTTGTTTGACAGGAAGAACCATGTTCCGGGAGTGGAGCTTTCATGTTGCGGAAAAGAGGAGGAAGGGCTCGTCTACTTTCTAAGAGAGCACAAAGGGCTTTTCGTGGTAAGGGGGATTTGGTTGAGTGTCCTTGCATTTTCGTTGGATTTCGATGAAAAAGAAAAGAATCTAGTTCAAATTCCTCAGTTTTTTTTTAAGTGTAATCGAAAAGGGCTGGGATAGGATGATCTAGTTAACCATTACGTATTCACTTAAACTGGCTTGAAGACCCGCTGAAAATGCGTTACTTCGTTGTTCCTCTATTCGCGAATACTCGGTTCTCAAATAGTGGAATTTCCGTGTTATTTGTGGTACCGCTATGCGCTCGTATCTGTGGTGTATGCCTTACGAGAAAGATATATGAATTTGTTTTTGTTCAGGCACTAAGCTGTCTTCACAAAGTTACCATTGCCAATGAAAAGCCGCGTTTGTATTGAGAGTAAAACTTCCCGCGTCATAGTAGAATTTACGTTGTGAAGACAACTGCAGATATTCTGAACGTCATAGCTTTAGAACATAGTGGAAAATAAAATTCCCGTAGCAGAATCCAAATAATGCAATGTATACAGCTAAATGACACAAAGATAAGTTGGCTTTTCAGTTTAACTTTAATGATGTTAGGAATTGAAAGAATAGAAGACGGTTAAGGTACAAAAAAGGAGTGATCGTACATACCATTGAGCCAATTTGCCTTATTCCAGCTCAGCGCTCTAGGTGGATTAGTTTCTGTTAATCCCCCCCGTTTGTCTCATAATCAGCACTTGTGTAGACATAGTAAAAAGTTGGATCCGTAAGGTAGAGGGTAACTTCCACTGTCGACTACTGAGATATATGCAAAACCTCCATACCTGGGACGCAGACTCAAGGCCGTATCCAGGGGGGGGGGGGTAGGGGGTTGACCCCCCCGCCCTTCCGAAACATACAAAAATAATCATTTTTATAGGCTCTTCCCTCTGAGCTGTATGTTTTTTGTCCTTTTTCTCCGACCAGCAGGCCACCCCCCCCCCCCCCGAAATAAATTCCTGGATACGGGCCTGTGCAGACTGCAGATTTTTTTACTCATCAACCTGTGGATCTATTTTACTATATCCGGCACAAGTGCTGATGGGGAGGTATAGGGGCAGGCCCGTATCCAGGAATTTATTTCGAGGGGGGGGCCTTTCGTGGGGGGCCTGCGGGTCTTACAAAAAAGATATAGATCAGAGGGAAAAACCTTAAAAATGATTATTTTTGTATGTTTCAGGGAGGATTCAACCCCTACCCCCCCCCCCCCCTGGATAAGGCCCTGTTACAGAAACTAGTCCGCTTGGAAGCGCTGAACTGGGATATGACGACCAAACATTACCCGTGTCAGAGGGAAAAGCCTATAAAAATGAATATTTTTGTATGTTTCGGGGAGGATTCACCCCCCCCCCCCCTCCCCTGGATACGGCCCTGTATGGGGGGATTTACAGAAACTAGTCCGCTTGGAAGTGCTGAACTGGTATATGACGACTAAACATTACCCGCGTCCAGACAGACGCTAGTTAATGTGATTCACTTTTATATGAACGGGTAGCCGGGTTATTTTAATAATTGAATCGTGCATTAATTATCACATCTGCAGGTGTGAGTTAGTCATCATGGCAATTAGAGCAGCCATATATCACATGCTATAACAGATGTGAAGCGCCATCATGTGATAGAGTATGACTGCCAGCTCTGAGTGTGCCGGTCAGATTCTCGCTAATCAGTATTTTTTCGGGATTTAGCAAAATAAATAAAAAGTCCTTGGCTGGAGTGTTTGGGACCTGTCGGCACACTGTGTACGTACATGGGAGTTTGGCTTACTTCGGTAACACTCGGGAACTTCGCTCCATAGTGTGCCGAAAATTGACCTCGGGCACTCGTTGGGTACATAAAATTTTCTCGGATACTGTTCCGAATATTTTTGAACTGGCAACCCCTCAACTTAACTATTTGCTTAGCCGACATCTTGGACTGATTGTTAGAGGAGTAGTTTTGCTCGAATAACAGTTCCCACTCAGCCACCAACACTGTAAAAATCTTGCAGTATTTGCTACTGATTAATCTTGTCCTAGTAGAGATAAGCTCAATCCCATTAGCAAATACTGCTGTTAACTTTAATCCTTACTCGGAGAAACATTTTACAGTGAAATAGCATGCACAAGGTGAATCTAGCCTACTGATATTATTGACCTAGTGTGCCCCGTTCTTATGGCATGGCTTGAGCAAGCTGAAGTTTCTGACGTTATTGTGCTGAAAATAAATAACCCTGGCCTGGTGCAATCAAGCTGCCCACAGTCCAGATATTTCGAGAAAATTGGTGGTAATTTAAAGTTTCCACGGCGGTAAACGGATACGTCAGCTAAGATTTATTCCAGCGAAGTCTCGACTGCAGTTTCGATTTTCTAGCTTGAGCCTGAAGAAGACCCTTGCCAAGAAGGGCCGAAATATTGCTAGAATTAATCGTAACTGACTTAGCCAGCTTGGGCTGTAGGAATACTTATAATTCGTATTTTCTAGCAAGCAAACTTGCCAGTTTTCGAATTATTTTTTTGCCTTTTTTATTAATTTTTTCGCTTTTTTTAGAACATCATCAAGATGTACGATCCCCTTTTCCCTGGGACAGATGACCTCCTAGCGGCAGCTTCAGCCATGACTGGAATCGCCCATCACATCAATGATATGAAAAGGAGGCATGAGCATTCGATTCGAGTCCAGGAAATCCAGAGTCTGCTGTATGGATGGGGGGTAAGTGCTCCTTAAAATTACCGGATTTCCGGAAAACAAGGAATTTCTCCTTAACTATGTAAGTTTAGTCTCGGTATGAAATGGGAACCTGCACGATCGGGGGGGGGGGGGGGGCGAGAATTGTATAACCCCCCAAGGACACACTACAATTCTCGACCGAGGGCGTGGAATTTTACACACAATCTAAATGGAAAGAATAAATAATAGATACAAACTAGATACTATACCGGTTAGTTCCGCTCACCAAAAATCAAACAGTCGACACAAATTTTCTCGGTTCTTTTGATTGAATTGAATAAATGGGTTTATTGAAGAAAAAAAACACAACAACCAACTCTTCAATGCCCATATAGCAAAACTGTAAGGGACTAAATAATCCTAAAAGATCAACAAAACAAATAACCTGAAAATCTGTCAAATAGTTAATAACAATCTTAATTCAAAAACTAAGTCAAGATCAAATCTTCCCGACTTCCAGAACTTTACGACAAAAAAGGAAACGGCCAACCTCGCATTATTTTCTGTTTCGCTCGACGTCGTTCAGGTCGACAGTGTATGGGGAAGTTTTCGCGTGGATGGCTCTGGTCCCGTCGCGCTCAACGGACATTTTTGCGTGAATGACGTCGATCTTTTTGTCATTTTCGCGTGTACGGATGAACAGGTGAACGGGCCGTCCAGCTCGATGGACGCCTCCCGTTCAACACCGCTCTGAGGGCAGCGTTGATCTGAGGGGGGATATTGTGTGGACCTTCCCACTCGTATGCTTCCATCCAACTGAATGGGCTTTTTCGCGTGGACGCCGTTCAGTGCCTGATCGGTTTTCTCATTTTCCCGTGGACGAGATCAACCGTTCAGCTCTACCTTTTATCCACTATGTTTTCGCAAAGAACAGCAGTGGGGAACGGCTTGTTGCATGTCTAGTTTACAAAAACGACAGGTTTGATTTCGAATAACATGATTATTAGCTATTTCAGTTTTTATTTGAAATAGAAATTCCTAGCTCGTTTCGAAATTATGGACATAATTATTGGTTTGCAGCGAGCGTTGTAAGCTATGCTCTGAATTTGGCTTTTATTTTTTGTTCAGATACCGTATGCAACATCATGAAACGGTAGCGCTTGGCTAATAATGCCTGCCTTAATTTTGTTCCCGGGAGAGATTGAGAATATCTCTGCTATTCTGTACAAAGTAGAATAATAAAATCATACTTTTATAGTATAGACAGGTATAATGGAGGGTCCTTGTTTTCTGGTAACTTGCGGAAAAAAACCAAAGGTTTCTATGAGATCGCAAATGGGGAAATGTTTCAGTTTTCTTTGTCCTCTCAGTAGCCTACGGGGGCGTGTTGGATGTCGAACTATTTGATTTTTATCGATAAAACCAGGCAACTTGTTTCCTCGGAAGTAGCCATGGTAAAGCCAGTCCAGCAGAGAAGGAAATGAAACAGGGAAGGACAAAAGGGAAACATAAAGCTTGGGAAAAAAAAAATGTACCGCCTCCCGGCCAAACTTCTCATTTAATCGGTCAATATAAATTTTTAAACCGTAGCCAGACGCTGCCCGATAATTGGTTTTTTGTTATTATAGGAAAGGAATAATAATAATTGAATCAACTATTTCTATAGAAAAAAGAACGGCGGCGAGTAACCCTGTTCTTTTGTTCTTTTTTTATGGCACTTGCAGCTTCGTTCAAGTGCCACATACCGATCACTTTTACGGTCGGTCTGTTAGGCCACTGTTCTCGAGTTGCAAGCATATTAGGGATCCCACCAAACTAACATGAAAATAGTCACTTCCCCGATCCAGCCACTGTGAGGAGAGTGGAGGGAGGGGGAATCCGGGATCGTGAGCTTTGGAACGGGTTTTCGGATCTTAATGAACTTGACATTTGGAATGACCTCGTGTCTCAGATGTCCCATTTTAAGTCGGGACTGGATACGATGAATGTGGGGGGGGGGGGGAATCTTGTGACACTCTTAAAATAGATCGGTCAGGATGAAACTTGGTGGGAAGAACAAGCAAAAGCTGCACACTCATGCGAGAAACCAAAATTCCTTTTATTCATTCCGTTTCCTATCCGCGCGAAGTGAAATATACCAACAGGGGATGGAATGAAAGAGATGTATCGCCGTAGCTGATAACCTTAATAAGCGACGCGAAGGTCTGGAGTGCTCCTCGGTGCGTATGCATATACTTTGTCAGATATAATTTTTTTGCGTGACTTAGTTTTTTTCTGTAATTAGTATGGCTTTGTGACCTCATAAATCTGTAGGTTCTGCAACAATAGAATCGAAAAAATTAGCAGATATCGCCCTTTGAACCAAATTCGCTCGGGTCGTGTCTTATGAGGTGTCAAAAGATTTGTAGGTCGGTTCTTTTTTTTTCGAGGAGCAATTGTTACTATCTAGGTTAACCACACCTGGATGCAGAATTTGTAGAGAACAAAATAGTTGCGTTTTTGCAGAAATCTGATCGGCATTTTTGCAGTTCTCGTGGTATCTGGCCAATTACCTTCGTTTCTGATTTTCTGGTCCCGACCGTGGTAACTGATCGTGATATCTGAAAAGGTCATCTCACTTTAGTCATAACGGACACACTGCTTCCTGGCCGAAGATTGAAAATTAGTGTCTTTTTCTGTGACTTTATGTGTTCATTTACTCCGTTTTTTTCGAAATGGCGGGTTACAAATAAATTACTTACTTACTTACTTACCTACAAGAGCCTAGGATTTTGTCAAATTGACGGGGAAGAAGTTTGGCATTTGCGATGTGAGTGGATTTTCTTTTGGGGTGACTTCTAAATTTGTCAATTTTGTTTTTGTAAAGCAACCGTAGTATTAGATACCACGGTCTGCATAAAACGAGAAAATGCAAATCCACTTACCGTGGTATCAGACACCATTGTTTCTTCAAAACGCAACTATGTTTAGTGTGTTTTCTGAATGCATATGTGAAATTAAGCACCATGCATGCCATGACAAAAAAGTGAGGAAAAGACAATCAAGACAAAAAGAGACTGAATTTGTCAGGAAATGTATTGTATGACAAAATGAAACAGAATTCTGAAGTTTGGTCGTGTCTTGCCCTTCTTCTTGTGAGCGTTGTCGGCGGACCTTGAGGCTTTCCGCGAAGTTTGTGCTCCTTGACTGGCAAACTGGAGGATGAAAAACAAGAGTTAGAAGCTCATGTGGCACTTGTAAGGCTGGGTCAGAGGACGAAAGCAGGAATTGGCCAATTCGTGGGTTTGTTGTGATAATTTATAAGCAAAACCCTTGAGATCATGGGATCATGGGACCCTTGGAAATCATAAGAATATATGGTGTGGTGAAAAGTATTTATTTTTGCACTTCGTGCAAATGATGATGCGGAAAATGATTTGCTGCTGATGTGTTTTTTAAGGGCGCTAGAAATTCATCTGTAATCAAAACCCTTGAGACAAAAATGATGATAGGCTCAGCGGCATTATGAAAATGAAATGGTGGATTGAGATTGGAATCGGATTCGTACCTAGCCCTGGATTCGGATTTGAATATTTCATGAATGGATTCGCCGATCTCTGTGTTAATAGCAGCCCCCCGTTCAGATTGGATGGGCGCGTTGATATTGGCCGTTCATTCCATCCTTCGCTTGTTTGAGAATCTTCTGATTTTGAATTCTTTTATTTATTTAGTTTTTCCGCTTTTTAGAGGACACCTGAATGAAGAGTAGCAAGTATCATCCTTACCCTTATGACTTCCGTTAACATTACCTGCAGAAAACCCAATCCAAATACGAAATAGTGTTTCCAAGCTATGATTTTTGCTCCATTTTGTATCTGTCCTTATTTAAGTACCGAACAATTTTATAGATGAACAAATGTCTCCAATCAACCCTTCTTCTCGAATATTTTTTAACCACTCAAGCCCAAACGTGTATTTAGAAGAAATTCCAATACGACCCGGCCAGCGCTGTACAAGATTTGAATGAATTGCGATTTTTGTCTTGGAGTCTGCATATGCAAACCTCCAGAAACCAACATCCCTATTTTGAAAACGTCACGCTCAGGAGAAGAAGGCTCTCCGTGGCCATGTCTGTAAATGCATTCTCCATGGTGTGTTCAGTATGGTTTCATTGTTCAGGTGTCCATTAACCACGGCGTGTTGGCTTTTCAAATGTGTTGCGCCCAGCCGCCGCGTCGGAAAGCAAGAAGGCTGGATAGAGTCGACAAGCACTAACAAGGAAATTGCCAATATCGGGGTTTAATTGGTTCAGTTGGGGGAATTACACAGAGAAATATTCGCCGGCGATGTGTACATTCTTAAGAGCTTAATTCAAATTCTTAATCGGATTTAATTGTATTTGCGAAAAACGTTTTTTTGGATCCATTTCATAGTGAAAAAATCATTTCTAGTAAGAGTTGTTCTTTAACTATTATCTTCAAATTTCAGGGCGAAGATCTCACAACCTACGGAGAACTGATGGCCGAGGGAATGTTCCGAATGTGTGGCGCTAAGGCTTCTAGGCATGTTTTGCTTTTCGACAAAATTCTGCTGATTTGCAAGAGGAAAGAGGATTTGAACCTGCTCTACAAAGCCCACATTCATGTAAGTACCCTCCAAACACACTAGTAGCCTACACGTATTAGTTACGGTTTTGATCGAAGTTCTGTTCGCCGTTCGCTTAGCCGGTTGCGTAATTTCCGTTTTTGAACGCCGTCGAAGTTCACCGTTTGCTTAATTAGTGTTTACAGTCGACGTTTCTTCGACGATTAAAAACTTCGAACTTGCTAGCTCACGAAGATTGAAGTTCAGGGTTTGAAGGACAAAGAAACTGTGACCGGCGACCAAAAACGGTATTTAAATAAAGACCTTTGAGTTTGAAGGTAACTTCAAACTTCGATCAAAAACGCAACTATTAACAGATTGACAGCCTGACGAGGACCCTTCCCAAGAAGGGCCGAAAGATCGCTGCCAAAGCATCGAAGCTGAATTATCCGTTTCAGGCATTATTAGAATATATGTTTCAAAGTCAGCTTGGGCTCAAGGAATATTTATTACGTGCTCTGCCAAGAAGTACTAAGACACAAAGAACTATAGGAAGGATGCGGCAGAAGGTACGAATAGGCTTTAAGTCTATAGTGCAAAGGATTGTAAAAATCTTAGCAACGTTGCAATTACGAGCGTGTTCAACCCTTCCAACAATAGTAACTATTAGTTACTATTTTATCAACCTCGTAAAAAGTTACTACGCTGACCGTTTCAACCTTCTCGAAATGATAACTATAATAGTAACTCCTTGCTTACCATGCTCGGGAGCGTAGTAAGTGTGATAAGTCCACATCTCTGTAACGTGATTGGTCAGATTCGCCCGTTGCTAGGTATTCTGCTGGAAAATCGGAAAGTCGTTCCAGCCTTGACGGCAAAAATACAGAATTCGTGACGTCATGCGTAGTAACTATGGTAAGTAGGGTGGAACACGCTCTACGTTGGCAAACTTTTTAGCCAGGTCCATGCTTCAGAATGTTATGTTCTGGTTGTAGGTAGGACCTCGATAGTTCTTGCTCTTGTTCGTTTAACCTTTTACTGGTGTTGGCCCTCGTCCCATATCCCAAAATCTTCTATTGGAAAATAATACACTGTAAAAAGTTTCTCCAAATAAGGATGCAGTATTTGCTACTGGGATTAATCGTATCTCTATTGGGATAAAATTAATCCGAATTAGGGATAATCTTATCTCAATAAAGATAAGATTAATCCCAGTATCAAATACTGCAAGATTTTTTTTTGTACGGAGTTTATCGTTATAGCCACTGATGACCACTGAATTTATTCTTAAAATCTGTATGCCCCGAACAGGCCCGTATCCAGGAATTTATTTCGGGAGGGGGGGCTCGCTTTTCGGGGGGGGGGGGGCCTGCGGGTCGGACAAAAAAGAACAAAAAAGAGATAGATCAGAGGGAAAAGCCTATACAAATGGCTATTTTTGTATGTTTCGGGGGGGGGGTCAACCCCCTCCCCCCCCCTCCCCCCTGGATACGGCATTGGCCCCAAATCTGTGATTTAAAAATTAAATGTTCTATCGTTCTAGTAGTTTGCTTGAAAAAGAAGGCTAGCTGTAAAAGTAGATATAAAACGAAATAAGCGGAAATGAGCTCGGGTTACACAGATCGTGCTGCGGTTTATTCCATATCCTTTTTTAGTTTAATCTGTTTTTCGAACCATGACTTGTAATTAAGAGGGAACGCAGATTGCTTGCTGATCACGTTTCCAGTACACGACTGTGCAGCTAAAAAATAAAATATTCCCCCCCCCCCCGAATGATTCGCGAAAGAAATAATTAAGGACTACCTTTCTGAAACCATGGTCACGTGGCAGTCTTAAGTGGTTAGTGTAAATCACCGTTTCCAGTGTCAGTGTTGGGCTCGCGCCAAAAGCAACCAGTGATTAATGACCAATGAAAGACTCGCGAATAGAAAATCTGATTTGTTCGCGACTATCACCATATCTGCAGTTCAGAAGTTCTTGAAAGATGTTCTCAGAAGATCTTAATTGCAAAAAATAATCGTTTATCATTTGGACAAGGATTTTTTGTCACAAATTTGACAGACTAAATACCTACAAGATGTAAAGGGCACCTGATCAATGAAACCATACTTGAACACACCATAAAGAATGCATTTACAGGCATGGCCACGGAGAGCATTCTTCTCCTGAGCGAGACGTTTCCAAAATAGGGATGTTCGTTTCTGGAGTTTTGTACATGCAGACTCCAAGAGAAAAAGCGCAATTCATTCAAATCTTGTACAGCGCTGGCCGGATCGTATTCGAATTTCTTCTAGATATACGTTTGGGCTTAACTGGTTAAAAAATATTCCGGAAGAAGGTTTGATTGGAGTCATTTGTTCATTTCTAAATTCTTCAGTATTGAAATAAGGACAGATGCAAAATGGAGCAAAAATCATAGCTTGGAAACACTATTTCGTATTTGGATTGGGTTTTCTGCAGGCGATGTTAACGGAAGTCATACAGATAGGGATGATGCTTGGTACTCTTCTTTCAGGTGTCCTTTAAGACACAGACGTCTTTTGGACTTTTGTTATAATATTTCTTGATTTCCTCCGTGCGTAGTCTAAACTAGAATAAGTTGGGGTATATACTGAGTTTGCCTCTGTCATAGCAATGCTGCATTGTCCCTTTAATCGCTGTGGCTTTCCAACTGGATGCTTTCTCCGCGACCTTTCTTACAAGTTTCCCTTATGAGTTTTCTCTGCTAGATGGCGCGGTTACACTGTAAAAAGTTTCTCCGAGTAAGGATTAAAGATAACTGCAGTATTTGTTACTGGGATTAATCGTATCTCTACTGAGATAAAATTAATCCAAATTAGAGATAAGATAATCTTTTTAGAGACAAGATTAATCCCAGTAGAAATACTGCAAAAAAAAAATTGTTTAAGGTGTACTGTCAAAAGTAGATTGTACTCAGCTGTGGAAAGAGTGAAGTTGAATTTGATTGTTCATAGAAACTATACAAAGTAGACTTCCGTACACGAAGCACTATTTGTTAATTTTCTTTTTTGCTGTTGTTTGAAGATGTAAATGGCCCTTGTTGGCCCTTGATTTAGTCAAATAAATAAATATTCTGTTTGGTCTTAATGCCGCCATCAGCGTCGTACCAGGCAGTGGGCAAGCGTGTCCCTGAAAAGTATTTGGGAATACTCTGTGGTAGCGTTCCAGTGACGTTATTACAAGTTACGATGATAAGAGGAGGGGCAATCGCCGTATGGTGGTAGTTATCACGGTCTCTGGAACGAAAATAATAACTACGCGAACATGCGTCATCATTCTTACGGGAGTTCCTGCAGAACCGATAGTTATTATCACGTATGATGCTCGCGACCATCATAGGTAAATAGTAACGATCATACCAGTGGTGGAACGAAAATAATAAGTGGGAGGAGCCAATTTACTTATTACGGCGGGCTCTGGAACGGCAATAATACCAAGAACAGTAACGATCGTAACTAATAATACGTCGCTGGAACGCTACCTATATGACCAAGTCGAAAACACGCCACTGAACCTCGCGAAGAACAAGAAACGTCACCCAAACGAACCCTTTGAATTGATTCAAATCCTGTGTAAACCAATCAACAACGTTTATTGTGGCAATGGGCAATTAGATTGTCCTATCCCAGCCCTTTTCGGTCAAATTTTAACTTACAACCACGTGCAGACTTGCAGAAATGAAATAGACTAGTAACAACTGGCGTACCAATAAGCGTGAGTAATTATAAGTAGTCAAATAGGATGTGAGTCAGTACAAGGAAATACCAATGCAGAACCAGATAGATTCTTTGATGATTCGGCTGCCTTGGCCCGGCCACACACAAAAAAAATCACCTTTGCCATATTCAAATTACGCCACGGTCACGGATGTATTTAAGTGGCAACTAATTGGCTGAATTTATTACCAATTCAACCCGATAGCCTTCTGGATCCCTTGGTTTCAGCTAGCGGATTGCTTGTTTGATCAACTGTTTTGTGGAATTATTTCGGTACCTCAAAGCTTTGTTACCGCGTGCTGTGGTTTGAAACGGGACTCGTGGGTGACCGGCGACCGAGGCGCGCATTTTTCAAAGATTAGACGCGCGCCAGGACATTTGAGTATGCACGAATTGAGCTCGATGGATATGTTTTAAGTATGCGGGACATCAATGCTGAGATGTCGGAAAGATCCGGGTTCTGTGTTATGATTTAAAGGGACTGGTTGTCACTATCAATGGAAATATAGAATTTCGGCAAAGGATCATCAGTTGCGTTTTTGCAATACCATGGTATCTGATACCACGGTATAAAGTCATTTTCGCAGTTATCGTGGTTTCTAATACCTCGTCAAAAGGCGCAGTTATCGTGGTATCTGGCCAGTTATCCTGGTATCTGATATTCAGACACCACGGCCCGGCCGTGGTATCTGAAATGTCATCTCACTTTCATCAAATTTTATCAGATTGGTGAGAAAGAAGTTTAGCACTTGATGTAACCGGATATCAGTTTTTCTTTGGGGATGACTTCGTAAAGTGCAGTTTCGGCAATAGATGTTTTTGCAGAGCAACCGTGTATCAGATACCACGGTCACTGCAAAAGCGACTAATTGCAGATTCAGTTACCGTGGTAACAGATACCATGGTATCTGCAAAAACGCAACTATTGCCTCGCGACTGGTTTCTCATTGAAGATGGGAAAATCAGTAAAGGTTCTCAACTTCAGTCAGTTGTGCATTCGAATATCCAAGACCCCATACGTAATTTTTAACAACTTAAGAATAAGTATTTAATTTGTATTGTTTAGGCGTTTTTTCCTTTACATTTTTATATTGTAGAGCTTCTCGGCATTAATTAACATTCTGTTCTTTGAAGAGATCAGTGCGGTCTCTGAGTTGCTTGGTACATTATTATTATTCTGATGGCTTTTCCATGAAACTGTACTATGTTTAATTGTGCTTTTCAAGATACTGGGAAGCTGAAATGATAAAACCTGTAACGAGCTTCCCTCTCCTCGTAAAACTCTGTCGAATCCTGAAGAAGTGAACTAAACCGTCCTCCTCTTTCTAGCAAAGCTGGCAAGTGAGGTCATCGTCCGCCATTTCTTTCTTTCTGACAAAGACTTCCATGCGATTTCCAAGGACGGACAACTCGCTCGGACGTTTACAGTTTCCCCCTTTAGATTCCAAATCTTTCAAAGTTCATTTAAAAGCTCAATGAAAAATGTACTTGAATAAAAAATGCATTTAATTAGGTTCAAAAATTCGATGCAAATGCGTTACTCCAGTGCTCCGCTATTCCACCAGAAGCGGGAATTTTCATCCGCGTGAAAAACATTTCAGACTTTGTAACTAAATGTCGGTATTTTTATTCACCAACAAACTAACAATTACCCAAACTGAAGATGGCGGAAGCGTAAATTATTTTACAATCCAGAATAAAGTATCGCCTTTTGTGTTCCTCGCTATCACTTCTAATGACGGAGAAAAGACGTTTTCGGCGAAGTTCAAATTCCGCGGCTTACCTGTGAATTTGGTTTTGTCAGGAAGCCGTCCATTTCTCAACGTCACTACGAAACACTCTATTTTGAAAAAAATATTAAAAACAGTCACAACAGTCAAAACAATTCCTTGGCTTTCAGTTGCAAAATAAAACAAAGTTGGCTTTCAGTTCAAAATAAAAATTTCTGTATGTTCTTTTTTTCAACAGAACGATTTTAAAATTTTTGAAGTGGATGAATATAGTATAACAAAAAAATATTTTCTTTTTTCAGAATGATTTTGAATTGGATGAATATGATATAAAAACAAACTATTTTCTGTATAGTCTTTTTGGGATCCCAAAACGTAAGTGGAGGGATACCTATGACATCGCAAAAGTTGTCCGTCTGTCCGTCCGTCCGTCCGTCTGTCCGTCCGTCTGTAAGCACGATAACTCTCGAAGGGAATGAGATATTTTGATGAAACTTGGTGTGAGGGTTCGTTGGGTCGTCGGACCAGTCAAGTTCGTAGATGGGCTTTGTAGCTCTACATTTAGGGGTGGGGGAGGGGATTCAAATTAAGGGAGAAACAAAATATTTTGAAACAGCTAATGTGATAGTCGATTATGGGGTAAGAAGACATGCTGAGCACGATGGTGAAAACCATTTTGTCGTCGGACATGTAGTTCGCCCGGAATCCGGCCAAAACCGGAAAGTTTGTCGAAAGTACAAGTTTTATTTGAAGTTGATTAGATGTTCGATTTAGGAGTAGGAAGACATGCTGAAGACGATGGTGTAAATTATTTTCTCGACGGACAAGTATTTCGCCCGGAATCCGGCCCAAACCGGAAAGTATGTTGAAAGTAAAAGTTTTAGTTGAAGTTGATTAAATTTCGATTTAGAGGTAGGGAGACATGCTGAAGACGATGGTGAAAACTATTTTCTCGACGGAGAAGTATTTCGACCGGAATCCGGCCCAAACCGGAAAGTTTGTCAAAATTAAAAGTTTTGTTTGGAGTTGATTAGATGTTTGATTTAGGGCAAGAAGACATGCTGAACACTTACGTGAAAACAAGTTTCTACCCGGACACGTAGTTCGTCCGGAATCCGGCCAAAACCGGAAAACTGTTGGAAGTCAAATTTTTATTTCTAGTTGATTAGATAAGCGATTTAGGGGTAAGAAGAGATGCTGAGTCCCTGTGTGACAATCGTATTTTACCCGGACATATAGTTCGACCGGAATCCGGCTGGAATCGGAAAATTTGTTATAAGCTAAATTTCTATTTGAAGTTGATTAGATGTTCATTACTGGGGAAAGAAGATACCCTGATTTCGTCTTTGAGCTTTCTTTTTTCGCCGGACAAGTAGTTCTGGAGTTCGGCCGGAACCGGGAAATTGGCAGGAAGTTTTCGTCAAAACAGAAACACACATGCTGAATCCAAATCTGAACTTGGTTTTCTCAGGTGATTAGCTATTTGGCCTTAATCTGTTTCTGAATTTTAATTGTAAAAATGTTCAAGGAGTCTGGCGAAGACTGGATCTGGCTAAGACAAGACCCAGTTGTCTGGATCAGATATTGAATTTTTGGGATCCCATCGAAACCTTTGGTCTTGTTCTAAACAGAATGATTTTGAATTGGACGAATATGGTATAAAAACAAAATATTTTCTGTATTTTCTTTGTTTTTCAACATAATGATATTGAATTGGACGAATATAGTATAAACAAAAAATATTCTTTGTATGTTCTTTTTTTCAACAGAATGATTTTGAATTGGTGAATATGGTGTAAAACAAAAACTAATTCACTTGTAATATATCGGTAATATACATGGACGTGGGGATGTGAACTGGTTAGATAAATTTGCCTTCGGGCGGGATCACTTTTCCTATGGCCGGCTTCTACCAGACTATTCTAGTGGTTTGCGAACTCTGTTCACAAGCCCCTCGGTAGCTCAGTTGGTAAAGCGACTGCCTTGTAAGCAGAGGGTCCTGGGTTCAAATCCCGGCTGAGGAGCATTTTTGTCTATCAGTTCACCACTTATCAAAATATTGGTATTGCGGCTTGGAAGGTAGAATGATATTTAAGTGGTACTGCTTATCTGTTGACAGCGGCAATTCCTGTTGCCATGAAAGCACGCGCCTTCTATGTACTTGCATTCCGGTTGTTGTTTTCGACTATCAGCTCTAATCCCTACTTACGGGCATCATTACGGTTAGCGGCAAATGAAAATGCTGTATGAAAAACAGCTAATTTGTGTAACGAGCATGGCCTTGTTGTTCGGCAATACATTTATGACGCAATTCTTCGGCTAGCCTAAAGCAATCAACTTGATAGGTTTGTTTGCTTAGTGTCCCGCAGTTAAAGTGTACTTTCTGATTCATTTGAGTGGCAGTTAGTAATCTTCCTGTGGCTCGGTTATAAACGAGTGCAAAATCAAATGAAGTAATGGAAATTGTCCATTTAGACGAAGTACCGTATCAAATTTCTTCCTTCGTTAAATTTATTAAAATAATGGCAGTGGACCTCCCTTCATTTAATTATTTCTTCCTTCATTAAATTTATTAAATAATGGCAGTGGACTAGCAGGGTAAAATCAGAGAAAAGTTGAAGCATCTAAAAATGTGGAAATACAAGGTTTGGAAGAACGAAACGTTTAATCTGGGTAGGCTCATGAAATAGGCTTAATGGAAATTGCTTTTAAGGACATCATATAATCTCAAATGCCATTCAGTCAGTCAGTTTAGTACAACCCAAAATGAACGCGTAATATCCTAATTAAAGAAACAGTAAAATGTAAAAAAAAACAACGTAGAATGGAAAATAAAATAAAAGTTCAAAATACATGATAAATTATGGAACGATTGGATCGCAGCTACCGCTCTGATGATTCTGGTGGCGGAAGACTAGACTGTCGATTTTGTTTTATTGATTTCTTTTATGGAAGGGTTTGAACCATTCGATGTTTTTCTTCTCTCTGGTTCAAACCCTGAAATAACTGTAAGTGCAGAGTATCATATTATTAATGTTTATGTATGAGTTATGGTAAGAATAAAAAAACCTTGAACCTTGTCATAAGTTTGATAATGTTTAACACAGGGTGTGCAGTTTCAACAGACAACACTTTGGGTTTTATTTACAAGTGTGATTGAACATCTTTCATCATGACCTTTGAAGTCATTGCAAACTATAGTTGCGTTTTTGCAGATACCATGGCATCTGTTACCACGGGTAACTGGATCTGCAATTCGTCTTATTTGTTGTTACCGTGGTATCTGATACTACTGCTGATATACATAAACGACAATTGCCGGATTTGCGCTAATCCAAAGAGAAATACTGATATCTACTGACATCTAGAGTGACATAACTTCTTTCCCACCAACTTGACAAACAAAAAACTAGACTTGTACTAACGATGATGAAAGTCAGATGAAGTTTTCAGATACCACGATTATTGCAAAAACGTCTTTTGTCCATGGTATCAGAGACACGGTAACTGCGAAAACGACTTTAATCCGCTGTATCAGATATCACGGTATCTGCAAAAACGCAACTTATATTTACTGCTACATTTTCTAAAAATATGACAGTTAAGGGCCGAGAACAAGGCCGTATCCAGGGGGGGGGCTGGGGGTTGACCCCCCCCTCGAAACATACAAAAATAACGATTTGTATAGGCTTTTCCCTCTGATCTATGTGTTTTTTGTACTTTTTTGTCCGACCAGAAGGCAACCCCCCCCCTCCCGAAACATAACCCTCCCCCCCCCCCGAAATAAATTCCTGGATACGTGCCTGGCTGAGAACACAACACTTCTTTTCCATTATCAGAAATTATGGTGTCTGTCATTTGTTATTGTGCATCCTTTCTGTTAGGTGTTTGGAATTCGCGTCTCAGTTTCGGACCCGGCTTATAGCGATCTGTGGTTCTTGTCTTAATTTCCAAGGCTGATAAATTTCTAAGAAAGAGCCGCTAGTGTTGCTCCATGGCGTGACTTTTTCCATCATGTCCATATATACACAAGGCTCAGAATTTTGTGATTAAGACAACTAATAATTTATGTTACCCACTCATGATGACAGATACTATTCTTAATGAAATAGAGAAAGAGAAAACAGGGATTACAGGACTACCGACTTCTTGCAAGGACGCAACTGTCATGTGTGACGTATGGATCAGGTGACGGGGTTTGTTGGTGAAAGCAGAACTGGGATTTAATTTTAATTTAATTTAATTTATTTATCACCCACACACTATATGAAATAAATATGTTAGAGTAGGAATAAGTAAAGAAACACAAAAAAAAAGAAAACGAAATATACACAAGATCAACGAAAGAAACGGATAAGACGGTGGTGAGAGGATAGGCGCGCATAAGCCGTACCGGAGAGTTTTGTGTGCAGTGTCCCCAACTTTAAAGTTATATCAGGAACTGAAAATTTGCTAACAAGAATCTGGTTTTTTGTCCAAGGTGGAAGATACAGAAGAAACTTGCAGAATTTGAAGTAATTTATCCGGATTCTTTTTAAATTTCCTTTCTTAAGAAGGGGGAAAATACCTGAAGCATAAAGGACAGAATGATCACAGAAAGTAGAAAAGAGTTTGGCCAGCGTACGTCTGTTATATTCCCTCGGTTTGAAACAATCTTTGCATAACCAAGCTAGGTCTTATGTCTGCCAACTGTGATCTAATTGAACATAGGGCAGGGCTCGAGTAGAAAACGCTTACAACAGCGAGGAGTTTCCCGATGGAAAATTTATCTCAAAATAGTACTATGCAGTCGTACGAAAAAGTAGCATGCAGTACTAACGATGGTACTACATGCTTCTACTTCAAGGCTACCGTGTTACTGCATACTACTATATGCTACTATTAGCAAGACCGGATGCTACTATGGCAAGACACTATGCTACTGGATGCTACTACATAAGATTGGACCAGTCTGAGGCACATTGAATGATAGTATTCTTTGCTACTACATAATATTACATGCACCGTTTTCGTACTACTACCATACTGCTACGCAGGGTACAAATTTTTCATCGGGTTGGGGCATAGGGAAGTATTAGGAGAGGGAAATTAGGCTTGCCTTTCTTGCTTTAACGTCATTTCTTTTCTAGTGTTCTAACTTGATGCTCGTAGAGAGTGTGCCCGGTGAACCACTCAGTTTTCATGTTATTCCCTTCGATAATCCGAAGCTTCAATACACACTGGAAGCTCGATGCATGGATCAGAAAAGAGACTGGATGCTCCAGCTTAAACGAGTCATCCTGGAGAACTACCAAGCAGTCATACCGAGTCATGCTAGGCAGATTCTTATGGAGATTGGACAGACAAGAAAAGGTTAGTTTTCTCCAGAAAATTTGACGCCAGTTCAGCGCGTCCAAGCGGACTAGTTTCTGTTAACCCCCTATGCCTAAAGCTACGTTTACACGGAGGGTTTTTACCCGTACTCCGCGGGTATTTTTCCCCGCAACAGCAACAAATCCCAAGGTATTTTGGACGTCAATTTCGCGAACTTTTTACCCGGGTATTTGTTTGTCGAAGGGTATTCTTCGACGTCAGCAACAACAAAATTGGATTTTCGAGCAACAATTTTGATTATGTCCATATAAAAAGTGATCCAAATGGACACATGTTGTTGTCCCTTATAGATAAATATCCTGAGCTTTACAACCTTGGAATCTGTTCCCACATGACAGTACTCTCCCGTTAAAATACCCGTGTACCGTGTGAACACTTTCCCCTTCCGTCTCCGGTGAAGAATACCCGCCGTGTAAATGATCCTTCACTGTCAGCACCAGGCCCGCATCCAGAAATTTATTTCGGGGGGGGGGGGGTGCCTTTCCGGGGGGGGGGGGTTTGCCTGCGGGTCGGACAAAAAAGTACAGAAAAGACATAAACCAGAGGGGAAAGCCTCTAAAAATTAGTATTTGTGTGTGTTTCGGGGGGGGGGGGGGGTCCAACCCCTCCCCCCCCCCCCCCGGATACGGCCTTGGTCAGCACTTATGGACAGACATAGTAAAATAGATACACAGGTTGATGGGTAGAAAATCTGCAATCTGCTTCCCAGGTAATGGAGTTTTCATATGACTCAGTAGTAGCAAGTGAAATTTGTCCACTACCTTATGGATCTCACTTTTTACTATAGGTGTATTCTCGCCGTTCCCCTGGGACTCCTCGGGGAATCGAAAGGAACGGCGAGAATAGAGGGAGTCACTCCACGCGGACTCCGCGTACAGAAACAGCGAGAACACGGAGAATGCTTCCAAAATGGATTTTGTTCGAGAAAAACATATACAGTTGACGAAATTAGTCTGGGTCCACTTTATTTTTTATTTTGATTGTGAATTGATGAAAATTGATTCCCCTCTGAATCTGAAAGGGAGTCCTTTTTGATGATGGTGATGATAATCGGAGCATTCCCCGTCCGTGGGGACTCGCGAGAATACGGGGAGTGAGTCCCCGGGACAAACAAAAACGCAGGGACTCCTCAAGTGGAGTCCTCGGGGAACGGCGAGAATACGCCTTACGTCTACACAATTGTTGATTATGAGACAATGGGGCAATGAGACAGCAGAAACTATTCCACAATTGGGACGCTAGCGAGTTGTTATCCACTGGTAGACCACTTTGCCTTTCAGACGTGGCCTACTATAACGTATATTATTATTGTTATTATTATAATTTATTTGAATCCTTCAAAACTGAAGAGTAGTTTATACAAAAGAACAACAACATGTCAATCAATAGACTGGTCATTCCTTTATTTGAAAGAGTTCAGCGTTATGGCGGAAATGAGAGAATTTTATTTATAAAAGGTTACCTTCGCAGCGCATGCGCCTAATTTGACCGTTACGTCACATAATCACACTAAATATATATAGTTAGTTAGTCAATTCGTCATTGCAACAGTAATCACAATTACAATTCATAAAATATGGCACTTAGTCTGGCTCAGCTAAAACATTGGTTAAAACAAACTCTTCGGGCATACAAATTGTCAGGGAATCCCTGGAAAGATTAATAAAATCACTTATTAGTAAACTGATAACAAAAAGAGGAACCGCGATCAGTCGACAGGAATGGCTACCCGATCAAAAATTTGTAGCCTGCGTAGTTGTATGATAGTGGTACGAAAAAGTTGCATGTTTTGATATTTAATAGTAAAGAGTATTATCATTTAATGTGCCTCAGACTGGGCCATCTTCAGCAGTAGTATCCAATAGCATCCTCTCTTGCAGTAGTAGAATCCAGTCTTGCTAATAGTAGCATGTAGTAGAATGCAGTAACACGATAGCCTTGACATAGAAGCATGTAGTAGCATCAGTTCGTACTTCATGCTACTTTTTCGTACAACTTCAAACTACTATTTTGAGATAATTTTTCATCAGATACTGTACCTATATACATAGCCTACTGACGACCTCGACAAATTCGGATTTTACCATGATGGTTTCGAGAAGAATACAAGTGATATCTAGCAATATCGACCATCTAATATTTTCTTTCTGTATAATTCTAATATCATCCATCAAAATTCACAACTAAGAGAAATTCAATTGACCCTTCGTGACAACGAGTCTGTCAATTCTACCGGCTCATCGACTATTCAGCGGGTACAACTGCATACATCGTACTGGAAAACATGGTCGAGTGCGAAAAAAATAACGCCCAGAGAAAAGCTGTCACAAGAATTGTAATATGCATTTCTTCATATTAAGTATAGTGTTTTCGTAATGCGAGCTGAGTGAAGCTTTGAGGAACCCTCTATCTATCTAGCGTTCCAGTTTTTGGCTCTGTTTAGTTACGGAAGCTGTGTGTATCACTTCGTTACTGTACATACTTTGCTCCCATTATCTTAAAGTACAAATGACAGTAAATATAGACTATTGCAAAAAAAAAAAAAAAGACTATTAGGCAGGAATTACATACAAACCTCCAAACAAATTACTGAAAGAAATAGATGCTGCGAACAGGCCCGTATCCAGGTATTATTTCGGGGGGGGGGGGGGGGGGGGGTGCCTACTGGTCGGACAAAAAACAGATAGATCAGAGGGAAAAACCTATAAAAATGATTATTTTTGTATGTTTTGGGGGGGGGGGGCAATATTTAGCCTTAATTTGCTACGTTTTTCGTATACCAGCTTTTTTATTTTCGTCTGATTTTTGTCAAGACCTATTGTGAAGGGCGATATTCCAGAACAGAGTATCGGACCAAATATCGATATCGAAAACTATATTCAAACAATGCATAGAAGGGATACGTCAGCTACGATGCTAGTGCAGCGATTATTTCGACCCTTCTTGGCAAGGGTCCTTGTCAGACTGTCGAACTTCAGGGACAAAGTTGAAGAAGGAACGAAACAAAAATCGAAACAAAAAAAAATTAGTTGAAAACAATCAGTTTGAAATCAAACAATCGTTGAAAACGTTTCGATATGTCGATGAACGATATTTCGAAATGTTCATTTATTTTGTAATTAATGACTGTTGTAAATAATCTTACATAACTAGCTGTTACACACCTGAAGTTAGAGCAATCTATTTTTCGTAACTCAGTTTTTATATTTTTCCGAAGTTGATGCTAAATGCTATTTTACCACAATTTTTGCTCTTAAGTTTTAGTGAAACAAGACGTATGAGAGCGAAAACTTGTCCCTAAATGTCAATGTAGCAAATATCGAAAGTGAACATATCGAAAATCCAGAAGTGGCCCTACGCTATCTGCTGTCCTTTCCTAAACTAGGCCCTCCCATTTAGAGGCGTTTAGGAAAAAGCGCGGTACGGCTTGTAGGAGAACTGTGTTCATGCAGTCATACTGCACCAAATGATCTTGACTTTCATATAACTTTTATTGTCGGCATGCAAACAGACAAAAAAGTGTTTGAATAGCAGCCCTAGAATTATTGATCAATTATATAGCCGATGATGTAAATGAATGTCGTGCTGATAGCTTTGCAACTCGTGTCTCTTGGATATCAACGGATCAGTTTATTTCGTGATAGTCCCAGTCACGATCATTACTGTTCCTGCGCTGCAATTTGCATAGTCGGACAGAATGAGCCACAAAAGAAGCACTCGCTGACAGTGAAATTGCTACGTTGTATTTTTTGTTAATATAATAAAGTGACAGTTATGAAACTGAACAGAACAAAGGCAAAAAATATTCACTCGAATCTGTCTTCTAGAGGGACTTAGCTCGGAATGCACGCATTCCAAATGATGACACCCAAACAGTGGATCGGAAATACGCGAGTCTAACTTGCATACTTACTTTGTCCTTTCGGTTTGAGATTTACGCCAACAGGATACTACTTTCGGCACAAAGAATGACACTAGTTGAGTTTTTGCAGATACCATGGTATATGTTACCACAGTAACTGGACCTGCAATTAGTAATTTTTGCAGTTACCGTGGTATCTGACATACGGTTGCTTTGCAAAAACGATAATTGCTGAAATTGCACTTTTCGAACTCATCCTAAAAGAAAACTGATATTCAGTAACATCACTAAGTGCCAAACTGTTTTCCGACCATATTTGACAAAAATTAATGAAAGTGAGATGATTTTTTCAGATACCACGATCAGTTACCATGCTCGGATCGTGGTATCAGTATCAGATACCATGACAACTAGCCAGATACCACGACAACTACAAGAACGACTTTAGACCGTAGTATCAGATGCCATGGTATCTGCAAAACGCAACTACTGTAACTAGTGGTTGCTTCAGGGATGGAGGCGGAGCAGATGTTTACAAAATCGAAAAGAAACATAGCGAATTAATTTATTTGCTCTGTATCGGTGTTAGTTAACATTTGCCAGAAAGGTGCAATATATAAAACGTGGGGCAAGGTCAGCGAGCTAAAGATCTGGGTTGACTTAAGTCTTTTCTAGGTGACGTCACGCTTGAGCGAAGTTCTACTAGGAAACATCATTCCGCCCCGGAATATCTGCAGAAACGTCGCATCGACAGACGATCAGATTCGAGTTCGAGACTCAAATCTCAAAGATCACCTAGTCCCAAAGAAGTAAGTACCCACTTTGTTGCTGTAAGGTAGTTCTGTATTCAAAATTAAAGTTGTCTGTCACCTTGAACACCATATAACCTTTTAAGTCGAACGGCATTCTTCCTACTTCTTTGAGTACAACGGTGCTGCATCCGGAAATTTTTAAAATTTAGGGAGTTCAAGCTCAAGTTCTGTTTGTTGTGCATGCGGTGCAAAATTTCAGTATACGCGTAACGAAAAAATTTCACTGTCGATTCCGAGGAACGAAATTTGAAACCGAAAGCAAATTATGGTCCGGTAAATTTTTTTTAAAGAACTCTATATATGCTTCGGCCCTGCTAGAGCTCGGCTTGCTCACATGATGGATTCAAGGTAGATCCTACGCGCCGGATGAAGCTGTTTAAGCTTTTCTCTTCAAATGTTATGGGTTCCTGGTATTAAAGTATACGAGGTCTCATGAAGTTCTCACGGTGTATTGTTCATAGATATTGACACACGTGATTCTTGACCGCTTTCCCCCACTTCCCCCTTATATTAATGATGTTTAATCAATGTGAATAATAAGTTAAGACTTTAAATCCTACTGAGCTATCACATAGCGCTGCATAAATTGTCGACGAAGCATCGCCGTTCACCATGAAGCTTTGCGGCTTCATTAGGTGTCTTCCTGTTGTGTAGTGAGGGACACGGTGGCCTCTTTAAAGTTTAACCGGAAAGGGCTTTGATAGGACAATCTAGTTAGCCATCAAACATTCACTTAAATTGGCGCGAAGACCCGCTGAAAATGCGTTACTTCGTTGTTCCGCTATTCACGAATAATTGATTTTCAAATAGTAGAATTTTCGTGTGATTTGTGGTACCTCTATGTGCTTGTATTTTGTTGTATGTCTTACGAGAAAGCTTTACGATTTTATTTTTGTTCAGGCGCAAAGCAATCTTCACCAGTCTCACCACTGTCTACTGAAAAGCCGCGTTTATGTTGAGATTAAAATTTACCCGCGCCACAGTAGAATTTACTTTGTGAGGAAGGCCACAGATATTCTGAACGTCATAACTAAAGTAGATAGTGGAAGAAAAGAAAATCCCTTTGCAGAATCCAAATAATTCAGTGTAATCAATTAAATGACACAAAAATAAGTTGGCTTTTCAGTTAAACTTTAAAGTCTCAATCATGATGCCTCCACAATGTGTGCCTAGGCTGGCCTCGTCTTCCGTCAAGCTGCTACTGATGCAGTCTATCTTTAGGCATACGCAGAACATGTCCTAAATATGTCCATTTGTTTTGGTCGTTATCGGCTTATTGGTTTTGTGACGAATTTCTTTATTGCTAACTTTCCGTCGCCAGCTAATTTTTTTAATTCTTCGAAGATATTTTCGAATCCAACGATGTGTTTCTCCAGTTGTTGGTTCAGTTTCAGCGCTCAGTAGGGCTTCCATAGACTCTTTATACAATTTAACGAAGTTGGGAATAGCGTATTATTTACCCGTAGTTTCATTAAACAGTGCAAGAGTGCTCTTTTGCAGAGGGGCTTCATCAAAATCGTAGACGTGTTTTTTCCGATTCTGACGCTGACAATCCGCTAACATGGACTTCTTTCTATGTTTCAGAGTCCTATCCTACCTCGAAGGCTTCGTCGAAGTCTCGGTGTCATCAGCAGAGATCGAAGTGAAAGTCGTGACCGAGACACGGACTCCGAGTCCTATGGGTCGAGGCGTAGCGTCGACAGTGAAAAACCCAAGGTAAATACACTGAAAGCACAACTCTTACCAGAAACTATGAAGTATATAAGGTTTGAAGCCAAGCTGACCATTCATTACGAAAGAAATAGAAAACCGTGATTTTCACGTGATTCGTGATTTTTGGTGGATTTTATGATTTAGTTTTGTTTTGTTTTTCGCTGAGGACGGTTTGCCGGAAATGCAACCGAAATATCCGAATTTATATTTATCCCTCGCATATCATCCTAGAGGGATAATTAGCTGATTAAGAAAAAACCCTGAAAATCACGGTTTTCTATTTCTTTCGAAACTATGAAGTGGATCAGAATTTTTTTTTTTCGACCATATCATTACTTTCCACTTAAATTTAGTGATTTCCTTGTTAGCGCTTGTCGATTCTATCCAGCCTTCCTGCTCTCCGACGCGGCGGCTGGGCGCAAAACATTTGAAAACTGAACGCACCATGGTTAAAAAGTCGGAATACTAAGCAAATAAGAGAAGTCAGAAACAGAAGTGTTTTTATCCTTGAGTTTGAAAGAGTTCTCAACGAACGTTGAACATTCTGGCAAACTTTGAGTTGCGTAACGGGCAAAACTCGGGACGACCGAAAAAGCGCAAAAAATTCGGAGGAACAAAACGAAACAATAGAGAAAGGTGGGGATTTTAGAAGCTTGTAATTCCATAAGGAAACTAAAAGATAGAATAAAGCTAGGTATATTATAAAAGATAGAATAAACAAGAGGCGGCCTTTAGGAAAGTCCATACTATTTCTTGTTTCTAGTATAGTAATCAGTATCACCGAATCAAACTTTTTTGTCCAGTTTCTCATGACTGACATCCTTGCCATCCCGATTGATTTTTGAAGGGGATCTAGCAACCCTCCCTAAGCTCCTGTACCGAAGTCGGTGCTGCCTGAACAGTTGGATATTTAAACCAGTGCGAAATTCTCAAGAGCAGAGAGAAGAAACGACTTGTCCTTTGGAAACCGACTTGTCTTTTGTCCTTTGAGTTTATGAAGTTGGGTGAGGTTATGCTACGTGGCAAAAATGAGAAGATCCCTCTTAAGGCCTTGACTTAACATTTCTTCCTCGCAACTAGTCCTTAAATCTTACTAGTTTTACAACTCTCCAGCTTCGACCAGACGCTTGCACGTCACCGCGAAAAGTAGGTCCACAGATACTAGAGGGGCTGGTGAAAATAGAAGTTAGAAAGAATTGGGACAACAATAAAAATTTAGGCATTCCCGTTATCCCAGATTCACAAACAGATTTATGTTCTCTCGTATATTCCCACCCGTACGGAAATTTCCTGCCTGAGATTGACTCAGTCAAATGAAACAGATTTCGACCCGATTTCAGTTTAGTTTTTTTCAGTGGCTGACCCGCGGAAAATTTCCGTACGGGTAGCGATATCACTCATTTTCATTTTTTTTTTTCCCAGAAACTTCTTTGTTTTAGCATAAATTGTGGTGTGGATAGTGTGTAGCCCCTACGATTGTGCCTTTCAGTAATTAGTTCTGCAACATGCAGTTTGGCAAATAATTTTGTGTCAAAACCCCAAGACAGAATTGCAATTTTTGACCATAGGAGACTGATTTGTTCGGTTTTGCAAAAATCACGTTTCGCATTTATAGACGGTACATGTCGGGTGCTTTTTCACGCCACTTTGACAGAAAACCATTTGCAAAGTTACTGATTGCCTACTCTTTTTCTTCTAGTCCATACAGGTCATTAAAAAACTTTTTTGGTTGACTGTTCTTCTATAATGATTGTATGAAATGTAACTGTAGTCAGAGCGCATCGCTTTTTCGAATCAAAGAATCGTGATCAAGTGACCTAGTTATTTGGACTGTGGATGGTTGGGGAAGTGGACAAGCTGTATCGATCTGTCATCAGTTCACTGAAATCTTTTTCAAACTTCAATTAGGTCAATTAGTCCGTTTGTATGTCTCTGTAGCAGCTCCATGGAGCGGCCGTAAACCTAAAATTTGTCTACCTAAAAAATAACCAAAAATTAATTTTCTTTCGCAATGATGGACAAATTTACAAGGTGATGTAGATTCAAATAACAGGATGGGACAGATTACTTTATGATGTTCGACAATCATTTTTTTCCGATCGCAACCTGACCACAATCTGAATAATTTGAGCTGGGGAAAAACAACATGTTTACGGGACCTGGGTGAGACAGAAAATTTTCAAAGACCCGATTGCCTGGATGAAGACGTACAGTATATATTCCCCTTTGGGATCCTATCGAAACTTTTGGTCTTGTTCCACAAGATGGTTTGCACCTGACCCCTCCCCCCAGACCGGGATTGGTCAGTTTATAACTGCTGCAAAAAATTTTCTACCTCTTCTTCTTCTAGGAAACCCGTTTTTGGCGACGTCGCAGCGAGCCAAGCCAGTCGTTTTTCCGCTCTTCGAGCAATCAGAGCGACTCAAATCCTCCCACCATCCAAGAAGTGTCTTCCAACGAATGTGTCAACACCGATTCTGGAATCACCGAAGACTCGGCGTTCAGCGATTGCCCGGAAAAATCGGAAAGCATTGCCGAGCTCGTGGGCCAACTCGTCATGCAGAACGTCGAAATTCAGAAAGTTTTGCGACGCCGGAAAAGATCCGCTCGATTCCGGCCGCCGGAATCGGCCGATATCGAAATTGTTAGCGATATTGAAACTGAAGGCCATTCGATCAAATCCGATACTCCAGTACCGAAAAGTATCTTCCGGAAGTTCGGCCGGATGATTACCCGCGAACAAATGGAAGTATTCCTCAGGAACCTCTCACCCCAAAGAAATATGACAATCCTTAGAGACCGTGTAAACCAAAGACGAAGCAGTAGCAAACCCAGGAATCCAGATGTTAGACGCACCAGATCATTCTCAATTAGTGATATAAACCGGATTGAACTCAAAGATTCTGTGATCAACCTGTCGGCCCGGAGTAAGATTCACACTTCGGTTTCGCTCAGTGATCTGCAGAAGCACTCAGTGCTCCAGAAAAAAGAGTCCCGCCCTGTGACAATCGCCTTGGATCATCCGGGAGACGAAACCGATTCCCATCTGCAAAAGGAGTTCAGTGACTCAGTTTCTATGAATGAGAGCCTGACCTCGATCAGCCATCCGGACTATAAGATCTATCGGCGGTCTTTGTCGAAAAATTCAATAAAAAGTATGATGCAGAACGTAGGATCGAAGTTCTCAAACTTGCGAAACGGTTCGATTTCGAGCTGTGAAGGTTTTTCAGTCAGTTCTACATTTGAGGAACTCCCTGAGGAGACCCGTGCCGGCAAGATGGTCAATGTCTTAGCTCGGCAGTACAGCCGCGTCTTGAAGCAAAGAATCAAAAATATCATGGGAGAATCCCCCTCCCCGGAGAAGAAAGAATTCAATCCCGGTAACCCCTCGGCAGCGGCACGAATGGCCTCAGACTACTCCGACTACGCCGTGCCTTCACTGTTGAAAATTCCACCAAAAGCAGACGATGAAGACACGGACAAGTCCGATTCGGAAATGTCGACGGGAAGTATTTACGAGCGCACCTTTGAAGAGATCGAGTCCATGCTGGATACAGTGAGAGATAGTGCGGTGTATAGCGACCGCGAGGACACGCTTAGCGAATGCTCCGAGGTGTGTCCTCTGCCTAAGGTCCCCCCTCCCGTCGCGGCGAAGCCGGTGAAAATCCCACCGCAACATCCTGAAACAACTCAGATCAAAACTGAATCAAAACCAACCAAAGAAGGTCTATATGCCACTCCTAGCCTAGAAGGTCTGAAAAGTATAGGCGACCGGCTTAAAGACCTAGAATCCTGGCGAAGGGAGAACAATAAAAGCTCCTGCGATGATGAAAGTGAGACAAGCTCCCAGCATTCAACCTCAACCATTAATACTGTATTGGAAGTGCGTGCACCGTCACTGGAACTTTTGGAAGAAAAACAACCCCGTGTTGTAAAAAAGACCCAGGGGAATAGTCTTCCCAAAGGGTGGGTGAAGCAAGTTATTGGGAAGTTGCAAGGGGGAGGGGACTAGCGTAGTTTTGTTGATTTTTAACATAGCCAAATAGCAGTGAACATACGTACGTTGATGTTTTAACGGTCAGAGTAGATTCCTGTTTGTCATTCACGGAGAGGGGCCTCAGTTTCGTTCCTTGTTGTCTTTTCTGAATCAGTAGCCTACTGTTCTTGCCTTTTTTGTTGCCGAAAATCTTTAAGCGGCAAGCACTGAGTAGTCGGTGTGCGTGTGAAAGTCTATTCACGACCCCAATTCACTAGAGCCGTTCAGTAGAAACCTATCAGATTCCATCCCATTCCCAGTTGTTCAAAATCAAGAATTGTACAGGGCGTAGCTTTAACACGTGGGACTAGCAAAGCTCACCATTCCCTGGTTTTAATTGTCCTGAAATTACGACAGGTTAAACGGAAATTTAGAATACTCGAAACTCACCTGTACCCTTCACTCCCTGGAAGTCCCCATTTTGCTAAATCTTTACATAAGATAAGCTTTCTTTTATATTTATATTTATTTTATTCTGTAAAAGCACAGAGGTCCATGGAAACAACATCAAAACGAACCGTAACCTCAACAAACTAACTACAAAAAACTATATAATTATAATGAAAACTTTATATTTATATTTATTTTATTCTCTAAAAGCACAGAGGTCCATGGAAACAACACCAAAACGAACCTTAACCTCAACAAACTAACTACAAAAAAACTTTCCCTGCTAAATCTTTAGTTTCCGCTTGGCCGCACCTTCCGACTTCATTCTCTACGATAAATATCCTCAAACCCTAGTTTTTGTTTTATTGCGATTGCTGTCGCCATTTTGCCAAATCTTTTGTTTTCCGCTTGTCTGGACGTTTGTCGTGTTTGCGTTTTTTGTTTCATCTTGTTTCTTAGTGATGTTTTTTTTTTTTTATCGAACATCCCAGTGCAACAGGCAAAGGACTATCGAGGAACGTGGTCAAGGACCGCGCTGATAAACGACTGAAAAGCGGGAAACATAGACGAAAAACCAACAGAAAACGTGGCACTTTCAAATATAGTCGCAAATTTTGAAAACCAGGGGGAATTATCATAGACATAGGCATCTATAGACGAAAAACCAACAGAAAACGCGGCACTTTCAAAGGTAGTCGCAAATTTAGAAAACCAGGAGGAATTATCATAGACATAGGCATCTGATGGAGAAAAGACACTTTGTAGCGTTCTGGGCACTTCGCTCCTTTCTGTTAGCGTGGAAAGTTAGAAAGATTTTTTTTGCTGAACCGTTGTTCGGATTTATGTATTCTTCCGTCTCAACTCGCCTGCAACTTGGACTTGATTTTCCACAAGCTTCCTTCCTGTGTATTTTAGTCTTGAGTATGGAGCAGCTTTCATGCTTTATGTGAGTTTAGGAGTTGTGGCCGTAAGGTTTGTTTATTCTGGTGATTTTCTACTTCAACCTTTTCTACGCCGGTTAATTGCGATATACGGTATTTATATGCATTAAAATTTCTAGTCCGATGTTCGGTTTTGTAAATTTGAAGGTTTAATTTTGTCTCTCGGAATAAAATGTTCTCGTAGAAAATCTTCCGAGTCCCTCGAAAACGTCTGCAAGCAAACGGTTGGCGCTTGAAGTGGGTCATCCACTCAAAGACAGTTTATTGTCTTTGCATCCACTGGCAAATCATAAGGCTGTCGTAACCGTGTTCGTCCAGCCCCCGCTGTGCCCTCATTGGCTGAAAGTGGCCGAAAATGGTGGTGAGAACACGTTGTGATGGCTCCTGACAGTCGAGGCCCCAGGGCAGTTTCTGACCGTTCAGCAGAGCAATTACTCTGGTGTGCTGGTGGTGGTTGTTGGAAAAGGAAGAATTCGTCATTTTGCCCATCTTGATTAAAGTGGGAACACACGATCAGGGGTCAGGCTCTCGCGGACTGGAATTCCTGCCCGGTTTTTTTTGCATGATCAGCACTTCTATACGGAAAAGTTGAGATTTGTGGGATCCCAAAACGTAAGTGGAGGGATACCTCTGACATCGCAAAAATGTCCGTCTGTCTGTGAGCACGATAACTCTCGAAGGGAATGAGATACTTTGATGAAACTTGGTGTGAGGATTCATTGGGTCAAGGGTAAGGTCAGCTTCGTAGATGGGCCATGTAGCTCTACGTTTAGAGGTGGGGGAGGGGGTTCAAATTAAGGGGCAAACAAAATATTTTAAAACAGCTAATGTGATAGTCGATTATGGGGAAAGAAGGCATTCTGAGCACGTTAGTGAAAACCGTTTCCTCGCCGAACAACTAGTTCGTCGGAATCCGGTGAAAACCGGAAAGTTGTTTAAAAGTAAAAGTTTCATTTGAAGTTCATTAAATGTTCGAATTAGGTGTAAAAAGACATACTGAACACGATGGCGAAAACCATTTTCTCGCCGGAAAACTAGTTCGCGCGGAATCCGGCCAAAACCGGAAAATTCGTTAAAAGCGAAAGTTCGGTTAGATGACAGATTGAGCGGTAAGAAGAGACGCTGAGTCTGTATATGACAAATATTTTTTACCCGGACATATAATTAGTCCGGAATCCGGATGTAACCGGAATAAGTCAAACTTTTCTTCAAAGTTGATTAGATGTTCTTTATAGGGGTAAGGAGATACGATGGACTTGTTTCTGAATTTCCTTTTTTGCTGGACTTTCGGGCGAAACCGGAAACTTGGTAGAAGTAAAGCAGGAAGTCTCGGTCAGTATCGTCCAGATAGATATGGTCTATAGAGGTATATCTGATCTCAGTTTTCTCTGATGATTCGCCTGGCAAAGACTGGATCTGGCGAAGACAAGACCCTATTGTCTGAATCAAATATTAGATTTTTGGGATCCCATCGACACCTTTGGTCTTGTTTCAGCTTCATGACGGAAGTGAAGAAAGTCCGGCGGTGAAATCCTTATCAGTTCAATTCAAGACTTTTATTCCGACTAGAAGCCATAATCAAAAATAAAGAACATATTAGGCTACAACACCACATAAATTAGGCACTCCCATTTTTTTTGTTATACATATTAACCCAAATGGGCAAAGAAGGCGAAGCCACGGGTTGCATAATGCCACAGTTACGCAATCTTGCCATAGCAGCAACCGATTTCTTAGGATGTACGATGCGCGTATAGCATTGTCCTAATAGGTGTAATAAGGTGAATAGCGCTATACGCGATGTTTACGTCTTAATACACACGCCTGTTCAAATACAACCCAAGAGGTTCTTATCAATGCGGCATCTGGTGTTGCCAAGGTAATACAATTTTTCGAGCTCTAAAAATATCCGAAAAGGTTCTTATTACTACTTGAAGTACACAAGTACAATATAACGCAAATTATACTCTAAAAAAGCTATTAAAATAACAGATGGACAGTATTGATCCTCGAACTGACGAAAAGCAGTCGTAATAGAACAAAAACGTGTTTTTTTAAGAAAAGTTGTTTCTTTAGCTTCCAACAAGGTAGAACTTTTGTGCTTTCTTTGGCAACCCTGACGACACTGCGCCTCTCTTCGGCCCGCTGGGGGAACCAACCAAGTGATCTGATTGGCTCTGCATAAGGAAGAATAGAGCCAAGCTCTATTTTCCTTATTCGCCTTATTACAGCGCGCCCCGAGGAAAAGAGGAATCTGTAATGATCTTTATACGCGGTAATACACCTTACAACACCTATTAGGACAATGCTTATGCCAACTGCGAAAAGTTCATAACGCGGTAATCGTCGAACATCTCTGTAGCACTGCAAAAACGCGGGAGACGATGAAGAAATCGAAAGCTATCATTTGTGGTCGAAGAATAATCGGCCTATTCTGCGAATATTCGCGTCAGTGGGAACGCACAGTAGGCAATGCGTATCTCGCTCAGACTTTGTTTGGTGTAATTATTGATAAGGGACAACCCAAAAATGTACGAACAGTAAGATGCGTTCGCACTATAGTTACTGGTGTTGGTTCCAGATTTCAAATAACTGCTAAGCTGAAAAGCAGATTTCCTACATTATACAGTAGAGAAAATTTCCCTATGGCGTAAAAATCTTTCTTTCGGCGTCCTCTCGGCAATAAGCAAAAAGTCGAGTATTCGAGGCAGAGGTCTGCTTGATATCCTAGTTGATAGATCAAAATCGGAAGGATGATAATGTCTATGATTATGTAGACAGATGATAAAGTTTTCACCGAAGTTTTTATGCCACATGTCGCCACACTGATAACTTGCCACACGACCAACTGGCCACAGGACAAGTCGCCACAAAAATGGGCGACAAAAAAATAATGTTGTAGGGAAGAAAAAATTCTAAAAAAAAAATACGGTAGATACCAGTTGACCTAAGGAACTTGGGTCCTATTCAAATCCTTCCAGTTTTTAGTCCATAATAACATTCCTTTGTGGCAGTTGGATATAATCCATACCGGTAAGTAGCTGAACAAGAGCTAGAAGCCTATATGGCACGGCACTTCCAAAGTTGAGTCAGAGGAAGACTGTGCGAATTGGTCAACTCGTGGTTTATTGTAATCCTTTGAAAACAAAATCCTCAAGGCACGAATGTCCATAGACCCTTGGTGATCATGAAAACGTATCGTCTAGTCTAAAGTTTTTTTTTTGCACTTTGCGGTAATGATGCGCACTTTAAGGGGGCTAGAAATCCATTCGTAAGCAAAACCCTTTAGGTAAAAATGACCTTGGTCCCTTGTAGGTCGTGAAAATGTATCTTTTGGCCCAAAATTTTTATTTTTTTCACTTTGCGGTTCAGATGCGCAGTTTAGGGGGACTAGAAGTTCATTTGTAAGCAAAATCCTTGAGGTACTAGACATTCGTTTATGAGAAATACTCTTTAGGCACAATTTATGCGAAATACCAGAGGCATGTACTCTTCCCAATTATCAAGTTTCATTAAGATCTGATCATCGTTTCCAAAGTTATGCACACCTCGAGTTCCCAGATTTTGCTTCACTACACCCCCCCCCCCTTACGAGTTGGATCTGGGAGTGACTATTTTTAATTCAATCTCGTCGGGTCTTGAAGTTACCAGTAAAGACTCGTTGTCCTAGAACATCTCGAACTACCTTAACACTCGCCATCACGGGAATTCGGGACCCCCTTCAAATCCCCCCACAATGCACGGATCCGGTCAGGCTCTGTGAAAGATGTATCCAGGGCTCGTTCTTGTTCTTCCCGCCAAGTTTCATCCCAATCCCTCCACTCTGACCCCTTTAAAAAATTTCCGGTTCCTCCCTCCAACAATACATTTCAGGATCTAGGGCCCATGATCATTTTTGTCTCAAAACTTTTGCTTACAAGTGTACAGACAATACGTTTGAGCACAATATACATTTTCGTGGTCCAGATGAGCCTATCATCATTTTTGCCTCAATGGTTTCGACTACAGATGAATTTCTAGCGCCCTTAAAGTGCGCATCTTGACAGCCAACTTTGATCCTCTGACCCACTCCTGCAAGTGCCATATGAGCTTCTTGTTCTTGTTCTTCATCGAAAGACATCATGATAACAATGGAAGGCATTCCTGCCGAAGCGCCACCGTTCAGACAGCGGCAGCTATGCTACTTCGCGCCATTTGAAAACAGCGGTGCGCCGAGAAACAGCGCAGCTTCGGAGTCCAAAAAGGGAACCTTAAATTACCTCAAATCGCACTTGCCAGCAAAAGGTAATCCTGTCTCGAGCTGGCTTATGACAGATGGAGAGGGCCGCATCATGGGAATCCCATGCAGTTTTCCAAGGCTTCCCAGTTTGTTAACCGATGACTTGAAGGCATCCACACTATCTGCCATGTTATTTGTTTGGACTGAGAGATTCCATAGCGGTACCACTCGATTAGTAAAAAATTGGTTTCGCTTCTTGGTTGTAGAACTCTTCCGGGAAAACTTCTTGGGTTGTCCACGGGTTCGGGTATTCTGTTTTTGCTGGAACAGGTTGGTATCTGTCTCCAAGATTGCGTTCGCCCTAATGACGTCATCACGTCTGCGACGGTAGCAAAGGATTGGCAGGCTTAACTTCGTTAGTCTTGTTTGATAGTCCACGGACCATGGTGCTATATCCTTTGATGCATTTAGTGGCTCTTCTTTGTACAGACTCAAGTGCTGCCTGATCCTCCTTGTTTATTGATGTTGCTACGCACATCCCAAATTGTACGAGGTTGTACGAGGCCTTTGTATAGCTTGGCTATTACTTGTGGGGATCGTGAGCTAAATGTCCTTTCGATCAGGCCAAGGGTCTGGAAGGATTTTGCAACTAGTGCTATCTAAAAATGTTGAAGATTGGACAAATTAGCTATCATCATTATCACAAAGATTCCGAAGGGTAGATCAGGGCTAAGTGTAAAACTTCTTGGTGCTTTTTAACACTTTTTCCTCCAGCTGAAAATCCGTGAGTCGTGACATGACACCATGAACTGTTTTAACTGAAAATGACACCCTTTCATAAAAATGACACATTTTAGGCCAGAAACAAGCACGTCTTCGTTTATTTTACTAAAGATGTGGATTATCACCTCCAAAAATCTGTACTTACTTTCATTTAGTACACTAAAACAGTTTGAAGCCTTCTGAAGCTCATTTTCCATAATATCTTGTTACAAGCTGTAACGTAACCGTAACAAACAATTAAGCAATTTTTTAAAAATCTTCTGGCAAATTCAGAATAATTAACAATTATTCGCATTTGAGAATTGCGCCGCGGAATGCGCAAAGAAATTTCAGGTATCAAAAAGCACCTTTTACAGTCAGTTTTGACACTTTTAGTAGCTGTCAATATCACTTCTATACTGTCAATGTACATCGTCAGAGCCTACAGTGACGCAGTCAGTTTAAACTGTAGGAACATGGCATGGCTTTTAAATATTAGCTATCTCATCATAATTCTTTGTTATTGTCTCCCACTCGTCACTGAGGGTTGTGATGTGAAAATTGATGATAGAAAATCATTAAAGTTTTCAGAGTAAGTTGGAGTCAGGTTGGAGTGCCTAATATTGTTTAGCTTAGTCCTGAGCTCGGATTCTCAGATTTTTTTTCATTTTTTCTTAGAAACCAAGAAAGAACAGACTTTTAGCTTTTGTAAGCTTGAAAAAAAACTTGAGCACATCTCCTGGAAGCTATAACAGCAGTATAATTAGATGAAAGAATAGCTGTTATCAATGATGCTTGATTTATTCAAACAATGTTTACAACGGATACGTCAGTTATGATTCTTCATCAGCGATATTTCAGCCCTTCTTGAAAGGGGTCCTTGTCAGGCTGTCAAGCTTCAATTATTTATTATAGGTTTGTTTCCTTCCCCAAAATTGAACCAAGCTTCAGTTAGTTATTACAGGTTTGTTTCCTTCCCCGAAGTTGAACCAGAGGATTGACAGCCTGACAAGGACCCTTGCCAAGAAGGGCCGAAATATCGCTGATAAAGAATCATAACTGACGTATCCGTTGTAAACATTGTTTGAATAAATGTTTCAAAGTCAGCTTGAGCTCAAAGAATATTCTTTTTGTTTATAATGATGCCTGACTTTAGTAATGTAAACAAAGAGGCCCTGAATGACATACAGGAGGGGTATCCAACCTCAAATTCATATGACCTCAAACTTGCCCTGAATAACTAACTAGGAAATTTCTCTGCAGAACAAAACAGGTCCTGTGTCACTCAGGGTTTTTACTTGACAGTTAGGACGTTTTTAGACTTGCGTTTTATTTGAAGTGCATAGTACAGCGGACTGTTTGTTGTCGTTTTATTCAGCAGCGGGCCGTATGCTGGGAAGGCGCGGGATGCCTAATTACGTTTTATTTGCCAGCGGGCTGTCCGCTGAGTGCCAGAGGACCCGCTAGTTTGTACGCTGGGTGAGTCAGAGAACAGTTCAGTGTACCTTCTGACGTAGTCCACCAGGAATAAAACGACCATTTACAGTTCGCTGTCCGCTCCCGCTGTACTATGAACTTCAAATAAAATGCAACTTAGGTCTGAACTGAGATTTTTTTCCAACCTTATTAGACCAAGTTCAAGGTTGTGTAAATTCGAGGTTGAATACAGGTTGGATACCCCTCCTTTACTAAATTTCTTTTCCATGAAACTACAGGATACCATGTTTTAGAGTCACATCCAGTGAATGAATGCAATGAATATGCATGCAATTTGCACTGTTTCCTTCTTGTTTCTTTCCAGCCTCTACAGTTACACTTATAAATGTGCAAAACTGGACAGCTCAAATTATTCTCTACAATATAATATATTTTCTGGTTTTGTTCTTTTTTCTAAACACCTGCTGACCATGGGCAAATTGTTTTTTTTTGCCAGCTTCTGTTTCCATTTTATTTTGCACTTTCCTTGGATTTATTTGCACTACCAGGTTAGTCCCAAATAGCTTGAGCATGACTATTATTGGAGCCATCGTTTTTGTGCTGCAAGTATTTGGGCCCTTTGGACTTTGTTGTAAGCAGATGATAGATAGATAGATATTTTGTAGATATATATATTTATAGATAGATGTATTTTCGAGTTTGACTGGAAGGGAAGAAATAAAGAAAGCCAAGAACATATCCTTTTTTTGAAAAATAACTATTTTCTGGGTTTAGTATATGATAGCATTGTCAATTTTATCTAGCTTTTGGTTGAAAAGTTTCCTTAATGAATATTGAACCGGATAAACTGGGCCTGCACCCCCAGCCACTGCCAGGTGCAGTCAATGATGGTGTCATGAGTGACCAGACCTCCACACATGAGTCAGGAAGTTCTACCACAGGAACAATCAATACTGTTGAAGGGAGTCACATAGGGAGTGATGACCCAGGCCTTGAGTGGGAAGACTTCCTAGTTGTGACTAGAAATCGTGAGTGGAGAAAGAGGAAAGCCAACGAAATGGGACAGAAAACAAATCAACAGCAGTCATCCCCACCTGTAGAATCTCCAAAAGACCATCCTGTTATAAGAGTAAGACTGACGCCAGCAACTAACGAGAAGTTCTTACTGTGGGCAGAATCAGAATGGGCAGAATCAGAAACATGGCACTGAAAAGTGAATTTGATGCTTACATCAACAGAGACGGGACTGCTGATATCTTCACTAAGGATGAAAATGCCAAAGCCCTTGCATTAACCATCACCTCCATAACTGGAATCCAGACTACTAGTACACTCATACCAAGTTCAAGAGCAGAAACTAAGATTGTTGTGTACAACGCCTCAGCAGATTATGCCGAAAATGACCTCAAAGAGGGACTCTCCGATGGTTCCCCCAGTATGGTACCAGTCAAGGCTGCGATTCGACTGAAACGAAAGAATGAGAAGTTTGAGTTAGTTGAAAGCAAATCTGTTTTGTACGTGTTTGTAGGAGAATATCACCCTGATAGGTTGTTCCTTTTCGGGGAGAGAAGGAAATTCAGGCCATGCAATGACAAGCAAATGCAGTGTAAACATTGCATGAAGTATGGTCACCAAGCTGCCAATTATTTATACCAAAGACATTATTGTCTGCAAGTCTTGTTTACGTGAAGGCCACACAGCTAACGCTTGTGTTGCTGACTCACTCTGTGTTAATTGCGGTGGTGGACACTGCTCCGAAGACCGGCGGAATTGTATTACATTCAAACAATGTGCCCAAATAGTAAAAATAACACGGGAAACTACAATGCCAGTAGCACTCGTTGCCAGCAAGCTGAAAAAATTGCCACTGGAACAACAGACAACAGACATATGCAGCATGTCCATAGGCTGTATTTTCCTGCAAAACAGGGAAACTCAACGCCAAGTACAAGACTTTCCACTCCAAACCACCCATACCCTCAGCAAAAACAGGGAAAAGCCACAACTGGCCAAAACCCCCTCAATTTAACCCCATCAAACTTCCCTGTATGGGGTAGACCAAACTACCTACAACCTGATGCACCCCTAGGGAGACCCATCAGACCAAATACCTTACCAATCGAGAATGCAAGATCACCCTTCATTGGTTAGACCCACACCTCCAGTTCCAACTCCACCAACACAACTTGGAAACCAATTACGAATTGTGACAAAGTACCTGATTGCACTTCAGATGATCAAAAATAGCAAGTTTGAGGAAGGTGATAAAGCAGCATTAGCTCAGCAAGCAGCAGTGAAGTATTTCCCAAGCAGTTTGATGAAGGAGGTCACAGAAGATTTTTCACAGTTCGTTGCATCCCCAAACCTCAACCAAGTAACACATGACTAAGGATCAAAGTATTAAGATACTTCAGTGGAACGTTAATGGTCTGTCAAAAAGTAAACTAGGACAAATAAATAGTGCAATTTCAAAGAAAAATATTGATATAATATGTATACAGGAAACATATTCATGATTTGCATAATGTAAAAATTAGTGGTTTTGAATGTTTCCGTAAGGACAGAAGTAGTGGCCGAAGTGGAGGATGAGTTTGCATATTTATTAGTTTAAAACTAAAGTTTTGTGGTCTACAATTGAAGAGTTATGAAAATGAAGTTGATGCACTCGGGGCTGTAGTTTGGACTATTTTATTTATTCTGTGGGATAGGCCAGACACTCCAGCCGAAACTCAGGCCACAAATGGCCCATTGTCTCATTCCCCCAATTCACAATTGATAGCGATACATCACTCTATAATACATTTGATGAAAACATCACTCTACCAAAACAATTGATAAAAACATCACTCATTCTACTGCTTTTCTCGCGTTTTTACCTTAAAACCTGTCTAGCCTCCCTGTCCACTGAAGGTACGTGAACAGTTCCTTTAATCTGGCTTTCCTCACTACCTCGTGGAAATCAACATTCGGAGAGTGGAAAGCTTCCAGACGTTGCCTTGTCCATGCTGGGCACTCTTGGAGAAAGTGGATATTTATCTCTCCATCGACTCTGCATTTGGTACATATTGGTGACTCAATTTTTTCTGTATTTGAATTATGTTTTCCAAGGTTTCCAATTCCAGTAACAACCTGGATGATTCCCCGAGTTTCATCTTTTTCATGGCGATTAGCCTTCTTGTCAGCGCCTCGTTGCGCGTGGGTAGTTCAAAAGACTATGTGAATATTATAAATGTATATGATACAAATAGTAAGAACGATGCAGCTGATTTTTTTAGTGATATAGTTGAGAAGATTGAAAATGGACAAACTATTATCTTGTGAGACTTTAATGCCCACAGTAAACAGTGGTGTAAAGGAAAGGAAAACAAAGCTGGAAAATTTCTTGCTGAGTTCATGAAAGATAACCCAACAGCTACCCTCCGAACTCCAGAATATCTTGAAACACAATTCGATACTCGTACTGAGAAATTTTCTACAATCGATCTGCAAGTTGTCTCAGCACAACTACTACAAAGTTCAGAAGTTTTCAAGATAAATGAACTTCTGACAGACCATTACGCAGTTTTATTAGAGTATAAACGACAAGCTGAGACTGTGGTGTATCCCCCGACCTTCAACAATAGACACGCAAATTGGGAAAAATTAAAAAAGCTTCTAAAATCTGAGAATTATTCGCAGATTGATAGTCACATCGATCCAGAATCTTTTGCTAAAGATACAGAAATTTTATTAAAAGCAGCAACAGAAACGATACCTAAAAGTAGAGGTTTCATACCCAAGAATGGAAAAACATTGAATCCGTGGTAGACTCGAGAATGCGAAAAGGTTTGGAAAGAGAAGAAAAAGGCTGTTAGTAACTTCAGGAAGAATCCGTCACCGTTGTTGCATATTGAAACAAAAGGGCTTGAAGCTAAGCTGAAAGCTGAGATAAGAAAATGCAAAAGACAAGCAGTTATGCAGTACCTGGAAGGAATTAACTATGAAACTCCTGAAGGTAAAGTTCACAGTTTCATAAACAAAATGAATGGATCAAATAAGTCTAATCCCCACCTTAGATACCCACTAATAGACAGGAAGTCTAATTGCTGAGTCAGATCTTGAGAAAGTAGAAGTGCTTGCGAAATTTTTTGAAAATAAACTGAAATGTGATTTATCTTTAATTGCTAACAAACCCAAACGAAGTGACGCAGTATGCTGTAAGATTTACCAGGGCACTGAAGCCTTATGTGATCAGATTACAATGAAGGAGGAGGACAAGGAAATCGAAGATTGCAATCCAAATGCGGCACCAGGTACAGACGAAATTCACCACACTTGGCTCCAGCGAAGCCCACCAGAATTCCTAAATGCACTTCTAAAGTGTTTTTCTAAATGCTCGGAACAATCGAAATTCCCAAATATTTGGAAAGTAGCCGTACTTATCCCTGTCTTAAAGCCTGTTAAACCTCCAGACGATCCTCATAGCTACCGCCCGATCATGGTCTTACCAGCACTAGGTAAAGTCTTCGAGAAGGTGATCTAAAACCGTCTCTACTGGTTTGTCGAAGTCAACAAGATCTTACCAAGTGAACAGGCCGGATTTAGAAGATACCACTCGACTATAGATCCGTTAGTTAGGATTACGGAAGATATTAGAAAAGCTTTTGAAAAAGGAGAATGGGTAATTGCAGCATTTTTGGACATCATAGGAGCTTATGATAGTGTCCAAAAAGCAAATTGTGTAAGAAGCTTCTGACGTTAGGATTCCCAGAGCATCTTATGAATTTTATGCATGACTAAATGGAAGACCGTCAATTCAAGTGAGAATTAGACACACGTTATCTACCATGAAGAAGATTGGAAAAGGTCTCCCACAAGGAGCCCCTCTAAGCTGCCTCCTCTTCGCAGTTTTTATATCAGACTTGAAGCTTTCTAGTTCACATGGTGAATTTGCTGATGATTTAGTATCATGGCTCGAGTGTAAGACACTCAAAGAAGCCCATACTAAGATGAGCATTGTGTTAAAAACAGCTAGAACACTTTTCTGAAGAATGGAGTCTTCCCATCTCCTCTCAAAAGTCAAGTGTTGTAGTATTTCACAGAAAAAGGAAAATGGAAATGGAACAACTTTTGTTTGATGGGAAAGTACTTCCTGTTCGCACAACAGTTAAATTACTAGATGATGATGATGATTTTATTCACGCACTTAGAAGAGGAAAATAGTGCAGTATAGACAAATAAAAGGAAAAAATACACTGAGCTTTCAATAATGTAGTAAATGCACGAGATAAAAAAATAAACATTTAAAAAAAAAGAAAGAAAAGGAACTAATCGGGTCTAAAAAATCTTCTTCCTAGATGGAGTGCGGAGAAATGGCCAAGGGCAGAAACGTGAAGGTCCTGGGCAATTGAAGGTAACTTTGCACAAGGGTCAGAGGGCAAAAAAGTTGCAGTTATACGGGAATTCCTATAAGCTCGAGGAAGATACAAGAGAAATTTACAATATTTGACATAATAAGTCCTGATACGTTTTAAATCTTTTAGCCTAAGAATACCAAAAATTCCGGAAAGATTGCAGACAGAGGGAGAACAAAAACTATTATATAAACTACCAAGAGCTTTTCTGATACCTTCCTCTATTTGGAACTATTTTTCCATATCCGACACGAATGGAATCGTTAATAGCCGAAACAGCGTTTTCGTAGATTTTTTTTAGAGACTGCTATGACCATGCCCAGCCATTTTACGGTAGGGGAATTGGGGAGTTTTTCATTTTGAAAAGAACTACCGGAATCTTTTGGGCTGTTGAATTTAAGATACTGACATTTAGAAATGTTAACAGAGAGGCCAATTTGAGAAAGACCCTGACAAATTGTTTTAATGTATATTCTAACCCACTTTTAGTTCGACTTATTAATAGAATGTCGTCTGCATAAGCTATGTAATTAATACTTAGGTCTCCAAGGAAAAATGTTGGCAATAAACCTGAGAGGCATTCATAAATGGCACTTTTAAAAACTAAAGGAGATAGGACTATTCGACATTGTTCGAAAGTTGTTTCAAAAAATCATGAGGTTATCCAGTTTTCACCTTTTCCTGGTCGCCAAAATACAACATGGTATTACCGAATAAGAGCTAACACTTGCAACTTTAACAAAGATTCATAGGCTATACATATAAAATATGTAATAAGGACCAACAAGTTGCTACATCCCAACTGTGTCGTTTTTGTCAACGAGATGAGGAAACCTTGGATCATATCCTTTTCTCATGCCACAATTTGGAACCAATCCAGCAAAAAGTTGAAGATACATTTTCCAAGTTGCGAATTAACCCAACAGTGAATTCGCTTAGTGGTGATCAAGATATTCGGACTAGTGATGTTAAAGCTATATTTAATAGCATTTTCCGTCTTATTTACGACCTGAAACTAGAAGATTCAGTGTAATTTATTTTTGACCCCAGAAAAAGATAAGGCTCAAGTGGAACTCCCAGTCGTCCAACGAGCCATACTTAAAGAAGAAGGAGATATCGCTTTTATTCTTTTCGAACGATCATGGTGAAATCCAAATTAGTCGAAATCGTCATATATACATGTAACTCATATATAAATATGTCAACGTCATATATAAAAGTAAACACTAAAAAAGATTACAAATTTTAACGAAAGTCGGTACAAACGTCTTTTATACCGTACATGGTCACATTTTACGTGTTGGAGTTTTGGGATCACCACTCAGTCCGCCCTTGCAGGTCGTTCGTGAGCAGTATTGAACGGTGGCGGAAGTATATTCGTATGGATAGGGTGCCCAAGCATTTTCTTACCGGAAGCCATGCACAGTTTCAACCTACGGGACTCAAGTTTAAATTTCTGAAGGAGCTCATTTTAAGGAATTTTGGGGGGATCGTGACATAATTAGTAGGGTACGTTTCTGTATTTTTTCGATCTGATAAGCCTGGTCTTCAGTAAGGCCAAAGTGCCAAGGTTTCCACCAGGTATTCTAGCGCCGGACGTATAAAAGAAACATAAAAACGGAGCAAATCTTGTTCAGGGAACCTATTTTCAGCATATGAAGGCCGGCGTGTCCATACTTTACCATTTCCTTCGTTTGGAGTCGGTATAAATCGTTTGGTATAATTAGACCGAGGAGTTTTATTTGGTTTACACGCGAAATATCTAGAATAGGAGGTTCAAAAATTGGCCCTTCTTTCAGGAAAAAAATTGTAAGAATTGCAGACTTCTTTTCATTCACAGCCATGTCTGAATTTAAAGCTTCGGCCTGTACCTGCGAAATTATATAGGCCGCTTCACTATTTTGTCCTTTTCTACATATTTCAACAAGAGAAAGATCGTCAACGTATTTCCATCTTTCTGGTCTGTCAGAAGCTGTTTTGTTAATCATTACAATAAAAAGTAGCGGACCTAAAATTGTTCCCTGTGGCGCACCACAGAAAATTGCCTGCGGGTCCGACAAATTATTATTATATTTTAGAATTTGGGACCTATCACTCAAAAATCCTACAGTAATTTTCACAATATTGGGGTTAACATTAAATTCATTCAAAAGTTTATCTATTAGAATATTATGGTTTATAAGGTCAAAACCTTTTTTAAAATCAATCGCGATTAAATTGATCCATTTGGAGGGTTCGTCAATGTTTTTAAAAATGAAATCTAAAAGATTTACTAGCCTATATAATGGCTGGTTGACCTTTTAGCTAGATTTCCGAACTGTTTTGGATCCAGAAGCAGAATTTTTTTTTTTTTTAAACCATTCAGCAACAAAACTTTTAAACACTTTACTGAAGATTGGGTTAGGGAAATGGGGCGCACTCCGTCAGAATCAATTTTTGTATCTTTTTTTGGGTGTTGGTGTTACATAGCCAACTTTCGAAATAGCTGGGTACTCTGAAGTTGAAGAAATAGCATTGAAAATATTTGTAAGGAATTTAACAAGCTTATCTGGGAACGCTTTGATTAAATCAACAGGGATGTCTACTGGTGTCACATACTGCGTTTTAATCGTTTTAATTTGACCAGTAGCCTACCTTCCTTTCTGTAATTTTCGGTAATTCCTTATTATTGTCATTATCAGGAGTGTCTTAGCTTAGACTAAGGTTGCGTTCCCGAACTTAACGATCGTTAACAAATTGTTAACAGTTGTTGACTTTTTGCGTTCCACGTTACTGGCTTCGAAATTTAAGCTCCGCCCACCTACAATTTCCGTTCCAGAGCTTAACGATTGTTAACTATTTTGTAACGAAGGTCGGTGAGCATCGTTATAAAATAGTTAACAATTGTAGAACTGGGAGTAGTTAACGATCGTTAAAGCTGCAGTTAGCTCCGCCCCGAAGTAAAGTTAACGATTGTTAACAGTTGTTAAGTTTGGGGAACGCAACCTAAGTAAGTATGTCAGTAGGTTGGGCCAAAGAAGAGCTAGTTATTGCTGTAAATATTGGACCAGTCCAACTAATTTGTATTGTACTTTGACCCAGGAAGTGCTGTATACTGGTGCACCTTTGGGCTCTGGTGATTAAGGTACACATACATGTGACCTCCATGCTTGCACACCCCTACCAGCATGCCCCAGCAGTTTAAAAAAAAATGGGCTTACGGTATTCTCTTCTTAGCCTCAACTTACCAACTGAAAGCCATTTGATCAGGTGTGTCCCGATATCTTCCTGATAGGGGGGATGCAGCTTCAAGATTTTACTGGAACTTTTCGAAGTTATACCGGTTCCAAAGTTGTCCCCCGTACCTGCAACACATACGCGGTACCAAAAAAGCTTCGTTCCGAGTTTCACCAAAATTTATAATGATGGTGGTAGCTGTCTGTGATATTCATCCCAACGTCCGTCTTCTGTTTTTAGTTTTTATTTATTTACTATAATAGGTCTGTGATGACGAATTGATGATTAACTGTATAGATTATAAAATGTGCATTATATTTGACGTAATACCCAAATTTGGCATTGCCATGATAGTGGTTTTTGAAATAAATTCGTTACTTACTTACTTACTATGTCTTGCAATGAATCTGATATTTTATTTAATTTTTCTGCAATGGCTTACATTTCTAGTTGGTGAAAATTTCAAGCGTAAAGGCACAAGCACATAGTGGTATCACAAATCGCACCAGTACAAATTTACCGGTTTTTTTCTACAGACCATCTGGGGGGGGGGGATGTGCAGCACCCCCCTCCCCCCCCCCCCCTCCACACCCCCTCTCAGGACGCCCCTGCATTTGACTATGCCAGGAGTCCTAATTTTCTTCCATGAGCATGGTGTATCTTCGTTCAAAATCAGCAGCATTCAATATCAGGGATTTTCAAAAATGCTATCAGCAAATACTTTTCTCTTTTCTCTTGCACACTTACAATGCTGTGCAACATCCCCTACCAACAACCAGGAAACTGGGTTCCTTGCCATCTTGGTACTATACTTGTATCCACTGTGATGCTTATATCTAAAATCTGTGAACAATTTTGCCAGTAGAACCTCCTTACACCAGTTACCGACTGTAACTTTTCTCTGCTTTAGACTGTTCCAGAAGAAGCCAACTGAGAAAGTATCACATGATGGTGGGATAATCTATTTAGCCTTGTGTGGCGATGGCAATACTGGTGGTATTCCGGCAGTTTGTGGAACTGATGCTTCCATATGCTCTATTGCAAAAAATGGGTCAACCGAAGAGCTTTTATGGAAAGTTCCTTTGAACTTGGCTCCTGGTAAGTAGGCTTAATGTTGTTGACTTGAATCGGGTTTTTCTCAAAGTGATTCAGAAAAATTTCCGTTCTTTCCTACTCACTCCATGAGTCGTAGCCAGAGTTCAAGCGCATGGAGGGTGTTGCAAACCATCAGGGGTGTTGCAACTAAATTTTGAATGCAGAAGCCCTTTAGCCTAAATACCATTAGTATTTGGCTGGATTAGCCCTAAAATACCAGAATCTTCACTAATGACTGGTGGATCCAGAAGTTTGCATGGTAGAGAGTGCGCTTTTATTTTTTTGGTAATCTGGAAGTAAAACAATTGAACAAATGGATTGAAGTAGGCTATAGTTTCGTATTATTAGCAAATTTTCCCTATCTTCAGTTAAGACCCATTCTTGACATAAGCATGGGAGGGAGGCTAGCAATTTTGGTTCGGTTTTGTCTGGGTAGGACAATTTGGCGGAAAGCATAGGAGCCTGGTAGTAGGCTTCAACCGAACCCCTTTCCGTGCCAGTGACAAAAGGACACAAGGGATGAAACCTCCACATGTCAAAGACTAAAGGACATTCTGGTCATCTGGAAAGCTTGGCCAGTTTATACGCATCTGTTCTTGCGACTTCGGCTAAAATTCGATTCGCTTTCCAGACCTTCTTGCGCTCTGCTAGTATTGGAAAGTGAAGTGGAAAGGGAATCCGTTACATAAGTGGACATTTCGCAACGACGTTCTATTAGTTCTTGCGCTCGTCAGATTCTCGCTTGCTATTTTAGAAGAACTCGCCCTTATTTCAGTATAGGACACACGTCATTCTTTCCTTACTCGCAGTAGTTGCCAAATATCATTCTTAAAAGATTTTCTTTCCAGTTCTCTCAGGGCGAGGAACAGGCGAGGGAAGATTTAGTTCTTATTCTTCAGAAATAGGCCTTTAGAAATAGGCCAACCATAGTATTCCCAGGATCCGTTTTGTAGATTTTTTGTTCTTCTTGAATCTCACGTCTTTTAAAATCTTAAAGGAACAGAAAACTTGACTCGGGGAGCTAGCTGACATATCAGGAATGTACCTTGAGTCGATATTGAGAGTAAGAAAAATTCTCGTTACGACCATTGCAGTTTCCGGGCAGTTTCCGAGAATTCGACTTTTGAGTTACCTTAAATTACACTTACACTAAAATACACTTGAATGCAATAAGGATGTTGTATCCCGATGAGTAGCTTGCGGATGATGATGGTGCTATGTTCTGGTTGCTGCTTCCGGGGCGCACCAGTCCTTTTTCCAGGGCTGCCCGCGCCAGTCCTCATCGAGTCGCTTTTTGAAACCTTCGGGTGTTTCGCTGGTGATAGTTGGTTCGGACAAGTTGTTCCATAGAGGAACAGCTCGGTTACTGAAGGAGTGCTGGCGAACACTGGAGGTGTTCTGGACAGTTTCCGGGAGTGGCCCCTAGTCCGTGAGTGGTTGTCGGGGGCGAAGAGGGAGGGGAGTTGAAAAAAAAGCAAAAGGTCTGTGTGCCGGGAGTAGGAATTGAACGCACGACCTCTTGATTACAGCCTGATACTATGGCCGAAACACGGCCAAAGGTGAACGTTTATAGTGTATGAGTGCATAATTACAGTGCATAAGGGGCAAGGCCCTGCCAGCTAGCTTTGGCAACACCAAGGAGGGGGTTCGAGATAACAAAGAGGGGGGGGGGCCTGTCGACAATAAGTCCCTGTATCTATATCTAAGCCCCCCAGGTCGGTTTGATGGCCGAAAGTTGCGTAGTAAAGTTTTTGTGCCTTTAAGTACCTGAACTTGCTGTATATCCTGGTTTGCAATCTACTCACTTAATTGAAATGTCCTTCGCTATTTACATAAATAAATAAAGATTGATTGAATCCATACTATCTTTATAACTTTGGATGTAGATTTTGCACACTTGTTATTTGAAGGATCTTCGCAGTTTCTTGTGTCGGTGTCGAAAGGGCCGGAAAGCGGACAGCGGACACCCATACCTCCTGTGACTCACCCTAACCGTTGACAATACCTGGGTGAGGGGGGATGCGGCAGGATTCTCCGATTTGTTTGCTGTCTGGTACTGCTAGGATATTGACACAGGTTCAGGTTCTTCAATTTTACCGTGTTATTGAAAACTGTGATAACTACATTTTCATAATTTTTGGGCCCAGTTTTGCGTATGCCATCTGCATGAAGAAAGTAGGAACTCAGAAAGTCAAAACTAATCTACCTGCTAGAGGGTGCTTATATTGTCATCTAACCCTTAGCATAATTTAACAGAATACCAAATCAGCCATGTTCTTTCCGATGGTGTAGTTAACTCAGTTTTCAAAAATTTTTCAGTTAGCACAGTTTTGAAGAACATGGTACAATTTCAAAAGCACTTCGTTACAATATATTTCCATCACCGGGGGCCGGCAGGGATACGAGCTCGTTATCTCGGCCCCTTTTAAACACTGACTAGATGTAGATAATATAAATGAGTCGCTCCTCTGTAAATACGCACACAAAAGAAAGAAAGACTCGTTCGATTCCGTAGACTTGCACACGCCACACCAAACTTTCCACACGATACAAAAATTAAAAATAATAACACCAAGTTGTAAGCCCCTGCCTTTCTCCGCAAAGGTCTGCATTTTTCAAGCTTCGCACTAAACTAAGTTTGAGGTTTTACTGAGCGAAAATTGCAGCCGTCATTTCCGTTCTTCATATCCATTATGGAATAAATGAAATTCGTAAGAGGGGATGCTGCTGTTTCCAAGATGAAGCCTAATCATGGCTCCCCTCTGAAGGCTACCTCAGAGAGTTTCGGTTCAACCCATCTTCTGCATTTAGATAGAAAGATAGATAGAAAGTTTATTGTAAAAATCGACCGTCGTGGTTATAAACCAAATTTGCTATTATTGTCAAACAAACAGAAAAATATTGCATTATAGGCTATGTATTTAATGTCAGTACGCTTAAAAGAATTCACGCTTCGTTAAAATATTTCACGAACTCGGGAACAAATTTTTTTGCATATCTAACGTGTTTTGTACTTACTGGACAGAGCTTGGGAACCCTACATACAAAAAGATTACCTCTTTAAACCTTCTACTATTAACCGAATTACCTCCAATCTATACTTCCAGTATACACTTAAAATATTTACATACATACAGAATTACCTGACGATTCGTCGACTCCAAAATACCAGGAAATAGTATGGGTATCCTCCCAAAAGAATTATTTCCAATTTCCTTCACCCCCCGACAATCCGTCAGCAGATGGCATAATATGGTGCCGACATATTGGGGTAGCAGCGACATCAGCTGACAAAGTCCGTGAATACTCTTGATGACTAGCTCTTCTAGCCGATGTCAAATCGCCCTGTACCTAGTGGAAGAGCCAGAAGTGGTATCACAACTGCTCCCAAACGTCGCGTGATTGATTAACACAGGACTGAGTTGTTGAGTTTGAGTCGTTAGTGCTACGTTTTGTCGTTCTTCCCGAGGATCAGTGGCGTGTTTTGGACTTAGTCATAGGGTTAAATTATTTGAAAGAAATTCCCGAAACCCGAAGTCATGTTATACTTGCTCGTTATGTGGTTTGGAAGAGGAAAATCTGTCTCACTTCCTGTCAAGATGCAAGGGGCTCTCGGATTTGAGAGTAAGATTTTTTGGTGAAGATGGGTTGCTCTTTGCTGGTATCCTAAAGTCATCTTCACGGTCAGCGATAATGGCAGTTACAGGTTTTGTCAAAGAAGCGTTAAGGAGATGTAAATAGTTATTGGTAGTGGGAGTTTAAATCGTTTTACATGTGAGTTTATATAACCGCTCTCTCGAAGTGTTTAAAAATGTATGATTTTGTGTATGGCCTAACGGCTAAAATTAAAGTATCTATCTATCTATAGAGTATCCAGCACACCTTTATGAAAAAGCTCAGACATTATTCTTTACAGGCATCCACGATGACGGGACTCGAATCATTTTGAAGTACTCCAGTACAACTGTTTGTTCAAACGGTTCCTCTAACACGAATTTTGGGGCTGAGCTAGTTTTAACATGCCAAGAAGAAGAAAGTGTAAGCAAGTTTATTATTGCATGTACTATTGATTTATTTTCTTTCCTTCTGTAGGGATGCAATCCTCAGTATCAAAATAGCAGATCTTACCTAGGTTCTGTTTTCTCTATGGGCAAAAGATATGAGAATCGACAAACGTCTCTGCCTTGATGATCCTACGACTCCAGTTGGGGCAATAGTCCCATAATCTGTTTAAGTAGTGCCGGATCGTCAAACAGTTTGTGGCCTTAGTTTTGTCCTACCCCACAGCATAATAATACTCACCTAATCGGTGAAGTGGGCACCGCTCCTTTTGAGGCCCCTGACAAGAAATAAAAATAGTGATTATTTGATCTTGAAAGAAAATCATAACCAAGCTTTCTAAAGTACAATAGACGGTTCGAACTATTAGGATGTTTTATTACCACCGTATATAATACAATATTAGGCTACATCAGAAATCATCCGATTCCTAGAATATTTATTTGGGTCGATTTATCGTTACGGAGGTTCTTGCTGCATGTCATACTCCAATTTACTGGTTTTGACATATGTAAGCAGAGTTTCTTTGCTCTTACCCATTCGTTGTTCCCATAAACACTAGATTATCTGTATTGTTGACAAATAATTATGTCGATAGTATTAAATGAGAATTTCTTGTAAGTTCTGGACTGTCATATTTGTACATTTTTGGCACTTCTGTAACTTGTCTTCGACAGTAATTGGCACCACAAACAAGAAAGCGTTTCATCAGATAGCACTTTAATCAATCTGCCATCTACAGATACAGTTTATTTAGCAGCTATGGCAGTTTTTGTCACTCAACTCTGTAAATAACTGATTTTTCCAAAAAGGTGAGACGGTATGTTGACTACGCTGTAGTCCTCTCACCCCTTTGACGTCAAATTCGTATTTTCAGAGGTTCAGCAATCCAGCGCCTTCTTTAGGATCTGAATCATCGTAGTATAGATCGGCCTTTCAATATGCGAAGGAAGTTGCGTATTGGTGATTGAATCGAATTCTTCTGGTATCTTTAGTCTTCGGCAACTGATCTTCAGCTTCTTGGTTTCTGGTGTACTTGGGACACAATTCAAAAAAGATGTGTTGGGCAGATTTTGGTGAATGACCGGGAGTTTTTGAATTTTTCACGCCTTGCGAGTGCGATCTCCAAAATCATTTCGCCGGGATGAAAAGCGATAAGAAAAAGACGGCTTACCTATTTTCGAATTACAATCAATCAATCAATCAATCATCACATTTATTCCTGAATATCTGTTTCACAACATGATAACATAGGACTGTCAGCTTAAACAAAATATAATTGATATGTAAAATTCGTTTTAAAACTTGTACGACTTCATAACTTGTAACAAAATTAAACGGTATGTCAACATAAAAAATAAACAAAATTAAACGGTATGTCAAACATAAAAAATATAAATATAATTACTGTCTGGGGAAGTCAGATATATTTGTTTTTGAAGCTCTTTCCGAAAAATAAAGGATAAATAGCACCCTTTGTAATTTAAATTGTTTCGGTGCAAACTATGTATGTCTAGTGTACAGTAGCTAGTCGTCTCTGTCTAGCGATCGACTTTCACGACTGTTAGGTGATAATCTGCAAGGGGAGCCCGAAATCGACTGACTGCCTAGGGTTACTATTAGGTGATAATCTGCAAGGGGAGCCCGAAATTGACTGACTGCCTAGGGTTACTATTAGGTGATAATCTGCAAGGGGAGCCCGAAATTGACTGACGGCCTAGGGTTCTCCACCGGTGATTTCTGGTATCCTCTTATTTTTAATAAATTTATCTCTGGTAAGCGGAGTTGTGCCTAGCGCGATTAAAACAAGCCGGGTCATACCCAGGGTTGGTCACCAAAAGTAACTTCGCACACCCTGGATAGTAAACCAAAAGTATCTAAAAGTAGCCCAATGTACCAAATGTAACCCAAAGTAACCGAATGCAATGTAACCAAAGTAACCCAATGTAACCAAAAGTAACCCAAAGTATCCTGAAGTAACTCGTACACCCTGGTTCTTGGTGACCAACCCTGGGTCATACCGCTGTATAAAAACGGAAAGAAAGATGTACTTAGTAATTACAGACCCATTTCTATACTACCAGTGTTTTCGAAAATTTTTGAAAAAGCAATGCATTCAAGAATTAGTAAATATTTAGAAGAAAAGAAGATAATTCCTCCTAGTCAGTACGGTTTCAGGATGGGCATTCTACGGATCATGCAATATCACACCTTATTTCGAAACTAAAAGATTCAATGGACCAAGGACTGCTGTCATCAGCTATTTTTATTAACTTATCAAAACCGTTCGATACGGTAAACCGCAAGAATCTACTTGATGAATTAACTAAACTATATTTCCCGACATGGATAATACTAAATATTCTTTGAGCCCAAGCTGACTTTGAAACATTTATTCAAACAATGTTTACACGGATACGTCAGCTCTGATTTTTCATCAGCGATATTTCGGCCCTTCTTGGCAAGGGTCCTCGTCAGGCTGTCAATCTTCTTGTTGATTGACAAGAAGATTGACAGCCTGACGAGGACCCTTGCCAAGAAGGGCCGAAATATCGCTGATGAAAAATCAGAGCTGACGTATCCGTGTAAACATTGTTTGAATAAATGGATAATACTATGGTAAAAAAATAAATAAATATAGAAAACCGTGATTTTCGGGTTTTTTTCTTGATCAGCTAATTATCCCTCTAGGATGATGTGCGAGGGATAAATATAAATTCAAATTAATTTTTAAATATAAAAAAAAAAACGAAATCACGGTTTTCTATTTTTTTCGTAATGAATGGTCAGCTTGGCTTCAAACCTTATACTATGGTTAAAATCATACTTGAGCGAAAGGTACCAAGTTTTTTGTGTGAGGACTGCTAATTCGATAAAACATCATATCACATGTGGAGTGCCTCAAGATTCTATTCTTGGTCCGCTAATTTTCTTATTTATCTGTCAGATATTCATGATTTAACTCAAATTAATGACCTAATTTCTTATGCTGATGATATGGTACTATTAAGGCAGAATGTGTGGTCGAGCTTTATTCAAAAATGAATGCAGCCTTAGATAAAATTTGTCAATATACACAAAATAATAAACTTGCTCTTAACACTGAAAAAACAAAATATATGATTTTCTCTAATCTATCCCCATTGATCAGCAATAAGATTGTAAAATATAAAGATTCGGTTATAACTAATATAAAATATCTGGGGATGGGAATCAATGATTTACTAACATGGAAGAATCATGTGAAGGCACTGGTGGTTAAAGGTTCAAGAGCAGCTGGAATTCTGCACAGAGTATCAGATTTTATTCCGCAAAAATCTTTAAGAACACTTTATTTCACATGACTTTATTCATACATCCAATACGGTTGTTATATTTGGACTAGTTCGTTTCATTATAACATAAAAAAATGCAAATTATCCAAAACAGGGCAGTTCGGACACTGGCCAATGGAAAATATACAGTGGCTGAATCCTATGTGAAATCTAACCTTCTTAATATTATGCAAATACGTAAAACACAGATAGGAATATTTATGTACAAATATCTCAATTCACTTCCACCTCCTGGAATTGTACAGCTGGATCTTTTTAAAGAATCATCATCATATCATGGTTTTCCGACGTCTTCAGCATCAAATAGTTTGTTGTCTCACCAAAGAAGGCACACTTCAAGAGGGGCGTTTTCAATAAGACATGTAGGTGTAGCGATATGGAATGAAATACCTCCGTGTATTAGGAATGCAACAAACCTTTACTCTTTTAAAAAACAACTAAAAGAGTCATTTTCAAGTGAAAGTAGTTGAGAGTAGGTATTTGTAATGTATGTATTCAAAAAAATAATGTTTATATTTATGTTTGTTTAAAAAGGAGTGTTATTGAATGAGCTCCTTATTTGTATGTTCGCTCCCATAGGCCGCATGGCCTTTCTTTAGGCGGACATGCAGTTTGTTCCGGGAAGTGTGTTATTTTTTTGTGTTAATAAATAAATAATAATAATAAAAAAAGACGTTCTCAGCGATATGTAGGTTTGGATTGCAGGTTCGTTTCCTTCCAGCAACAACCTGAAGAGGACCCTTGCCAAGAAGGGCCGAAATATCGCCAAGAATGAAAAGTTTGAATGAAAGATCAAAAATTGATGAAAAATTTATCTAAAAAAGATGAAAAATTTATCTCAAAATAGTACTATGAAGTAGTACGAAAAAGTAGCATGCAGTACTAACGATGCTATTACATGCTTCTACTTCAAAGCTACCGTGTTACTGCATACTACTATATGCTACTATTAGCAGGACTGGATGCTACTATGGCAAGACAGGATGTTACCGGATACTACTACATAAGATTGGACCAGTCTGAGGTACATTAAATGATAGCATTCTTTGCTATGACATAGTATTACGTGCAACGTTTTCGTACTACTACCATACTACTACGCAGGCTACAATTTTTTCATCGGAAGGCGATATAAGATAATATTTGCGTTTTTGCAGATAGCATGGTATCTGTTACCACAGTAACTGGATCTGCAGTTAGTCGTTTATGCTGTAACCGTGATATCTGATATACGGTTGCTCTGCAAAAACGAGAATTGCCGAAATTGCGCTGAAGTCATCCCAAAAGAAAAACTGATATTCAGTCACATCACCAAATGCCAAACTTCTTTTCCACCAATTTGACAAAAATTCATGAAAGTGAGATGACTTTTTCAGATACCACGACCAGTCACCACGGTCGGAACGTGGTCAAATACCTCGATAACTGGCCAGACGACAACTGCAAAAACGCCTTTTGACCATGGAATCAGATGCCATGGTATCTACAAAAACGCAACGAATATTCCAAGAAGGGACTAAAATTTTCTGAAGATCATCGTAGGTTTGAGTATTTCTTTAAGAATATGATTCCCCAGTCAGCTTGGGCTGAAGGAACGTTCATGATGTGTCCCCCTTATGGGCGCTACACTGATTTTCACGCTTGCCATGTGTTGCTCTTTTTGCAACGCCGAATGCTCCCGATCGCGTATCCGCGGGAAGGTTATTATTCAAGATGCACTCTTTTGTCGTCCAAGCCAAAGGGCCTGGAGAGAGGCTAAATGCAGCCGAAGCCTTGGGTAGCCTAATTTGTTGAAAGCAATACTGAGTTATGAAGTAGTCAATTATCTTCGAACACCGGAGCGGAAGCTGACTTGGTGCGGGGTCTCCTTTAAATCGAACATGGTAGTCACGTGGCTGTGTTGGCTTTTTACGTCACCTGGACTGGGTATTCTTCACAATTGAAAATTACAGGAGATATTAATACCCCCCGATTTGCCGACAAGCCTTTTTCCCATTACCAGACTGCAGCCTAATCACTCGTCTCAATATGTGGATGTGAACTGACAAACGAACAACAGTTCAGAACGACGGTTTACCGAAAGAGCTTTTGTCGGCACCAGAGACGAAGTAAGGAAAGTGTCGCAACTCACCCAGAAATTGGAAGGTATGACACTAATAATGTATTCGGTTGTTTTTCATCTGTTTTGAATCTTTTTTAGAAATAGTATTAATATCGATCGTTCTAGGTGGAATCGTCACCCATTTTGCTCAGCTCATCCACAAGTTGTATTTCGAGAGTCTTATGGACGACGAAGATAGCCTGTTTCGACGACAGCGCATCTGTTGTCAAACCTGAGGTCGACAACTTCGGGGACATTGTTGGCTCTGAATGCACCGTGACAAACTCTCAACTTGGCTACACTTATGATTTGAGGAGCCTCGCCAGGATGGTTGAAGATCAGACAGATAGAGGGACGTACAGAGTGTCAGTTTGCAAGAAGGAGGCATTGGCTTGTGGAGGAGACAGCGGTGGTTGTTTTGAAGCGAAGAACATGACGCGGTATAGTTATGGTACGTAGATGTCACGATTCGCCTCTAATTATATTTCATAATTATATTTAATTATATTTCTTCTGTCTGATTTAATCGATTCATTTTTGTTTGTGCTCGGAGGAAGATGAGACCCATATCGCAAACCTTTTTTATTTTTCATTTTTTCTTTAGTCATATGTCTGTTGTCGTAAATTCTCGTGCTGCTTAAATTTTTAGTGTTGATGTGTGATAGTTGTTTGTTTGTTTTTTCTTTACAATGGTTTAGGCTAGACTTGTATTAATAATTTTACAAACCCATCAGAATTAGTGAAGCGTCGTTTTTTATGCCACTGGCATGTCCGATGCTTTTAAGAAACACCAGGTTTATTTATATTCGCCATTAAAATTATACCTTAACTTACCATACCGTAACACCGCTGGCGGTCTAATGCAGCTACGCCTTATAAAGTCGGCTGGAGGCTGCGAAAACACCAAGACCAAAGGTTTCGATGGGATCCCAAAAATGTAATATTTATTAGACTTCTTGATCCCGACAAGCGAATCTTGTACATTTCCGAGTCTTCGCCAGACCCCTTTAACATTAGCTATTTATCCATAACCCACCGCATGAAGATGGACAGAAAATAATGTTACCGTTTCCGAGTCTTCGCCAGACCCCTTTAATATTTTGTTATTTATCCATAAATGTTACCGTTTTGGAGTTTTGTCAACTTACGGCCAAACAACTAATCAGATGCGAAAACAAAATTTAGATATAGATTCAGCAAGAATGTTTACTCTAATATCTCATCCTAATCGACTTCAGAAAGGTCCTTTAGTTTGACAGAATTCTTCGTGTTTTAGCAGCATTCCATGCAAACTGCATGCAGAGCAAAATAGCGATTGACATTGAGAGAGGAAACTTTCAATCCAAATTTCCGGGTTTTGGCAAATTCCGCCAGCTTATCTGCCAAGGAAATAAAGTTCGAAATTGAAGTCAGTATGTCTTCTTACCCCGATACCGAACCTCTATTCGACATCAGAAACAGTTTTGAGCTTCAACCAAATTTCCAGTTTTGGCAGAATTCCGAATGAACCATTTGTCCGGCAAAAAGATCAAGTTCAGACAGCGGTCCTCCTTACCACTTACACGATTATCTCATTAGCTTATAAAACATACTTTTTTCCCCTTGATTCGAAATTCCCTTCCTCTGCCTCTAAACATCTAAAGGACCCATCTACAACATGGCCTGTACTTGGCCAGTGAACCTTCATACGAAGTGTGAATAACATATCTTAACACCTTCGACCCCCCGACACGACAAACTTAACAGACTTCCATGACTAAACCCAAAGAATACGCACAAGAAACGCGACTCCCTCTGGGGCATAGTCCGACGCGCAGAGCTTTCGCCTGCATAGACAAAGGGGTAGGGTACGGATGGTATAGCCAGCTCTTTCTTTTGAAGGTTCACCAGACAGTTGTTGGATGCATTCTGCCTTTTTGATCCAGTAAATGCCGGTTGGGACTTTGAAGATAATTTGCCATCTAGTGGCAAAAACAGAAGTGTGCTTCCGTAAGAAACAATAATCGACTGTAACATGGGGTTTTAAAATTTCATGTTAAACTTCCGGTTCATATTCGGGTTCACCAAGTCCTCTTACCCCTAAATCGAACGCTTTGTATTATTATTATTATTATTATTATCATAATCAACTTCAGATTCAAGTTTTCTGTTTTTTGCCGGATTCCGACTGAACTTCCTGTCTGCGAGAAAATAATTTTCATATTCGGATTGAGCGTATCTCCTTACCCCTAATTGGCTATCTCATTAGCTTTTAAAACATATTTATTTTCGTCCTTTAATTTGACCCCCCCCCCCCCCTAATTGTATGGCTATAGGGCTTTCTCTTGACCCACAGAATCCTCACACGAAGTTTCATCGAGTATCTCATTCGCTTCGACAGTTATTATGCTCACAGACGGACGGACAGACGGACAACTTTTGCGATGTCATAGGTATCCCTCCACTTAGGTTATGGGATCCCAAAAAGCTGTTACTTTCACATTGTTCGTAATTTTCGAAAGTCAGCTCTGTATATAAATGGTTAATTTAAAGATTGTGAATTTCTCCTTGGTTCCCCTGTCAGTCTTAGTAATGCAGAACTAGTACCCAAATTTAAAGACGCTTTGGAAGACACTTGGAGCGTGTTCCACCCTTCTACAAATAGTAACTATTAGTCACTATTTCCTTTCCAAGCTCACCAAAAGTTGCTACGCTGACCGTTCCAACCTTCTCGAAATAGTAACTAATAGTAACTATTTGCTTACCACGCTCGGGAGCGTAGTAACTACGGATCTCCGAAACGGGATTGATCGGATTCGCCCGTGGCATGATATTCTGCTGGAAAATAGAAAAACCGTTCCAGCCTTTACGGAAAAAAGCCAGAATTCGTGACGTCATGCGTAGTAACTACGGCAAGTAGGATGGAACACGCTCTTAGTTCTCCTTTTTCTCCTCCTTTTTTGAACAAGAATAATTTAATCCATTGTTTTTTTTCTTTGTTCGTTTAATTTCTTGTTTATAAGTTTATAAACTTACATTGTCGTCTGGATTGTCTTTGATGTAGCTTCTCGCCTAGGTTATTTATTTTCTTTTACTTCTCCAGTATATCTCGAGTGATAATAATAACAATAAAAATCATAGGCTGTCCCGCGACTGACGTCAAAGAACCTTGGCGGTATAGATTGTGGAAGTCCCTGTTGCCAATCAGCTTTTGACTTTTAGAAGTCACAAAAATGGCATCTGTGACTTCCAACTTATCACGGTATTGCGGTTAGTGCGTTTCGGAAGTCGGCGTCCAACCACGGAAGATAACTTTAGGCATACTTCTGTTCTTTTTTTTTTTCCCGCGGCACCCTAGCCTACAGTAGATGTATGCTTATTTGAACGTCGCCTAACTTTGAACGGTCCCCGAAGAAAACACTAAAACGGGCAACT